>BSUD01000001.1:25894593-25961518 GCA_033239045.1 Fagopyrum esculentum | reverse complement strand
GACTTACTTTTCTTCTATCCCTTTCGATGCGGATATACAAGGTGAAAACTTATCCCTTATAGGTTATCCGTTTATACACCTTTAGCTCCTTCCACAATTTACACTTTTCTTTCTTAAGATCACTTTATCCGAGTCTAGTTGCATTATTCACCTGCCATCTATGGGTTTATCAAACCTTCTGTGATGGCTTGCAAACCCATCTGCGCGGTTCCTTTTTCCTAAGTTATCGTCTACCTGCAGGTCTTTGTAGTGAACCACTAGTATGGTTAACTTGAGTCTCTTGGTGGTTGAGTAGTTATTATGATCTCTCAAGTCCATCATGATCATTCCTGCACATGCTTCTTCCTCGGTGGATGTTGTTTTGTAATATTACCTTCATGGAAATTCATTGTCTCAATTTCAGACTTCTACTATCTTTGATACTTGTGTCGTGCTTTCCTTCAACATTCTCGTGTCTCTAAAGGAGTCAACTCATCTCCATGGTTATGAAATTTATTAAATTTTTTTTTTGTCTTTTAAACTCGATCGTAAATCTCTGTCTTGGTACTCCTTTAATCTTTTACATCTGGGTCAACACTCTATTTTCTACTCTCATGCTCATACTTGTCTATGGTGGCATCCACCTTGGTGGTAGCGTCCTTTAATCCGCCAAGTGTAGTTGTACTATTCTTCGTTTGAATGGTGTTTTGATGTTGTCCTCTTCAATCCGCGCTCTTATTAATCCTTACATACATCTTGAGTTTCATCTCTCGTCGTCATACCGCTAAAATCCTTGTACGGTTTCCTATTACTTCTATTTGAATTACTTGATATTATTTTCTCGCCCGATTGTTCTTGTTGTTAACATCCTCCAGTAATCCTCAACTCCTTAACCACTCGTTCTTCGGACAATTGTAGAAACCACCAGGGCGTCCGCCATAATGTAATGTTTCAATCTGGGGTATGAGTCCACTATCTTCTTACAGATACCCTTTAAGATCTCCAAACGGTTTATCATGAGGCGATGATCGCATCATGATAACTCAACTAAAGGATATTTCATATCCTCTAGGGTAACATCGTGCTACATATATATAGATATTTATATAACATACGTACTTGTACAATATATAAGTCTATACTAAGCATATTGAGATCCGCGGTAGTAGTGGTGGTCAGCCGTACTTTTCTATTCCCAACCAGACTATGCATGCATTTAAAACCAAAAATTTTCTTTTTAAAACTCAGACCCCTTTTCGGGTTCTGCTTAAAACTTATTCAGTCTTTCAGAAGATTTCAAGTGCCATTGTTGCCAACCTAGAGCTCTGATACCATGTTGTAACACCCCGAATTCTCAGAACTCGGAACATTACTGGTTAGGACCACACAATGGGTCCCGACCTCAGTTTGACAACAACATTACTAGGATCTTGCAACAAGACACAAATAAAGAAAACCGAAATTCATAAAATAGTATTTTTAAGGTAATGAATGCAACACTGTCTAGCAGCCTAACGTACTTAAACAAAAGAACGAACAATTGTCTTAACCAAAAGAAAGAAAAGACAGACGCAACTCCCAACCCCCACTCTAAGGAGTACGGAGACCCGGCTGACCACTACTTCCGGATCACTCAGCTGCTAGTCTAACCTGCGGTAAATCTAAAAAGACAACAACAGAAACCATTAGCTAGTTATCTAAACATTAGAAGAACAATAATAGCACACACACACACATAAAAGAATAAACACCCATCATGCTTTCAAACAAGTCCTTTTATTATCTTAAGTTAAGTTACTCATTCACGCTAATGATACTTAGTTTGTGACACGAGGGATTCCCAAACCTCGCCTCCGCCCCCGTGTAACCATCAGGAATGGATCCGATGCATCTCACCTTGTACCTGCCTGGTCTGGGTATAGAGAACCTCCCAGTCTCTTGTCAGAGCTGGGCAGTGATGTCACGGCCCGTTATACATACACTTGGGCCTTAAACAGAATAATAACAGTCGTCCTAGCAAGTTATTATTATTAAAATCACGCACATAGCACACACAACTACTATCACTCAACTAATATTCAGAAACTGGCTAAGTAAGTCGCAAGGACTTACCTGAGTAAAATCACACTCCAACAAGTCTCAAAACAATCCGTACTCGTGGTAACTCAAACGCCTGTCAAATAAGGCATGTGGATCAAAATCTCATCCAGATGTCCAACCTCATGCGAAGGAATTACGGAAAAAGCTCTCTTACGGTAAAAGACCATTTTACCCTTAATGTCGTAAAATTTCAAAGTTTATTCTTGAATTCTACTAATTTCTTTCATATCTTGTTTTCCATAAATTATATCTCTCGGATAGCTACTTATAGGTTATAAGGTCAAGAACTCGAGACAACTCGAAGAAGGACAACACTCCTTCTCTCCGGATACTAATTATGCTGCTTCATACATAATACCGTCAAACATGTTTTTAACCTTCTCCTCAACTCACTTATATCTACATAATTTCATAACTCCCAACTCGTACTTATATATATACTCACATATTTATATATACTATATTTATGCTTATAAATATACTCTTATATAAAGATTACATACCTACTAATTCCAAGCTTCCATATACTTTACACACACTAACTTATACGTCTATATATATATATACACTTATATACATCCTACACTTATACCTATATATATATATATTATATACTTATACCTACAGATATAAATCTATATATAACTTACATAAGCATATTACGTTTATATATAAACTTACACATATTCAATCTTATACATCTATATATATACATACTTATCCACTGAACTTATTCATATATAATAATATTCATATCTCTCCACCTACAAAGCTTATTCATACGTAAATGTATACTACTGGTACATGTGTATTTGTAGACTCATTGAAACAACTCACAACCTACCTACATTGCACTATTGCCGGTAACCTACAACTCCGGTAGTACTAACCTTCCCTGGTAACCTACAACTCCCACTCGGCTAACTTTATATTGTACGTACGGAATCCTGTCAACACTTCTTATACCTCACAACTTCCTAATCTACATCATACATACTCATAAACACAACACTTATATTGGGCAAGGAGACTCACCGTCTCAGTACAAACCGCCGGTCCCCTTGAAGAAATGTTGTAGCCTACTTCGATCGGAATCGTCTTCGAAAAGAGCTCGGGCAAATCTGTTGCAGCGATGAAGGAGCGCAGCCTTGTCCTGGTCTAGTTTCCGATGGAGTCGGCAGCGATTTGGGCTCAGCGCCGAGGCTCCATAGTAGGGAAGCGATGAAGGGGCGTCGGCTGGTGGCTATGGTTCCTGATGAAGATGAAGACGCAGGGCTGTCCGGCAGTCGCGAGACCTTCTCTTCAACCGGGTTCATTTGGCCAAGCTCGTAGAATCTGCACGTCTGCGGTTCCGGCTGGAAGGGTCGCTTCTCACGGTGCTACCGTCCGGAATAGAGTATCGAGTTTGTGACGGCTCTTCGGTCGGGAACCCTGGTTGTCTTGCTCCACCGGCACTGGCGCGAGGATGGCGGAAGTACAGAGGTTGGCTTCTTCACGATGCGTTTGCTGCGTGATTATCGTAGGAAGGTGACGGTTTTCATTAAGGTTACTGCTAATAGAGATATGGGTGATTAGGGTTTAATTAGGCTGAAACTAAATTAGGTTACTGGGAGTTAAAGAATGTAACAGCTGGATGTAGCTGATTCTTTCAAGTGATTGGGCCGACCCAAACAAATTACATAGTGGGCTGAAGTGAGTATTCAATAAGCAGCAAGTACAAAACTGGGCCGCACGTCATGGCTGTCAATTGTGGTCCGACCTTGTCACAAGGTTGTCGGGCTTTGTCATAGCCTCGTCTCGGCCTTGTCATGACCTCGACAAAAGACGTCGTAATGACTTAGATTAGGGTTTGATAAAATTCGTCATTTTATGTGACTAGAAGAGTACATAAAATGATAAAATGTGTTCTCGTAAAACCCTAGGTATGATTAGGAAAGGTCAACGAATAAATAAAAAAAAACTGGTTTGACCCGGTATTAAACGGAAATAAAATTTCCGGGTATTACAACTACTAAAATAGAACCCTCTTAGTCCACATGTCAACACCTTAACCATGCCATATAGGAATTTTTGTCAAATATTTACAATTTTACCACATTTTAATTACAATTATGCCATTGTTCAATAAATATTTTAAGTCAAAATTAAAATATTTTCCATCTCATTATGCCAATTCAACAAAAATAATTTTATCTCATCATATTCAATATCTTAATGTTATTAAAATAATTTAAAAAAAAATATCATATCACCTAACCGAATTTAGAGATTTCAATGGATTTTGTTTGGATTCTAGATTTTACAAAATAAATCTGAAATAACATTTAAAGTTTAGTGGTTACAATATAAGATATAACAATATTTTATTCAAAATATTTGTATTATCGTTAATACAGATTTTATAATCGTTTTATTAAATCGATTTTTTTAAAATAATAATCGATTTTAAAAAATGATTTTTTAAAAAAAAACTTTAATTTTTTAGTTATAAGTAATAATATTAAAAAAATAAATTCTTACGTAGTTTTTTTTATTTAAAAGTTTGGAAATTATTATAAATTTAATAATTAATTTTTTTGTTACATGATCTAATTAGATTGATATTAATATATTCTTCTTAACATTTAGCGCTTTTTTTTAAAAAAAAATTGTAATTTGTTTAGATAATGATTTTTCAATTAAAAATTATTATTTTTTTTTAAAATTTATTCAAACTCAATCCCGCACAAGATGCGGGTATTAAACTAGTTTAAACCTAATTCTATAGCTTAACATTCATAAAGACAAAGATTCAAATAATGAAAAATGCATGAATGATTATGGAGACTAATTAAACAAAATTCTGTCGACACCACGTGTAATTACGTGAAAATTGGTTACCAAAAAAAGTTCAAATTCTCATTGGCACCATGAGGAATTTCTCTACAAAAATCAGAGACGGTTAATATGTATAAACATTGTCTCGCGTAATTTATTTATTTTAAACATGTTGATTCTCTCTCGTTGTAGTCTTAACTCTTAACTCTTAAGTAGATCTGTTTATATTCGAACTCAGGTCAGACTCGAATCAAGCTTTATAATTTTTTTTGGCCCGTTTATCCGGACTTAGGCCGGATCTATAGTGGATATCGCATTTACCGGCCGGGCAAGACATGCAGGTACGCATTTTTATTTTTAAATTTTTTTATTATATAAAAGTTATTTAAAAATTTGTTTTTTTAATTTAAATTTTGTTTAAAAATAAAATATATTTAAGTTATTTTATGTAATGTCTATTAAATTAATTATGATAATATTAAACATTGTTTATAATATATATAATATATATACATGTATTTTTATATATTTATTTTTTCCGGGCCAGTAAGCCCGACATTGTGGTACGGTAGGCCTAAAGAGGTGTCCGGATACAGTTTAACGGGTCGAGCTTGTTGATCCGGTCGGAATTCCTCGTCTATTCATAGCCATCTGTTTTTCTGGATGGGCCAGACCGGACGAGCCACCCAGATGATGAGGTCTACTCTTTAAGGATGAAAGTCAATTGACCCGTCCGTTTGGGTTTGCGTGGTTTTCCTTTTGAGTAATTTCTGAAAGTGACCAAATATATAGTGCAAGTTTGTGTAATTTGCGCTAATATAAAATTTGGTTAAGTTACGCCCCCTTCCAAAAATACGAAAAATCCGAAATAGCTGGATCTTCTTTCTCTCTCTTCCTCTCGCACCCTCTGCTTTGCCAGTTTGCGGTTGCTGAATCCACACTTCATTGTTGCGCGATTGTCCTCTCTCTTCCACTCACACGTTGCTTTGTCTACTCCTTGATTGTTCTTGTTGACAGGTTTCTCGTGATTTGAGACTTGCATTTTCCGATTTCTTTTTGTACTTTTTGGTTGATTGTTTTGCTTCTCCGTGGTGGATCTTGACAATTGAAGGACGGATGATCATGCTTGAAGCCTAAGTCAAGCATGGGAGGAAGTAGGATCAGAGTTCAAGTATTTTTGTTTACCGCTTGCTAATTGTGTAATTCAAGCAGTGAAATTAGCTTTTTGTGGAAGTAGTTGATAGTTTGAGGTGAGGATTTCGTTTTCTCTTTCTAGTTGTTCGATCTGGTGTTAAATTTCCTTCTGCTGGAAGCAATTTGGAGAATTAACTGCTGGCCTTGCTAAATTGCGATTGGAAGATCTTAAAACATTTTCAATAGAGGATCTGTGCACATTGTGAAGCTCGAACGTGAGCTTCTGATAGTGGTGATATATAGTTTGGTGGGGTTATACGGTGTTTTTAACTCTCGACAACTGAGATAATCTGAATTTCTCTCGGCAGTGATTTTGGATGATTTAGTGACTGGATTGTACAAATTGGACATGAAAAGCGCTTGGTGTAAAAGAATTTCTCTCATCCTTGGCCCCAGATTGAAGCATAATTGGTTTGTTTTAACCATTTTTAGCATCCTTGTACTGGTGGCTCTTTTAGGATTATCGTCATCCAACGAATCTGATAGAGTAGCCAATTCCCTGGGACCTGATTATTTTGCCAAGTATAGGAAGCTCAAGGAACAGGCAGTGGTTGATTATTATGATTTGAGTGATTTCTCTGTGGGGGTCAACAATAAGTTCAAGGAACTTCCCCTTTGTGGTAGAGAGAGGGACCATTATGTGCCATGTTACAATTTGAGTGCAAATCACTTGGCTGGTTTTAAAGATGGCGAGGAGTTTGATCGGCACTGTGAATTATCAAGCAATGAAGAGCAGTGCCTGGTTCGACCTCCTAAGGACTACAAGATCCCTTTGAGGTGGCCTGCTGGTAAAGATGTGATATGGAGTGGTAATGTCAAGATTACAAAAGACCAATTTCTTTCTTCTGGAAGCATGACAAAGAGGTAACCAATTTTATTTGGTATTGTTCTTAATTGAGTAAAATATTTTCTCACCTTTGATAAATTTTGTTCTTAAGAGGCTTGTTTCGTCAATGTAATGCAGGATGATGTTACTTGAAGAAAACCAAATTGCATTTCACTCTGATGATGGATTGATCTTTGATGGTGTGAAGGATTATTCTCGCCAGATTGCTGATATGATAGGGCTCAGCAGTGACTCTGATTTCCAGCAAGCTGGTGTAAGTATTCTTCTTCTTTGATAAAAGCATGCTTTTGGGACACTTGAATGAGGCTATTGCATTAGCATTTGCAAATGAATTTTGGTTAATCATAAAAAAGGATTAGATATTGCAGGTGCAGACAGTTCTATTAATGCAAGGAAACTAAATTTTGGCTATCTGTTTATTGTTTTAAATATTGCAGGTACAGATAATTCTAGATATTGGTTGTGGGTTTGGTAGCTTTGGAGCTCATCTAGTCTCCCTAAAAGTGACACCTGTTTGTATTGCTGCATATGAAGTAACTGGTAGTCAAGTTCAACTTGCCCTGGAGAGAGGTCTGCCAGCACATATTGGAAACTTTATCTCCAGACAACTCCCATATCCATCATTGTCATTTGACATGATTCATTGTGCACGGTGTGGTATTGACTGGGATGCAAAAGGTATTGCTGGGTTGAGTTTTTTGCAATATTCCTAATGCATACAAAATTCTGCCTACCCCGTTCAAAATGGATGTATTTGCATATAATGTTCACAGTGAGAATGGATCTTCAGAATGTACGTGCTGAAATATTGATAATAGTTTTGATATCTAGTAACTCAACTATCAATTACGAGCAGTTGAGTATAAGAGCATTTGATTATAAACAACTGATACTTTAGAATGTCCGTGCTGAAATATTGATGATCTATCGTCTTAGCAGCAATTTCGATGGTTTTGGATTTCACTGAAAAATTATTGACATCTCTCTTAATGAGGCAGATGGAAAATTTATCCTTGAGATGGACCGGGTACTCAAGCCTGGAGGATACTTTGTTTTGACCTCACCTGTAAGCAAGTCACAAGGGGGTCTCTTGACTACAAAGAAGGGTAATATGTTGATACCTGTTGAAGAATTCACCCGGAAAATTTGTTGGACTCTTCATGATCAACAAGATGAAACTTTCATCTGGCAGAAAACCAAGGATGCTGATTGTAATAGGTGCAGTAGTTGATTCTGAAGCACCGAATTTTTTTCGATTTTTATGTTTTCTTTTAATTTCATCTTTAATTGCTTCCTTCTTTTTCTCCCCTTGTATGACTCTTTGCTATGTGAATGTGCTAATAATACTACTTGTTTTTGATGTTGCAGTAAGCAGATGCATGTACCACTTTGCAAGGATGATCATGATATTCAGACATATTATCAGCCTCTTGTATCATGCATAAGTGGCACTAATAGCCGAAGATGGAAATCAATTGACAAGAGGTCTATTACAGCCAAGCTGAGCCCTGAAGAGCTTGAAGTTCATGGAAAGTATTAGTCTGATATAACCTCGCATCCATGACTAATAATCTGCTTGAAAAAAATCAATTTTTCTCTCTCTATTGTTACAAGATGATTATTTTATCTGGTTTATCAAGCAACTCTTATTGCTGCAGGTGTACAGTCTGAAGAATTCTATGAAGATCAGAACTTTTGGAAATCAGCTCTGAGAAACTATTGGTCATTGCTTTCTCCTCTAATCTTCTCTGACCATCCAAAGAGACCTGGTGATGAAGAACCATTGCCTCCATATAACATGGTTCGAAATGTGATGGACATGAATGCTCGTTATGGTGGTTTCAATGCTGCTTTTCTTCATGAAAAGAAGTTGGTGTGGGTCATGAATGTTATCCCTGTAGGGATGCGCAATACTCTTCCTGTTATACTTGATCAAGGTTTTGCTGGTGTTTTGCATGATTGGTAAGCTTGGTTATTTGTTCTTCAATCACTTAAGCAGGCATCAATTTTTATAAAACAGAGATAAGAAGGTGATTGGGTATTGTCTTAAATCCAATTTGTGGTTCGTATCTGGATTCTTTCATGTGCTTCACCATTCAAAGTGGTTTGGGTTTTGTTGATTTTCGTATTGATCGTGGATATCATGCTGTTAATGTCAAACCAGGTGCCAACCATTCCCTACATACCCCCGTACTTACGACATGCTTCATGGAACTGGCCTTCTCTCGCACATTAGTTTGCAGAAGTGCAGTATAATGAACATGTTCTTGGAGATGGATAGAATTTTAAGGCCGGAGGTACATTCAACCATACACTTTACCCTTTTGCTTTCCATCTGGAAGCCATATACTAATTTCCTAGTATATATCAAGTCATCATTCTTTATGCGCATATTAATTACTTCTTTTATCATCTGCGACGAAGTTTATTATGTGGTATCCTGATTTTTCACTAGGGATGGGTTGTTCTTGGTGACACTGTCAAATCCATAGAGATGGCACGTATGCATGCTACACAAGTCCGGTGGGAAGCAAGGGTGATCGACCTCCAGAATGGAAGTGACCAGCGATTGCTTGTTTGCCAAAAACCATTCTTGAGAAAATAATGGGATGACAGTCATGAGTTCATGAACAACTTCCAAATTCCAGCTCAGGTACTTGTTCAAATTCTAAGATTACTTCACTATCATTATTCATACTCCGAGAATAATGACGTTCTTTGGGTAGCTGAACCACCTAGAATGTGAGTCTGAAATTGGTTAAAATGTTGAGAAAGCAGGAAAATGAACTCAAGTCATCATATGTTAAAATCTTGTTAATGTTTTGGTTAACAATTTTAATGTATTTTCTTCTTAAGCCTGACACGTTGGGTTTGTCTTTGAACATTACAAAATCACCAGAGCATTGATCATACAATACATATATCTTGGATGGCTGCCTGCGGATTTTGACAGGCCCAAGCCAGCCATTCGAACCTGTAGCAGCGACGGATTGGACGCTGCAGAATGTGAAATATGAAAATGCAGTAAATAGCTGCAAATGTTTCATTGTTTTAACTCGTACACTCCCTCCTGGCTTGGTTTGTTATGCAGCAATCAGTCCATTCATCCCACTGAATTTTGCCCCATGCAAGGTTTCAGTTTGTTCATTTTCCCATATAGTTTTTTGATTGTTTAGTGTCGCGAGTGAGTGAGCTACTACATCTTCTGTATTCAAAGGGAAGGCTCGAAATGTATCAAATCAGAAGAATTATATTTGCGGATGCCTGCTGGAACAATAGTGTATAGTCAGTAACATATATTTTCGAGTTTGTGTGGTAAATAGTAGCGCAAGATTCATAGTAGCACCTCAAGTAAGCAAGGTCAAAACAACCATCCAGACTTGACCATTAGGTAGCTGTTTGAGTTAGAGTTGGCTTTTGTTCAACTTCTAATGGATCCAAACCCGGCCCACACATGTCAGGTCACAAAATGGACATGTTTTCGCTTATGGATGACGGAGTAATCATATCATGGAACCACTTTTCCAAACCATGCTAAGACGATTGCCTTGTATGCGTCATGAAGATAACTTGCATACCTCAAATGAAGAAATGCTATTTTAAAGGAGATTGTACAGAGCATATATCTCCTATATTTTTCTTTACCCAATACTTTTAAGAATTGGAGAAGTTGGTATTCAACAAATCTGATTATCTCGTCGTTTTGTTTACTAACACATTACCGTTTACTAACACATTACAAACGACGATATTTAAAAGGGAAAACTATCCAAAATTCACACCCTTAATTTTACACGTATGTAATTAATTACCCTATATTAGTTAAAATTACATAAAATAATTTGTAATTGAAGTATAGACAAGGTAAATTTAAAAAATGCCATTTTTTCATAACTATTTTGGGAATTTTTTAACACGTAACATTTTCCATTAAAATTTCTTTTCATTGGATTTTTTTTTTTCAAATGAAAATTGGTTATAATGACGTGGTTATTGATCAACTAATGACAATTTTCTTTAAAAATAAAACATATCCGGTAACCACGCCACCATTTTAGTCGGAACTGAGACTATATTAGAATTGGTATTACAGGGCAAAAGTTTGTATATGAGCTAGTAATTTTTAAATTTTGGATTATGTTTTTACATGGATAATAATTTATATTAGTTTCTTGATTATTTTTGCATAATAAAATGTAATATTTAACCAAACTATTTAAAATTATTATGATATTAGTATTAATAATAAAAATTACCTTGTCTATGTTTCAATTTTAAATTATTTGATGTAATTTTACGTAGTATAGGGTAGTTAATTGCAAACGTCTAAAAATTAAGGGTGGTTTTATGTCAAAAAATTATAAAAAGAAAAAGTGGTTTATTGCAAATAGATTAATATTAAGGGAGATTTTGTACTAAAAATTTTATGAAGGGTGATTTTTTTGTAAAAAAGTGATATTAAGGGTGGTTTTTGTATAGTTTTCTCTATTTAAAAACGCGCCAAAAAATTGGAAGAGAAGATTAAGCTAATAAGGCCTGTTTTATTTCTACAATACTAACTAGGCCCCTAATATTTATCATTAAAAAAAGATAAATACGAGGGTTAATATGATCTTAATTAAGTAGTTAAAGGAGAAAATAAAGATAATTAATAATTATTAATATATTAAATGGGCTAAAAAAACGATTTTAACAAAAAAGATATATTAAAAACAAAAAGAAGATTGAGACAATTTTAACATTTTTCTCTCTCCTATTAATTATATTTTAATTTTGTTGATTAGGGTACCTATTTGAACTCTGGATGACAAGCCCTCCCTCCCACCCTTCCTTATTTAATTATATTTAACTAGTGTATAGCCCGCACCATGTGCGGGTATCTTTATAATATTAGTTGTACGAACTTAAGATATATTTATGAAATTTTATAATAATAATTCGGATTTGATTATTCTCAAAACTAAAAAATAGTCACAAATAAAGAACTTCTTATAATTTCTACACTTCATAAATTTAATCCTTATACAATGCACAAAATTTTTTTTAAATATTTACAATGCACAACTCCGTTATAAACTTATAACTAAATTACTTTAATATATTGTAATTATCTAAATGGAATCCGAAATATAATCTTCAATATCCATTATTAATTTCTATTTATAGAAGTTCTCAAACCATCACTTTTAGTAGGTCAACGACCCATATAATGGATATTAATTTATGAATAAAAATTATACTTAAAATTAGCCAAAAATCGCTGAAAATACTTAGTGACCCACAAAACAGTATGTAAACGACCCACAAAACAGTGACTTAACGACCCACAAAACAGTGACTTAACGACCGACAAAACTTTAGGCCAACGACCGACAAAACAGTAGGTCAACGACCGACAAAACTTTAGGCCAACGACCGACAAAACAGTAGGTCAACGACCGACAAAACAGTAGGTCAACGACCCACAAAACAGGAGGTCAATGACCCACATTACTGTAGGTCAACGACCCACAAAACAGTAGGCCAACGACCCACAAAACAGCAGGCCAATGACTCACAAAAGAGATATTAATCCGTTATGAATAAAAATTATACTTAACTTAGCCAAAAGGCCAAAAAATGTGTGATTTGTTTAATCTTCAAACTCTCTATTTATACAAGTTATCAAACTATCATACTTACTTATAATCGATGTGGGATAGAGATTTCCGTGAAATTTTTAACGTAAATAGATTGAGCTTATAATCCTTCAAAAATAAATCAAGAAAAAAATAAAAATCTTCCCAATAAATAAACTACTTAAATTTTGACGGCTTAAAAATAAAAGAAATACGTAAACCAAATTATTTTTAAAATATTTAGGTGTAATAACCGAAAATTTTAAACTCCGTTTAATACGGAATTTAACCGGATTCCGATCCGCTAACCTCTAACCTTTAAATAAGTTAAAATGAAATTTAATTCTATCATGTTATGCGATCTTAGTTCACATAAAATAATAAAATGTGTAACCGGAGATATATCCGTACCTTTAAAATATAAATAATAATTTACCTAATACGGAAAATAATTTCCGTAAAATTTTCCGCAAAATGCCTACCGATCCATACGAGTAACGGGTTTCGTTTCAACTCGTTTTAATGAAGTAAAAGTGGGCCCAATCGTATTGCGGACTACCGGCCAGCCCAGCCCATTCTTAACCTTTAATTAAAACCTAATTAAGCTAACCTAATCTAACCCTAATCTACCCTCACCGTATGTCTGCCGCATCGCTCTTTTCCCTCTCCATTGCTGAAGAACGAACAAGCAGCCTCTTCTGCCTTCAACCGGAGACGCCGCCACCGCACCTCGTCCGCCTTCCCTCGATTGCCGACGCCAGCAGCCGCCAATACACCGCCTTGCTTTTCTCTGCAAGAGCTCGTACAGCAGCCGCCTCGAAGAGTTCGAACACGCCGAAGACTCGAGTGTTGCAGCCACACCGCCGGCCTTCAGACGCATCACTGGCAACGCCGCCGAAGGCCTCCCGTCGTCGTCTCGCGCGGCTACACGGATCCTCGTGTGCGAACCAACCCTGCGAACCAGGTAAACTTAATCCCCCCTCTTCCAGCCCTTCTTCCCTTTTCGTCTGCTTCGGAAGCGAGTTAACCGTGATAGCCGGCCTTTTGAACCTACAGTGAGCGGCTGAACCTCTCCGTCTTCATAACGAGCGTTATTAATCCGAGTACGGTGTGGCGTCGGGATCGTCACTGCTGCAGACAGGATAAGCGCTGTAATACCCAAAATTTTTAATTATTTATTTTTGATAAATCCTGGGTCAAACAGTAATTCAACCGGGTTGACCTTTCAGTTGATACTAGTATCGTAAATTCCTTCAAAATGATAGACCAGCAGACCCATCAAGACAAGCCCGCTCTGGGCCCATCAGGATAGGCCCGCTAGGCCCATAAGGAGAGGCAGCTAGGGGGAACGTTTTAACCCTAGCCACACCCTCTCTTTCCTTCTATTCTCAGCCGTCTCCCTCCCCTGCTTCTTTCTTCTCCCAAACACCAAGGGAGGCCTTGCCGTCAGCCTACACAGCGGCACCACCCTTCCCTCTGGACAACTCGCCGCCATCCCCTCTGGAGTCAAGCCGTCGCCTCAGGCCCGACGCCAACGGAAACGTCTCGCTGCCACCAGAAGCTTGTCGCCGGGACCGCCAGCGCCTTCCTGCCTCGCTGGCCACCGCCATCGGAGCCTCCGTCTCGCCTTCGTCACCTTTGAGCCACTGGAGGTGATCCCTCCTTGCTGTTCCTTTGTCTACCTCCCTACCCCCGAGATGGGGAGCCGGCCACCTCCTCTTTTATCCCCTCATTTTCTTCCTCTGCAGTTGCCTACCCAATCGTCTCCTACCCTTCACCACCAGACGCCATCAACGATGGGCAAGAAGAACGCAGGCCGGCCGCCACCCCCAGTCCAGACGCTTGCAAGGGTTACGCTAGGGTTTCTATCCCGGTGTTGGCCTCCAGTACCGGCGCCGACCGGGTCCTTCGACCTCCTCTCCTTCCTGTAGACTGGGTTGGATTCATAGGTGAGGTTCTTGTGTTTTTCTGGATCGATTTGGGCGCAGGAATCGATTGGGGTTTGTAAATTCGGTGTTGTTTAATGATAATGCATATAGTTGTATGGTTATTTGTATATAAATAACTTCTGAGTATTTGTAGGTGGGTTGTCATTGAAGTGGTGTAAAATGTAGGTAACTTATGGATAGGTGAGTGTGTAAGAGGATGTTGTATATATATAAATACATGAGAGTGATAGATGGAGTGCTTGTTAGTTATGATGAGGACGAGTGATACGTCGGATGAATTATCGGAGATAACTTTATTGATAAGGTTAGATTGTGGGCAAGGTATAAGTTCTTTGGACCATTATAAGAACTTATGTGAAGAATTTTGGTTAGTAGACTTTACTTCGTAACCGGAATTTTGTAACAGGTAGTTAGGACGAGTTGTTCTTTCTTTTGATTCTTAATGTTGGACATTAGATATTTAGTTTTAGAATAAGTTTAGGAGTCTTCCTTGAACTTTTAGGGTTTTTCTAATCCAAAGGTAAAGTTGTCTTTTCACCAAGTAAGACTAGTTTAGTGTTTCCTCTCAAACAATCGTTGTTAACTTAGAAGTGAAAACTTCTAAGGTGTTAGATACTATGTATTGATACAAGCTTCATGTTATGATCAGGCATTTGAGATTAGACTCATGGAGTCAAGGAATATCGTTGACTAAACTTGACCTGGTACAAGTAAGTCTCCGGACTTACTTAGCTCGTATTCTCTGTATTAGCATCTATGTGTGTTGGTGGTGTGTGTTTATTGTTTATGTGTGTGTTTATTGTTTATGTTATAACATCTAAACCGATAATAGGACCACCGACTTTACATGTTTATATTTGGCCCAAGTGTATGATAACGGGCGGTGACCGCTTGTCCAGTCCAAAATGGGGATGACTGGGAGGTGCCTTGCGACCAGCCCATCGGTGATGCTGATCCGCATCAAGTACAAACCCGTATGGTGAAAGGGGACAAGGGCGAGATCTTTCAGATTCTCGTGTCACAAAAGAAGTTGAATTAGAACGGGATATGACCTAATAATAAAAAGATAATAAACCGGATTGTGTGTTTTGGAACATGTTGTGTGTTTATGATGTCTTATGTGTGTGTGTGCCAATACCATGATTCTAATGCCTTGAATGCTAGCTAACGGTTTTATACCGATATTATTGTAGTTGCCTTGCAGGTTAGGGACGCGGCTGAGAGATCCGGAAGAGTGGGCAGCCGGGGTCCGTACATTTTAGGATGGGTTTTGGGGGTTGTTTTTATGTATTGTTTAGGGTATTATGTATGTCGCGTGGATGGCGGTTGCCTTTAGTGTTGTATCTCGGCTGAAGTCTTTCGTTGTTTTCTTTTGGGGTTCATATCATTGCATTAAAATGAATTTCGGTTTTGCCTTTATTTGTGTCTTGCTGTAAGATCCAGTGAAATTGTTGTCAGGCTAAGGGTCGGGACCCATTGTGAGGTCCCAACCCGTAGCATCCCGAGTCCCGCGGATTCGGGGTGTTACAAGTGGTATCAGAGCCCTATGTTGACAACAATGGCACTCGCAATCTTCTAAAGGCCGAATAAGGAATAAACAGAACCCCGGGGGTTCTGAGTTTTCGTTTTCAAAATCACATGCATGAGTCGGGGTAGAATGTATGGACCACCACTCCTTCCGTGGATCTCGGCAGCATAGTTTATTGGATTTTTAGTATATATATATATATATATATATATAGATATGTGTAGTTATGTAGATATTTATCGTGGACTTAGGATGTTTTTGGGTTATTATTGTATGTGGATTGTAGTTGCATGATGGACATGATTTATGTGTATAGTTGTTGTATATGTGAACGATTATATGTTTTTGACCTTGTATTGTTGTAATGGAACGCCGAATGCGTGATATTAGTAGTAATAAGGACTTAGGACTTATATAGTTATGAATACGTATTTATATGGTAGCATATGGAGATATAGGACCTTTTAGTTGAGATGCTATTACGATATCATCGCCCTTGGACGACGTCGTTTTACATAGGATAGTGTACATACGAGGAGGAATATGCTCAAGTATTGAGTTGAGAGCTACGTTCGGGCGAACACCTTGGAGTTTTTGTACTCCTTTAAGAGGATGTCTAAAAGGAAGAGTAGAGATGACATAACCAAATGACGAACAAGTGGAAGGAAAATCCGAGACGACTTAAGAAAAATCAAGATGGAGAACATACAAGAAAAAGGAGTGACACAAAGGTGTGAAAATGGTTACAAAGAAGTCACGATTAGAAAGACAACGAGACCAATAGGGATAACAACCATAAGTTCTTCAGGAAGACGCGTGGACAACTAAAGATTCGAATCGACGAGGTGAGGGATACATTCTAACAAGGTTAAAGGTGACATTCTATTAAGATGTGAAGTTTTCTTTAGACGCTCCAAAGCATTTGAGTAAAGACGAGAAGAGTGATTGAACCATTTGCCAAATATTTAAGATACCGTAAGTTAAGGTTACAAGGTACCAAAAAGTAAAGTTTCACCATTACTAGAGTTATGAGGAGAAAAGCATGGTGGGGATTCACGTGGAGTTGACCGATTTCCATTATGATGATAAGACTAAGAAACACCAAGGAGGAAGTGTGTATAAATGATGACCTCAAGAAGACGATGGACGAAACGAAGAGCTTTGATCGAGAGACTTACGATACCAACCAAGAGAAATGCGAGTGGATGCTAGCTAGGGCTATAATATTTGGGAACGTGCTCTTGGAAGACATCAAAGAAGAATGATTAAGTCTATGAAAGAGAGTTATATGATATAACAAGACAAAGAAGATATAGTTACCTTATAAAGAAGAGGAAGCTTGGAATGAAGAAATAACTAACAGAGTTTAAGGTAAGGTACCCCAAGGAGGGTAGTCTTCATGAGTATGGTAGCATGGACGTATGGTAGTAGGGCAAGTCGTTGATCTTGGAGAGGCTCATTAATGAGTTAATCGGTGACCACCGAGAATGCGCAGGCGCGAATTGTATACTGGTGACTGTAGGTAGGGAGAGTAATATAGGATGTGGGATCATGAAGAAGGGTAAACAAACTTGGAATATTCGTAGTGGTCGAATGTCAACAATAAAGAGGTATATCAATGGAAGTGCAAGTATCTTAATCAAATAACAAATTATCGATTCCAGCAAGTGCTAGTAACATATCGTGTGAGGAGGGATTGTAGCAATCTGGTAGGACCTTCTTAGGTCATGAGAATGTCATATGGAGAAATGACACGCATCAGAGTAAAGGGAATTGGAAGGACGAAGAGAAATGTGAGTCTTATATGGATATTGCGCATAAATGGGGAATATATAAGGGGATGTATGATATGTTTTTCTAAGGTAATGAATGTCATGTTTGCACGAGCAAAAGCTAAGTCAAGTGTTGTGACTCGCATGGAAAAGCCATAGTGGCTATGACGTGAAAGGGAGACTTAGATTAGAGCAACGTGACAAGCTTAGAGTTATGATGTTATTGCTTGGTGGAGTAATGAGTGGTTCTTTTAGTAATTGTGGTTGGGAAATTTCGCCTAAAGGCATACCGGTACGGCTGTGAAGTCATTCGTGGATACCAAGAGATACATAAGGGGGTCAACAAGAGTAAGATGAGACTAAGGTTTTGAAATTTGATGTCGATATGAGATATACAAGAAGTATACGAAAGATCGAGGTTAGAGCCTCTATAGTCGTTTGACGTGACATAAGAAAATGAAGTGTAAATTTTTACGCCTACATGAAGAAAAGATGTCTACGGTGAGAGTGATGTAGAATATGAGGAGTTCCTCCCATATGTTGGGGTGCCAAAGAAGCGAAGAAGATTGTATCGATTCGTCTTAGGACCTGGTTAAGTCTTGTGGTTAGGACCTTTGTGACTGAACATATGTGCGGAGATCAAGAAATAATATTATCGCCATTCATTCGAAGTGAAAATGGGGATTAATATTGCTTAACCAAGGCTTCAAGAGTTAGAAAACTCGAGCAAGTCCCTCGAGTTCAGGAGATGAAAGATCTTTGAAAGAGGACGGTTGACATTGTAGCTGAAGATGGAACAATACACGAGTCTTAAAGAAGTCATATCAATAGATCAAGTTAGATCAATTGTGTCATGACCATTTGTAAAGTGATAAGACAAGATTGTGTCGGTTACTACGATATGTGAAAAGACGAGTAAAGATGGAACTTGAGATATCACAGATACCTATACATCGGAATGAGGATTTTGCCACTAAGGTTCATCTTGGCCCAACCCCAATTTTCAAAGCACCGTACAAATGGTATCAATAAATGACCTTACTAAGAGACGTGATTTGTGGGAGCAATTGAATGCGTAATTGCAAGAACTTATTACTGAGATTTCATTAGAATTAGTGAAATGCTATGGAGAACTCAGAATGTTATCTTGAGCTCTTGATTTGAAGTTGTTATGGAGAACACTAACTTGAGAAGAGAGAGACGGTTATCTCCGTTTGTACATCGATTACCGTGAGTTGAACAAGATAACAATGAAGAACAAGTATCCCTCACTACGGATAGATGATCTATGCGACCGGTTGCAAGGGTCGGTAGTCTCTTCTAAAATTGAATTAAGGTCTGATTGTCACCAATTGAGAATTCAAGATTGGGGTATTGCCAATACGGCCTTCCGGACAAACTATGGTCACTACAAGTTGTAGTGATTCCATATGGGCTTACTAATGCCCCCAAATAAGATATTTTGATCTACTCTCGAGGAAGAGAGGAGTTGTACGACAAGTTGTCTTGGGACGACAACCCCAAAGAACGTGGAATAAGTTACAAGATATCTTGGATGTTGGTCATTACCGGATTTGTGGAGAGATTTTCCAAAGTAACACCATCTATGACTAACTTACTCCGGGTGGCAATGAAGTTTTGAGTGGGACAATGATTGACAATGAAGTTGTTAAGAGTTAAGAGGAGATTCATTGGTGCAACTGTTTTGAAATTGCTTCGAGGTATGATGAGTTTTAAGTGTATAAGCGATTCTCCAAGACAAGGTCTTGATTGAGCATTGAGGAATGATGTAAGAGTAATGACATATGTGTCTCGTTAGTAGAAGTGGTGTGAAGTAAAGCACTTCCTTCAGGACTTAATACTTACAACAAGGATGGAGGGAACATAACAACAAAGCTTCGTTTGTCAAGAACCAAAGCCGACGGTGTAAATTGGAATTTGATCTTCTTTGTTAGAGACAAGTAAAGAAGAAACATATGGAAATGATGTATAGAGAAATACCCGAGAAGGAAGTTAAGTTTCCGTTTTACGGACCTTTTTGAGAGATGAGAACAAGTCAGATGTGTTTATAGTTTGGTGTTGCCACCAAGAGTGGAGAGTGTTTTCTGATGTACCAGTCATGGGAGTATATACATTACTCGAGTTATGATGTTAGTCGTGACGATTTAGTGGTAGACGAGGAGCCGATGAGGCTACCGGGAGGACATGTTATAGTATCTTTGGTCGAGTTTTGTGAGGAGCTAGTTGCATCGATATGTCCGGTGGGTTAGATTTTATGTGCCTACGCGAGAGTAGGTATTTTGTGCCCAAGCGGGAATATATTGTGAGTATGTTGGGTGCCTTGTGAGACCTTGTGATGGTATATGAGTATGTTTTGCGTTATTGAGTAGAGAGTTGTCACGGGTACGGTTTTTGAGTTGTTACCGATGTGGTTATGCCCATGAGTCAACGTTTCGCAAGTTTCGGGACAAAACTTGTTTTTAGGGGGATCTGTTGTAATACCCAAAATTTTTAATTATTTATTTTCGATAAATCCTGGGTCAAACAGTAATTCAACCGGGTTGACCTTTCAGTTGATACTAGTATCGTAAATTCCTTCAAAATGACAGACCAGCAGACCCATCAAGACAAGCCCGCTCTGGGCCCATCAGGATAGGCCCGCTAGGCCCATAAGGAGAGGAAGCTAGGGGGAACGTTTTAACCCTAGCCACACCCTCTCTTTCCTTCTATTCTCAACCGTCTCCCTCCCCTGCTTCTTTCTTCTCCCAAACACCAAGGGAGGCCTTGCCGTCAGCCTACACAGCGGCACCACCCTTCCCTCTGGACAACTCGCCGCCATCCCCTCTGGAGTCAAGCCGTCGCCTCAGGCCCGACGCCAACGGAAACGTCTCGCTGCCACCAGAAGCTTGTCGCCGGGACCGCCAGCGCCTTCCTGCCTCGCTGGCCACCGCCATCGGAGCCTCCGTCTCGCCTTCGTCACCTTTGAGCCACTGGAGGTGATCCCTCCTTGCTGTTCCTCTGTCTACCTCCCTACCCCGGAGATGGGGAGCCGGCCACCTCCTCTTTTATCCCCTCATTTTCTTCCTCTGCAGTTGCCTACCCAATCGTCTCCTACCCTTCACCACCAGACGCCATCAACGATGGGCAAGAAGAACGCAGGCCGGCCGCCACCCCCAGTCCAGACGCTTGCAAGGGTTGTGCTAGGGTTTCTATCCCGGTGTTGGCCTCCAGTACCGGCGCCGACCGGGTCCTTCGACCTCCTCTCCTTCCTGCAGACTGGGTTGGATTCATAGGTGAGGTTCTTGTGTTTTTCTGGATCGATTTGGGTGCAGGAATCAATTGGGGTTTGTAAATTCGGTGTTGTTTAATGATAATGCATATAGTTGTATGGTTATTTGTATATAAATAACTTCTGAGTATTTGTAGGTGGGTTGTCATTGAAGTGGTGTAAAATGTAGGTAACTTATGGATAGGTGAGTGTGTAAGAGGATGTTGTATATATATAAATACATGAGAGTGATAGATGGAGTGCTTGTTAGTTATGATGAGGACGAGTGATACGTCGGATGAATTATCGGAGATAACTTTATTGATAAGGTTAGATTGTGGGCAAGGTATAAGTTCTTTGGACCATTATAAGAACTTATGTGAAGAATTTTGGTTAGTAGACTTTACTTCGTAACCGGAGTTTTGTAACAGGTAGTTAGGACGAGTTGTTCTTTCTTTTGATTCTTAATGTTGGACATTAGATATTTAGTTTTATAATAAGTTTAGGAGTCTTCCTCGAACTTTTTGGGTTTTTCTAATCCAAGGGTAAAGTTGTCTTTTCACCAAGTAAGACTAGTTTAGTGTTTCCTCTCAAACAATCGTTGTTAACTTAGAAGTGAAAACTTCTAAGGTGTTAGATACTATGTATTGATACAAGCTTCATGTTATGATCAGGCATTTGAGATTAGACTCATGGAGTCAAGGAATATCGTTGACTAAACTTGACCTGGTACAAGTAAGTCTCCGGACTTACTTAGCTCGTATTCTCTGTATTAGCATCTATGTGTGTTGGTGGTGTGTGTTTATTATTTATGTGTGTATTTATTGTTTATGTTATAACATCTAAACCGATAATAGGACCACCGACTTTACATGTTTATATTTGGCCCAAGTGTATGATAACGGGCGGTGACCGCTTGTCCAGTCCAAAATGGGGATGACTGGGAGGTGCCTTGCGACCAGCCCATCGGGTGATGCTGATCCGCATCAAGTACAAACCCGTATGGTGAAAGGGGACAAGGGCGAGATCTTTCAGATTCTCGTGTCACAAAAGAAGTTGAATTAGAACGGGATATGACCTAATAATAAAAAGATAATAAACCGGATTGTGTGTTTTGGAACATGTTGTGTGTTTATGATGTCTTATGTGTGTGTGTGCCAATACCATGATTCTAATGCCTTGAATGCTAGCTAACGGTTGTATACCGATATTATTGTAGTTGCCTTGTAGGTTAGGGACGCGGCTGAGAGATCCGGAAGAGTGGGCAGCCAGGGTCCGTACATTTTAGGATGGGTTTTGGGGGTTGTTTTTATGTATTGTTTAGGGTATTATGTATGTCGCGTGTATGGCGGTTGCCTTTAGTGTTGTATCTCGGCTGAAGTCTTTCGTTGTTTTCTTTTGGGGTTCATATCATTGCATTAACATGAATTTCGGTTTTGCCTTTATTTGTGTCTTGTTGTAAGATCCAGTGAAATTGTTGTCAGGCTAAGGGTCGGGACCCATTGTGAGGTCCCAACCCGTAGCATCCCGAGTCCCGCGGATTCGGGGTGTTACAAGCGCTCAACCTCGGCTTTGTTCGTCACATAGTGTCTCGTCGGAAGGGCTGCCACCGAACCGGATCGAAGCACACCGAGGTGAGTCCGGTACTGTCCGCTCCTGTGCTGAATTCCTATTGTTTGTGGAGTTGCAGTAGGTTTGTTACAATGGTGGGTAGTTGGAGTGCCGAAATGTGAATTCCTCACCCCTGCAGTATATATATATATATATATATATATATATATATATATATATATATATATATATATATAGAATGATAAGTATAAAAGAGATAAGTTATACTTTGATGTGAAGGTTTGAATTTACGGATGCTGTTCGCCCCTAGAGGTGTGTGCAAATAAGTTTTAAATTTATAAAACTAGAATCAAGCAAGCGAACCCGCAGTGTACGGATCGACGTAGTTAAGAAAGAATTCCAGAGTATCGAACACAGGGATTTGGGTGGGAACGAACTCGGTTGCAGATTATCAAGCAAGTAAATATGAGAGTTTGCAAATATTGGGAAAACAACAATCCTAAAGATCCAGGTATCCAGCTGTGGCAATCGATTCAAGATATACTAATGATGTAAAGACAGAGTTGAGATATGCAAAGGTATACTAAAGTAAGGTAATCGTACGGTTGAGGTTCCAAAAACCTTATGTAACTCACCTAAAAGGCACTCCCTATACAGGTTGTTGAGGCTCAATATAGAAAGATTCTAAAGGCGAGAATTAGTGTCAAATACCCAAACTTGTAACCTAAAGATCAAGACTAACTTAACCGATTGAGGTTGTTGAGACTCACAATCGAGGTAGAGGTTGTTGAGGCTCACTACCACCTAGAAAAGACAAGTCTAAACTAAGCTAAAACAAATCTTTAACTTTAGATTGAAGTAAAAGCAGGTTCGTAGATTTAAGGGAAATCACGGTTAGTTCTTGAGGTTCCACGGCCGTGGACTCAAGAACAGCCCGTAATTTGGGTTTGTCGACGATGTTTCTCTAACTCTCAGGGTCTAATCAGTTTGCGATCAATCTATCATCATCTAAGCCACAACTATCAACCCTTCACCTTAAAATTGTTAAGGGTTTTTAGCCAATAACAGTCATATTGATTTCAATTCAGGAATTAGAAGATGAAAAGATGAAAACTTTCAAGAACTTTCAATAACCTTCAACTAAATCTCAAGATCACAATCAAGGACAAGTGTTTATCAAAAGATTCAAAACAGAATAAACAATCACAACCTTAGGAAGAAAGAGAAACGGGATGTCAATCCGTTTTCAAATCAAACCTAAACAAGAAGAGAGATCTTCTTGCAAAATCTTCCAAGAACTTTCGATCTTCCACAAATCCGAAGATCACTACAGCAATCTCCACTAAAAGTGCGAGATTCGAGCAACTCTCCGATGCAAACTTTGATCTCCAATGAGATCTCCCAAATACCTCTAAACGAGGGTTTGTGCGTTGCTAAGCGTTGATTACTAAGCAGGCCTAAGCGATGATAAGCGGTGATGAATGAGCGTAAACGGGGGTGTAAGCGTCGATCATGAAATCTCCTTTCGGCCGTCTTTTTATAGGGCAAGACGAAGTGTCGGCCCGGCCCAAATCTTCAAAAGATCGTGGCTTCGAAGTGTGGCGAGAGATTCGCCAAGATCACGGTCGTGGAAGATTCCACGACCGTAATTCTAGGGCGTGGAAACAAATACGGTTAGTTCCACGACCGTAGAATCCCCTGGAATGAACATCGAATTCTGACTCTGAATCCACGGCCGTAATTCTGAACGTGGTTTTGGATTCCGGCCGTATTTTAGGGCGTAATTTAGGGCAAGAACGTGATTCTTCCCTAAACTCGTGCATTCCTCAATCTAATACTCCAAATTGCTTCCAAAAAGTGTCCTCGATCTATGGACATATCAACTCAACTCTCCTTTGCTCGATTCCGTTCGGAAATAGCTCCAAATCACCTATAATCAACATAGAACTTGTGTAGACATCCATATCGACAATATAGGCAATACTAGCTCACATATGCATAAAGATCAATCAAAGACTATCAATATGAATCAAATACGATTAGAAAACGTGCCTAAAATATCACAATATTTCATGCTAACAAATAACCCCATACTTAACACTTGATTGTCCCTAAGCAAGGTCTTTCAAAAACTTTAAACAAGAGTTAGGATGAAATATGTGTACCTTCTTTTGGATGAATGTGACTTCTAAGAAATAGATCATTCTCAAACCTTGCTTCAATCGTTTATTAAACTTTCACACACTCAGTTAGAGAGTAAAAGGCAAAGAAAACTCATGAATCAATTTAACTTCCAAACAAGCATTATAACCTTCAAATATTATCAAAATCAATCATAAGAAACTTCAATTTAGATCACCAAGCCATATAACATTCTTTTGATCTTAAGGACTTTTAAAGAAAAGGTCTAGAATATGGAAGGGAAGGGAAAACTTTAAAGGAGAGTGGTGCATAATTCCGGGAAAGTGGACAACTACCTTCTTCTTCTTTTGCGGTTTCCGCAACACTTCACTTAGAGCTTCGCTCTCTTCTTTTCATTTTTCGACTTTACTTTTGGAGTTATGGACAGAGGTGCACAAAAACCGAAGCCTAGGAGATCGGCGTTTCTCAAATTTGCAAGAGATGCCTCAAACCCTTAGCGCACATACCATAATCCGCTAGGAATATCGCTCAATCCGACTTTGGCAAGACACAAACACCCGGCTATGTGAATGGTGCCGAGTTACTCATCATCATGATTGACTTCCCCAAACCTATAATTTCTTTCTATTCGATTGATTGCAAATAATTGCTCTCATGGCCCTCTCACATCAAACATGCCTTTTTCTCATTTACTTCTTCCAAATTCCCGGATAGGTAAAGGAGGCTAATATTTCAATGAGGAGCTAGATGATCAAAGAAAAGAAGAAAGAAAGTATCGAATTGCCTTAATCATTTCAACAAGAAGTATAGGAACTTATAATGTGATTTCAACTTCAATTTCCTAACATGATTTAGGTAACAATTTCACATTATAAAACTTGCAAAAGAGGTAAAATTTATTCATTCAAATCCTTTTCAATTCACAATCCTTTTAAGCATGTAATTGTCATCAAACTCAATTCACAAGTAGTGATTATCATGGAAATCATCTCAATTCATTAGAAGCACAAAATTTTCAAAATTTTTCAATTTTTATGGGTTTTTAAAGTTCTTTTTCATGCAATGCAATAAGGAAACGTGTAACACATAATGAACATGCAAAGATAGTCTCAAATGAAAGCAAACATAGAGAGTAGAGTTATTACAAACTTTTTAGTACATCCCACCCCATACTTAGGACGAACATTGTCCCTAATGTTCAAAAGAAAGAACAAAAGAAAGAAAAGAAACTCACAAGCGGTGGCGGGAATGTCTAAAACGAACGGTCATGCGTCCAATCACTGCGGCGGCGGTGGAGGCGGGAATGGATAGAAACTCGGATCATAGAACCGCCCAAACTGCTGGCGGTAGACGTCCCTCATCATGTGGTCAAGGTCGTCTAAGCGTCCGTCTCTAGCATCCGCCCGGATCTCTAGTGCTCCAACTCTCTGCGAAAGTCCGGTAGCCCAATCCGGCATCCTCTCATACCATCCCGGGGCGTGATCGTACCATGCGGGGGCATCGGCTGGTGCTGGCGGTGGTGGTGGTGGTGGTGCTGCTGGCTGCGTCGTGGACCAAGGAGGAGGTGTGTCGTACCAAGTGGGAGGTGTAGTCATCCACGTGGGCCTCTCACTCACGCTAGCGCGGCGAGATGACGAGCCTGAAGCTCTAGCTGGGCGTGGAGAGCGCCTAGGTACATCCCGGGCCGCCTCCGGCTGATCCGGAAACGTGCCGAAATCCTGCTCCGCTCCTCCACCACTCTCGTACTGATCTCCCATGTCCTCCTCATCCACAACCGGCGGTGGAACGTAAGGGGGAGATACAAGCCTGTTCGCGTGCATCGCAGCGAACGTCTCCTTCCAATTGTGGCGTCCCGCCACAATGGAATACTCTGGCAGCCACTCTATACCCCTACCCGTCCTACTCTCCCAAGGCATGCCCACATAAGGCGGACCTCTATGTGTGGGGAAGATGAGTCCCCTAACCATAAAAGCATGTAGCCCTAATGGAACCGCCGGTATACGGGTGCAAGCTGAAAAATC
This sequence comes from Fagopyrum esculentum, assembly GCA_033239045.1. Classification (NCBI taxonomy): domain Eukaryota; kingdom Viridiplantae; phylum Streptophyta; class Magnoliopsida; order Caryophyllales; family Polygonaceae; genus Fagopyrum; species Fagopyrum esculentum. Next base: position 25,934,711 of record BSUD01000001.1, on the reverse strand, counting down.
TACACCAAACGACCTAGCAATGTGGGTCACTATCCCACCATATCCAATGTTCCCCTTCGATTTATTCTTGAGTTTACTCATCGTCGCCGCCAAAAGAGTAGCACAATCTGCGCGGCATCCATAAAGCATACTGTAAAGAAGGAATAGCTCATCCGTCTTGATCTTTTGGGGCGTCTCCGTCCTAGGAAAGAGACACTCCGAAAGAACACGGTGGGCTATCTTCAAGGCTAGATGGTACATCAATCTAGCCTTGGTATCGGCGGGTTGCCAACGGTCCTCGTCGGCGTAAATCATAGCCACTTCCGCCCAAAAATCCTTGGCGGAAACGCCTCTAGGAAGTCGACCGTTGTAGGTCTCATGGAACCCGAAAATGGTCCCGAACTCAACAATGCTCAAGTGATAGTCTCGATTCATGAGACGGAAGGAGACGGTCCTATCTACTGGGCTGTGCTCAAAGGACGTCACCACCTCCCGGGTAATCTCCTCATAAGCGTCTTCACGAATGTTCGTGAAGACTAGCAATCCGGCTCTATCCAAGAGCCATGTGAGATCATCAACTATGTTGAGAGGATGTAGATCCTCCAACAACAAATACCTAGGGCCAATCACTGCCCTCTTCTCTATTTTCTCAAACGCAGCAAGGTAGTTCTCATGTATGGTTGGGATGCTAGGGTGAGGTGGTGAAGGTGGAGGTGAAGGTGAGGATGGTAGTGAGGGAGATGAGGGTGGTGGTGCCCTAGAGGTGGAGGGGTTCCCTTTCCTTTTCTTACTTTGCTCCCCTTTCTTCTCCTTTATCCTTCCCGACATTCTCCTCACAAAGTCCATTCTGTTCAAAATTACGGGCTGTTCTATAGAAACCACGGCCGTGGAACCTCCAGAGACCGTGATTCGTCACAGAATCTCGTGAATCTCAGCAAATTCACCAAATATCACCACAACAAGCAGTCCTAATCTAATTCCTTCCAATCTTTGTCAGTTCTTCCTAAAGTTCTATAGCAAAAACGAACTAAATCCGTGAAATTCGAGAAGAAAGATGTAACCTCTTTTTCGGATTGAAAAATCCAAAATGCGCGTTTGTTGATCGATTTCCACTCGATTTGTTGCTTGGATCTCGTTCTTGGTTGGATTTGTTGCAGTTTAGGATGAAGAATCGTTGAAAACGATTAGGAAACGAAGAATTTGGAGAGGATGAGGGTATTCGGTTTCTAGGTCGTGGAAATGGGGGAATGATAGCATGAATTATAGTCTATATTTGGGGGTTTGTTTGGACGTTTTATCTTTCATAATCTGCATGTTTGTATGTACATTATGTGATTTTACTACCATTTCATCTACCTTTGCGAGAATCGAGGTCTACACCTAGTTTCGTTGTAATTGCAGGTAATATGGTACGTATTGCATCAAAAAGGAGCAAAAGGAGTCAAGAGTCATTTGGAGCTACATTCAGGAAGCACAACCATGGATTAAAGATTTACTTTGGAGCAAATTCGAGAGATTTCACATTCTGATCACCTCGGTTGACCAGAGGTTCACCTCGACCGAGGCGATCCAGAGACGCCGACTCGACCGAGGCGAACACCTAGGACGCGGCGAGAATATTTTATTCTTGGAAGAGATCTTTTAATTTTGGAAAGTGATCTTATATTTTTGGGCTGAGCTTCTAGAAGGAAGGAGATATGCAGAATCATATATTTTACCTATTTTTATGGGAAAATATCTTCTTAAGATTTATTATCTTTGGAGGGTTATTTTTCCTATAAAAAGGGTTGGATTTTCACAATTCCATAAGCCCGCCTACACCGAAATACAGGCTGCATACATCGATTAATATCCTACATACGCAGCAGCGCAGTATACTCCAAATTGGGAGTTGTTGAAGAACCTTTTTTGAAGGTTGAAGGAAGATTGAAGACTATAGCTTTTTATAGCTTTTAAAGGGTTTTGTAAGATTGTCTTCAATTCCTTCATTGATTTTCTTGTCTTGTTGGATTATTATCCAAGGAACGATTTTGTGTGATATTTGATTCAGTTATTGAAGTGTTTTCATTAAATTCTTCTTTGTTCAAACATTCACCTTCTTCCCATATAATTAATACTTTCATTATGATGATGAGTGGCTAATTTCCTTGTGTGATTCTAGGGTGATTGGCTGAAGGTTGTGGGAAAAACAATGATAGAATAATCTTAGATTCCAGTAGGATCCTGAAAGTTCGAGTCTTTAACCTTAACCCTAAGCACCTCGTTCGGTTGATGAACATCTCGGCCGGGGTGGAATTCTTCTGACCGAGGTGACTTATCCGACCCTAAACTGAGAGTTAAGTGTTAGAGTTTGCCAAATCCTATTCTTATTACACCTTTTTGGTTCAAAGCAAGCTTAGGATGAGACTTACCCGGTAATTCCTTAGTTTGTGTACCAACGATCATAAGTGTAGGTAATAAAGGCTTGTCCTTTATTGGAGTTTGAGTGTGCTTCCATCCCATCTTTGTGAGTTAGCCTGAGACTTACCCGGTAAAGGTTGATTCTATTCCCTTAGATGGGGTGTTAGTTTGAGGTTATAGTTCTTTATCTTAATTCCTTGAGACTTACCCGGTAATAGGAGTTACGGTTTAGGATTAGTGTGTAGTGAGACTTACCCGGTGATCTACTCCACTTTAGAAACGCCTTCCCCACGCAAAAATCTCAGCTTTGTCCGCTTATCGATAGATCTTGAGTTGGAACCACAACTAGATGCTTTAATCCCTAGAATTGCATGTTTGCTTTATTTGACATCTTATTCATCTTTGATTGTATTACTTGCTCTTGTGGTTAGCATTGACATTAGCATACTGTACTGGACTTTGTTTCACCAAGTCCCTGTGATCGACCCCTGGAATTTTCTTGCTTTTACTACGATTGACCCGTACACTGCGGGTTCGCATCCTTGTTTTAAGCTTAAGTCTAGGGTTATAAATTTAAAGCTTGCACACACCGTTTGGAGCGAACAAGTTTTTGGCGCCGTTGCCGGGGACAGTTCTGATATGTTTAAGTTGCTAAATGCTTTGTTTAAGTTGCTAAATACTTACAGGTTATTTGACTGAGAAAAACGTCGAAACCGAAAAAAAAACAAAATGGTTTTAAAAAAAATTTTGACCTCGACCGGGGCAGTTCTGGCAAAACGAGGTGTTTCACCTCGGTTGAACCAAGAACATCTCGACCGAGGTGGGCGTAACAGAGAGTTTTCGAAAACGATTTTGTGTTATTTATCTGGATATGATCTCAGTGAAGATTTTGTTTACCTACTGGCTTTAAATTCTTTGTGTGTTTGAAAGGTTTTATAATATGTTTAAGTTGCTAAATGCTTTGTTTGAAATTATTGGCATGTTTAATACTTTATTTTTATCCAAATTATGTTGAATTTGAAGGTTGACACCGCAGGTTAAGTTCTCTCACGTTCTTCTTGGAAAGACCAAGGCAATTCATTCTTCTTCTTCTTCTTCTTCTTGATCATGCTTAGCCCCTCATATACATTTTGCCTCCCTTTACCTATCCGGGAATTTGGAAGCAAGCGAAGTGGTGAAAGCAAGTTAAAGTTGAAGGTGGCTGGAAGTGGAAGTGCTAGAAAGTAATTTTAGGTTTGGGGAAGTCAATCATGAAGATGAGTAACTCGGCACCATTCACATAGCCGGGTGTTTGTGTCTTGCCAAAGTCGGATTGAGCGATATTCCTAACGGGTCATGGTATGTGCATCAAGGGTTTGATGCATCTCGAGAAATTGATGATTGCAGATTTCCTAGGCTTCGGTTATTGTGCACCTCTATCCATGCATCCCAAAAAGTAAAGTAAAAGAAAAAGTGTGAAATAAGCAAAGCTTATTGGTGGAAGGTGTTGCAAGTCAAAGTGGAAGTGAAGTTCATCCTTTTCCCGGATTCTAGCACCACATTACCTTACATACATCCCTACCCTACACGTTTCTTGACCTTTTCTTTTGAGAAGCCCTTGAGACCTTGAGCTTGTTGATTGACTTAGCGGTTTAAATTGGATTATACATGATTAATTTTGATAATTATGATTTATTATGCATTCTATGATTTTATGCAAAGATGAACAACTTTCTTATATTTATAAAATGTTTTGATCATATTGAGTTTTTAATTTCCAGGAAGTATTCTCTTAGAGTGATCTATGATAGTTTCACACCATAAAATGTTTTTGAAAGATTTCATTGATTTTCTTGACTTATAATCCATTCTATCTTGATTTCTATATGAGGAACTTGCTTAGGGACAAGCAAGGGCTAAGTATGGGGTATTTTGATAGCATGAATTATAGTCTATATTTGGGGGTTTGTTTGGACGTTTTATCTTTCATAATCTGCATGTTTGTATGTACATTATGTGATTTTACTACCATTTCATCTACCTTTGCGAGAATCGAGGTCTACACCTAGTTTCGTTGTAATTGCAGGTAATATGGTACGTATTGCATCAAAAAGGAGCAAAAGGAGTCAAGAGTCATTTGGAGCTACATTCAGGAAGCACAACCATGGATTAAAGATTTACTTTGGACCAGTTTTGAGAGATTCTACATTCTGAGTCACCTCGGTTGACCAGAGATTCATCTCGACCGAGGCGATCCAGAGACGCCGACTCGACCGAGGCGAACACCTAGGACGCGGCGAGAATATTTTATTCTTGGATGAGATCTTTTAAAATTGGAAAGTGATCTTATATTTTTGGGCTGAGCTTCTAGAAGGAAGGAGATATGCAGAATCATATATTTTACCTATATTTATGGGATAATATCTTCTTAAGATTTATTATCTTTGGAGGTTTATTTTTCCTATAAAAAGGGTTGATTTTCTACAATTTGAGGCCTACACCGAAATACAGGCTGCATACATCGATTAACATCCTACATACGCAGCAGCGCAGTATACTCCAAGTTGGGAGTTGTTGAAGAACCTTTTTGAAGGTTGAAGGAAGATTGAAGACTATAGCTTTTTATAGCTTTTGAAGGGTTTTGTAAGATTGTCTTCAATTCCCTCATTGATTGTCTTGTCTTGTTGGATTGCTATCCAAGGAACGCTTTTGTTTGTGATATTTGATTCAGTTATTGAAGTGTTTTCATTAAATTCTTCTTTGTTCAATTATTCACCTTCTTCCTATATATTTAATACTTTCATTATGATGATGAGTGGCTAATTTCCTTGTGTGATTCTAGGGTGATTGGCTGAAGGTTGTGGGAAAAACAATGATAGAATAATCTTAGATTCCAGTAGGATCCTGAAAGTTCGAGTCTTTAACCTTAACCCTAAGCACCTCGTTCGGTTGATGAACATCTCGGCCGGGGTGGAATTCTTCTGACCGAGGTGACTTATCCGACCCTAAACTGAGAGTTAAGTGTTAGAGTTTGCCAAATCCTATTCTTATTACACCTTTCTGGTTCAAAGCAAGCTTAGGATGAGACTTACCCGGTAATTCCTTAGTTTGTGTACCAACGATCATAAGTGTAGGTAATAAAGGCTTGTCCTTTATTGGAGTTTGAGTGTGCTTCCATCCCATCTTTGTGAGTTAGCCTGAGACTTACCCGGTAAAGGTTGATTCTATTCCCTTAGATGGGGTGTTAGTTTGAGGTTATAGTTCTTTATCTTAATTCCTTGAGACTTACCCGGTAATAGGAGTTACGGTTTAGGATTAGTGTGTAGTGAGACTTACCCGGTGATCTACTCCACTTTAGAAACGCCTTCCCCACGCAAAAATCTCAGCTTTGTCCGCTTATCGATAGATCTTGAGTTGGAACCACAACTAGATGCTTTAATCCCTAGAATTGCATGTTTGCTTTATTTGACATCTTATTCATCTTTGATTGTATTACTTGCTCTTGTGGTTAGCATTGACATTAGCATACTGTACTGGACTTTGTTTCACCAAGTCCCTGTGATCGACCCCTGGAATTTTCTTGCTTTTACTACGATTGACCCGTACACTGCGGGTTCGCATCCTTGTTTTAAGCTTAAGTCTAGGGTTATAAATTTAAAGCTTGCACACACCGTTTGGAGCGAACAAGTTTTTGGCGCCGTTGCCGGGGACTTGGTCTAGACCGAGCCGGTTACGGTTTGCTTTCGGGGCACTTGCCCCTGTTGCTACTAACTACTCTTTCTATGAGTTTTGTAGTTTTCAGGATTTCTGATGGCTATGTTTGATCCAGCCTGGATAGCAAGACAAAGTGCTAGGGCAGATCATTATGAATACTTGGAGGAGAAGTACTCCTTCTATTGGTTCAACAATGAATGGGAAAGAGAAGAGGCCATTCAGCGTGAACTTGCGATGTGGGATGAATTGAATGTCCCTAAAAAGATTTGTGAGCAACCTCTTGAAGATTCTCTTGAATCAAGATGGGAGAGGTTGATGAAGAAGGTGGAGGAGCTCAAGGAAAGCACCCTATCCTATGCTAAGCCGCAAGAGGAGCATAAGGAAGTGTTGCACGTTTCGAGCATACCTCCAGTCAAACCAGAAGTTTCTCCTGAAGCTTTTGAGGAAGAAGATGTGGAAGATCTCGATCTGACTGTTGAGACCTCGGTCGAGGTGGAAGTGACCTCGGTCGAGATGAAAGAGGAACCTGCAGAACCGGAAGAGGCAGATGCAGAAGACTTTGGCCAAATTACTGAGATTGTGGTCACGGTGGAAGAAAGACCAGCTGAACTGAGAGAGATTTCGTGTGTGGATCATCGACCCAACATGAAACTTGTCTCAAACCTTGGAGAGCTTTGCAAGGTACATTCTCCTACTTCATTTGAATTCCCTATTAATATTTCTGAATTTTTCAGGAAGGCACCGGAGAGTTGGAGGTCTCTTCCGAAAGAACCTCCTAAGATCAAGATGAAACCTCCCTTGAAACTGTTGGAGGGAGATACTCCTTGGATTATAAGGAGTGAAGTTCGCAAGCACTACACCGTTAAGGCAACGAAGTGTTATTTGTTCAAGTATGGGGTCCCTCGCATGCTAAGGACCTTGTACCATCCCCAAGCTATAGATGGGGAAGCTACTAGGATTCTCGAGAAGTTGTTTTCTCGATCCAGGAAAGGATGGGAAAGGCTAGATTATGTCCCATTGAAGTGCAGGAAGGCTAGAAGGATTCCGATGAGAATCAAACCGTACAAGCTTGTACGTGGGAGATCTTACCATTTGCCGGTGAAATTAGGAACCGGAACCTTTTTGGAAGAATTTTATGATGGATGTGATGAGCACTCCATGGTGTTCAAGGTACATTGAGTAATTCTATGGAGAAGGGTCCAGCTAGCGACCTTAAACACAAGCGCTTCTTGGGAGGCAACCCAAGGTATTGCTTTCTTCTCCCTTTTCTAGTTTAGTTTAGATAGTTGCTTTGTTTTTGTTTTCCTCTAGACAACAACCAGGTATTCCAAAAGGAAGGATCACAGTTCAGGAGCTACACTAGAAGAACGAAATTTCGAGAAGTTGAGGAAACGAGCTTTACTGAGATACATCTCGGGTACTGTCAGAACACCTCGACCGAGATGTGCTTCGCCAACCGAGATGGTCTTATCTGGGAGCTGTTTCTTACTTCTTCATGCAGTTTAGCTATGTTCGGTGAGTATCCTGTCCTTAGACTTATTCTGACCCACTGGGACAGTGTGTCCCAAGTATGGGGTGTTTGTACTTATTTGACTACTTGACGTTATTTGACTACTTTTGATGTATGACATTTTATCGGATATTTATATTTATGCTTCACTTTTGCATTTATATGTTTATCTGAGATTGCATGCATACTTACAGGTTATTTGATTGAGAAAAACGTCGAAACCGAAAAAAAAAATGTTTTTAAAAAAATTTTTTGACCTCGACCGGGACAGTTCTGGCAAAACGAGGTGTTTCACCTCGGTTGAACCAAGAACATCTCGACCGAGGTGGGGTAACAGAAAGTTTTCGAAAACGATTTTGTGTTATTTATCTGGATATGATCTCAGTGAAGATTTTGTTTACCTACTGGCTTTAAATTCTTTATATGTTTGAAATGTTTTATGATATGTTTAAGTTGCTAAATGCTTTGTTTGAAATTATTGGCATGTTTAATACTTTGTTTTTATCCAAATTATGTTGAATTTGAAGGTTGACACCGCAGCATAAGTTCTCTCACATTCTTCTTGGAAAGACCAAGGCAATTCATTCTCTTCTTCTTCTTCTTGATCATGCTTAGCCCCTCATATACATTTTGCCTCCCTTTACCTATCCGGGAATTTGGAAGCAAGCGAAGTGGTGAAAGCAAGTTAAAGTTGAAGGTGGCTGGAAGTGAAAGTGTTAGAAAGTAATAATAGGTTTGGGGAAGTCAATCATGAAGATGAGTAACTCGGCACCATTCACATAGCCGGGTGTTTGTGTCTTGCCAAAGTCGGATTGAGCGATATTCCTAACGGGTCATGGTATGTGCATCAAGGGTTTGACGCATCTCAAGAAATTGATGATTGCGGATTTCCTAGGCTTCGGTTATTGTGCACCTCTGTCCATGCATCCCAAAAAGTAAAGTAAAAGAGAAAAAAGTGTGAAATAAGCAAAGCTTATTGGTGGAAGGTGTTGCAAGTCAAAGTGGAAGTGAAGTTCATCCTTTTCCCGGATTCTAGCACCACATTACCTTACATACATCCCTACCCTACACGTTTCTTGACCTTTTCTTTTGAGAAGACCTTGAGACCTTGAGCTTGTTGATTGACTTAGCGGTTTAAATTGGATTATACATGATTAATTTTGATAATTATGATTTATTATGCATTCTATGATTTTATGCAAAGATGAACAACTTTCTTATATTTATAAAATGTTTTGATCATATTGAGTTTTTAATTTCCAGGAAGTATTCTCTTAGAGTGATCTATGATAGTTTCACACCATAAAATGTTTTTGAAAGATTTCATTGATTTTCTTGACTTATAATCCATTCTATCTTGATTTCTATATGAGGAACTTGCTTAGGGACAAGCAAGGGCTAAGTATGGGGTATTTTGATAGCATGAATTATAGTCTATATTTGGGGGTTTGTTTGGACGTTTTATCTTTCATAATCTGCATGTTTGTATGTACATTATGTGATTTTACTACCATTTCATCTACCTTTGCGAGAATCGAGGTCTACACCTAGTTTCGTTGTAATTGCAGGTAATATGGTACGTATTGCATCAAAAAGGAGCAAAAGGAGTCAAGAGTCATTTGGAGCTACATTCAGGAAGCACAACCATGGATTAAAGATTTACTTTGGAGCAAATTCGAGAGATTTCACATTCTGATCACCTCGGTTGACCAGAGGTTCACCTCGACCGAGGCGATCCAGAGACGCCGACTCGACCGAGGCGAACACCTAGGACGCGGCGAGAATATTTTATTCTTGGAAGAGATCTTTTAATTTTGGAAAGTGATCTTATATTTTTGGGCTGAGCTTCTAGAAGGAAGGAGATATGCAGAATCATATATTTTACCTATTTTTATGGGAAAATATCTTCTTAAGATTTATTATCTTTGGAGGGTTATTTTTCCTATAAAAAGGGTTGGATTTTCACAATTCCATAAGCCCGCCTACACCGAAATACAGGCTGCATACATCGATTAATATCCTACATACGCAGCAGCGCAGTATACTCCAAATTGGGAGTTGTTGAAGAACCTTTTTTGAAGGTTGAAGGAAGATTGAAGACTATAGCTTTTTATAGCTTTTAAAGGGTTTTGTAAGATTGTCTTCAATTCCTTCATTGATTTTCTTGTCTTGTTGGATTATTATCCAAGGAACGATTTTGTGTGATATTTGATTCAGTTATTGAAGTGTTTTCATTAAATTCTTCTTTGTTCAAACATTCACCTTCTTCCCATATAATTAATACTTTCATTATGATGATGAGTGGCTAATTTCCTTGTGTGATTCTAGGGTGATTGGCTGAAGGTTGTGGGAAAAACAATGATAGAATAATCTTAGATTCCAGTAGGATCCTGAAAGTTCGAGTCTTTAACCTTAACCCTAAGCACCTCGTTCGGTTGATGAACATCTCGGCCGGGGTGGAATTCTTCTGACCGAGGTGACTTATCCGACCCTAAACTGAGAGTTAAGTGTTAGAGTTTGCCAAATCCTATTCTTATTACACCTTTCTGGTTCAAAGCAAGCTTAGGATGAGACTTACCCGGTAATTCCTTAGTTTGTGTACCAACGATCATAAGTGTAGGTAATAAAGGCTTGTCCTTTATTGGGGTTTGAGTGTGCTTCCATCCCATCTTTGTGAGTTAGCCTGAGACTTACCCGGTAAAGGTTGATTCTATTCCCTTAGATGGTGTGTTAGTTTGAGGTTATAGTTCTTTATCTTAATTCCTTGAGACTTACCCGGTAATAGGAGTTACGGTTTAGGATTAGTGTGTAGTGAGACTTACCCGGTGATCTACTCCACTTTAGAAACGCCTTCCCCACGCAAAAATCTCAGCTTTGTCCGCTTATCGATAGATCTTGAGTTGGAACCACAACTAGATGCTTTAATCCCTAGAATTGCATGTTTGCTTTATTTGACATCTTATTCATCTTTGATTGTATTACTTGCTCTTGTGGTTAGCATTGACATTAGCATACTGTACTGGACTTTGTTTCACCAAGTCCCTGTGATCGACCCCTGGAATTTTCTTGCTTTTACTACGATTGACCCGTACACTGCGGGTTCGCATCCTTGTTTTAAGCTTAAGTCTAGGGTTATAAATTTAAAGCTTGCACACACCGTTTGGAGCGAACAAGTTTTTGGCGCCGTTGCCGGGGACTTGGTCTAGACCGAGCCGGTTGCGGTTTGCTTTCGGGGCACTTGCCCCTGTTGCTACTAACTACTCTTTCTATGAGTTTTGTAGTTTTCAGGATTTCCGATGACTACATTTGATCCAGCCTGGATAGCAAGACAAAGTGCCAGGGCGGACCATTATGAATACTTGGAGGAGAAGTACTCCTTCTATTGGTTCAACAATGAATGGGAAAGAGAAGAGGCCATTCAGCGTGAACTTGCGATGTGGGATGAATTGAATGTCCCTAAAAAGATTTGTGAGCAACCTCTTGAAGATTCTCTTGAATCAAGATGGGAGAGGTTGATGAAGAAGGTGGAGGAGCTCAAGGAAAGCACCCTATCCTATGCTAAGCCGGAGGAGGAGCATAAGGAAGTGTTGCACGTTTCGAGCATACCTCCAGTCAAACCAGAAGTTTCTCCTGAAGCTTTTGAGGAAGAAGATGTGGAAGATCTCGATCTGACTGTTGAGACCTCGGTCGAGGTGGAAGTGACCTCGGTCGAGATGAAAGAGGAACCTGCAGAACCGGAAGAGGCAGATGCAGAAGACTTTGGCCAAATTACTGAGATTGTGGTCACGGTGGAAGAAAGACCAGCTGAACTGAGAGAGATTTCGTGTGTGGATCATCGACCCAACATGAAACTTGTCTCAAACCTTGGAGAGCTTTGCAAGGTACATTCTCCTACTTCATTTGAATTCCCTATTAATATTTCTGAATTTTTCAGGAAGGCACCGGAGAGTTGGAGGTCTCTTCCGAAAGAACCTCCTAAGATCAAGATGAAACCTCCCTTGAAACTGTTGGAGGGAGATACTCCTTGGATTATAAGGAGTGAAGTTCGCAAGCACTACACCGTTAAGGCGATGAAGTGTTTCTTGTTCAAGTATGGGGTCCCTCGCATGCTCAGGACCATGTACCATCCCCAAGCTATAGATGGGGAAGCTGCTATGATTCTCGAGAAACTGTTTTCTCGATCCAGGAAAGGATGGGACACGAAGATAGATTATGTCCCATTGAAGTGCAGGAAGGCTAGAAGGATTCCGATGAGAATCAAACCGTACAAGCTTGTACGTGGGAGATCTTACCATTTGCCGGTGAAATTAGGAACCGGAACCTTTTTGGAAGAATTTTATGATGGATGTGATGAGCACTCCATGGTGTTCAAGGTACATTGAGTAATTCTATGGAGAAGGGTCCAGCTAGCGACCTTAAACCAAGCGCTTCTTGGGAGGCAGCCCAAGGTATTGCTTTCTTCTCCCTTTTCTAGTTTAGTTTAGATAGTTGCTTTGTTTTTGTTTTCCTCTAGACAACAACCAGGTATTCCAAAAGGAAGGATCACAGTTCAGGAGCTACACTAGAAGAACGAAGTTTCGAGAAGTTGAGGAAACGAGCTTTACTGAGATACATCTCGGGTACTGTCAGAACACCTCGACCGAGATGTACTTCGCCAACCGAGATGGTCTTATCTGGGAGCTGTTTCTTACTTCTTCATGCAGTTTAGCTATGTTCGGTGAGTATCCTGTCCTTAGACTTATTCTGACCCATTGGGACAGTGTGTCCCAAGTATGGGGTATTTGATGTACTTATTTGACCACCTTTGATGTATTTTATTTATCGGATATTTTATTTATGCTTCCCTTTTGCATTTATATGATTATCTGATATTACATGCATACCTACAGGTTATTTGATTGAGAAAAACGTCGAAACCGAAAAAAAAATGGTTTTAAAAAAATTTTTCGACCTCGACCGAGATTCTGGCCAAACGAGGTGTTTCACCTCGGTAGAACCAAGAACACCTCGACCGAGGTGCGTAACAGAAAGTTTTCGAAAACGATTTTGTGCTACTTATCTGGATATGATCTCAGTGAAGATCTTGTTTACTGACTGGTTTTAAATTCTTTATATGTTTGAAAGGTTTTATGATATGTTTAAGTTGCTAAATGCTTTGTTTGAAATTATTGGCATGTTTAATACTTTGTTTTATTCAAATTATGTTGAATTTGAAGGTTGACACCGCAGGTTAAGTTCTCTCACTTTCTTCTTGGAAAGACCAAGGCAATTCATTCTTTTCTTCTTCTTCTTCTTGATCATGCTTAGCCCCTCATATACATTTTGCCTCCCTTTACCTATCCGGGAATTTGGAAGCAAGCAAAGTGGTGAAAGCAAGTGAAGTTAAAGTTGAAAAGTGGGCTGGAAGTGAAAGTATTAGAAAGTAATTTTAGGTTTGGGGAAGTCAATCATGAAGATGAGTAACTCGGCACCATTCACATAGCCGGGTGTTTGTGTCTTGCCAAAGTCGGATTGAGCGATATTCCTAACGGGTCATGGTATGTGCATCAAGGGTTTGATGCATCTCAAGAAATTGATGATTGCGGATTTCCTAGGCTTCGGTTATTGTGCACCTCTATCCATGCATCCCAAAAAGTAAAGTAAAAGAAAAAGTGTGAAATAAGCAAAGCTTATTGATGGAAGATGTTGAAAGTCAAAGTGGAAGTGAAGTACATCCTTTTCCCGGATTCTAGCACCACATTACCTTACGTACATCCCTACCCCTCACGTTTCTTGACCTTTCTTTTGGGAAGCCCTTGAGACCTTGAGCTTGTTGATTGACTTAGCGGTTTAAACTGGATTATACATGATTAATTTTGATAATTATGATTTATTATGCATTCTATGATTTTATGCAAAGATGAACAACTTTCCTATATTTATAAAATGTTTTGATCATATTGAGTTTTTAATTTCCAGGAAGTATTCTCTTAGAGTGATCTATGATAGTTTCACACCATAGAATGTTTTTGAAAGACTTTTCATTGATTTTCTTGACTTATAATCCATTCTATCTTGTCTTCTATATGAGGAACTTGCTTGGGGACAAGCAAGGGCTAAGTATGGGGTATTTTGATAGCATGAATTATAGTCTATATTTGGGGGTTTGTTTGGACGTTTTATCTTTCATAATCTGCATGTTTGTATGTACATTATGTGATTTTACTACCATTTCATCTACCTTTGCGAGAATCGAGGTCTACACCTAGTTTCGTTGTAATTGCAGGTAATATGGTACGTATTGCATCAAAAAGGAGCAAAAGGAGTCAAGAGTCATTTGGAGCTACATTCAGGAAGCACAACCATGGATTAAAGATTTACTTTGGAGCAAATTCGAGAGATTTCACATTCTGATCACCTCGGTTGACCAGAGGTTCACCTCGACCGAGGCGATCCAGAGACGCCGACTCGACCGAGGCGAACACCTAGGACGCGGCGAGAATATTTTATTCTTGGAAGAGATCTTTTAATTTTGGAAAGTGATCTTATATTTTTGGGCTGAGCTTCTGGAAGGAAGGAGATATGCAGAATCATATATTTTACCTATTTTTATGGGAATATATCTTCTTAAGATTTATTATCTTTGGAGGTTTATTTTTCCTATAAAAAGGGTTGGATTTCCACAATTCGATAAGCCCGCTTACACCAAAAAGGAGGCTGCATACATCGATTGCATCTCGCATACAAGCGCAGCAGCCGCATCCTACTCCAATTTGGGAGAGATTTGAAGAACCTTTTTTGAAGGTTGAAGGAAGATTGAAGACTATAGCTTTATAGCTTTTTGGAGGGTTTTGTAAGATTGTCTTCAATTCCTTTCCTTGTTGTCTTGTCTTGTTGGATTATTATCCAAGGAACGATTTTGTGTGATATTTGATTCAGTTATTGAAGTGTTTTCATTAAATTCTTCTTTGTTCAAATATTCACCTTCTTCCATATATTTAATACTTTCATTATGATGATGAGTGGCTAATTTCCTTGTGTGATTCTAGGGTGATTGGCTGAAGGTTGTGGGAAAAACGATGATAGAATAATCTTAGATTCCAGTAGAATCCTGAAAGTTCGAGTCTTTAACCTTAACCCTAAGCACCTCGTTCGGTTGATGAACATCTCGGCCGGGGTGGAATTCTTCTGACCGAGGTGACTTATCCGACCCTAAACTGAGAGTTAAGTGTTAGAGTTTGCCAAATCCTATTCTTATTACACCCTTCTGGTTCAAAGCAAGCTTAGGATGAGACTTACCCGGTAATTCCTTAGTTTGTGTACCAACGATCATAAGTGTAGGTAATAAAGGCTTGTCCTTTATTGGAGTTTGAGTGTGCTTCCATCCCATCTTTGTGAGTTAGCCTGAGACTTACCCGGTAAAGGTTGATTCTATTCCCTTAGATGGTGTGTTAGTTTGAGGTTATAGTTCTTTATCTTGATTCCTTGAGACTTACCCGGTAATAGGAGTTATGGTTTAGGATTAGTGTGTAGTGAGACTTACCCGGTGATCTACTCCACTTTAGTAACACCTTCCCCACGCAAAAATCTCAACTTTGTCCGCTTATCTATAGATCTTGAGTTGGAACCACAACTAGATGCTTTAATCCCTAGAATTGCATGTTTGCTTATTTGACCTCTATTTCATCTTTGATTGTGTTAATCGCTCTTGTGGTTAGAATTAACGTAGCATACCGTGTTGACTTTGTTTCACCAAGTCCCTGTGATCGACCCCTGGAATTTTCTTGCTTTTACTACGATTGACCCGTACACTGCGGGTTCGCATCCTTGTTTTAAGCTTAAGTCTAGGGTTATAAATTTAAAGCTTGCACACACCGTTTGGAGCGAACAAGTTTTTGGCGCCGTTGCCGGGGACAGTTCTGATATGTTTAAGTTGCTAAATGCTTTGTTTAAGTTGCTAAATACTTACAGGTTATTTGACTGAGAAAAACGTCGAAACCGAAAAAAAAACAAAATGGTTTTAAAAAAATTTTTGACCTCGACCGGGACAGTTCTGGCAAAACGAGGTGTTTCACCTCGGTTGAACCAAGAACACCTCGACCGAGGTGGGCGTAACAGAGAGTTTTCGAAAACGATTTTTGTGTTACTTATCTGGATATGATCTCAGTGAAGATTTTGTTTACCGACTGGATTTAAATTCTTTATATGTTTGAAATGTTTTATGATATGTTTAAGTTGCTAAATGCTTTGTTTAAAATTATTGGCATGTTTAATACTTTATTTTTATCCAAATTATGTTGAATTTGAAGGTTGACACCGCAGCATAAGTTCTCTCACGTTCTTCTTGGAAAGACCAAGGCAATTCATTCTTCTTCTTCTTCTTCTTCTTGATCATGCTTAGCCCCTCATATACATATTGCCTCCCTTTACCTATCCGGGAATTTGGAAGCAAGCGAAGTGGTGAAAGCAAGTCAAAAGTTGAGAAGTGGCTGAAGGTGAAAGTGTTAGAAAGTAATTTTAGGTTTGGGGAAGTCAATCATGAAGATGAGTAACTCGGCACCATTCACATAGCCGGGTGTTTGTGTCTTGCCAAAGTCGGATTGAGCGATATTCCTAACGGGTCATGGTATGTGCATCAAGGGTTTGATGCATCTCGAGAAATTGATGATTGCAGATTTCCTAGGCTTCGGTTATTGTGCACCTCTATCCATGCATCCCAAAAAGTAAAGTAAAAGAAAAAGTGTGAAATAAGCAAAGCTTATTGATGGAAGATGTTGAAAGTCAAAGTGAAAGTGAAGTTCATCCTTTTCCCGGATTCTAGCACCACATTACCTTACATACATCCCTACCCTTCACGTTTCTTGACCTTTTCTTTTGGGAAGCCCTTGAGACCTTGAGCTTGTTGATTGACTTAGCGGTTTAAATCGGATTATACATGATTAATTTTGATAATTATGATTTATTATGCATTCTATGATTTTATGCAAAGATGAACAACTTTCCTATATTTATAAAATGTGTTGATCATATTGAGTTTTTAATTCCAGGAAGTATTCTCTTAGAGTGATCTATGATAGTTTCACACCATAAAATGTTTTTGAAAGACTTTTCATTGATTTTCTTGACTTATAATCCATTCTATCTTGATTTCTATATGAGGAACTTGCTTAGGGACAAGCAAGGGCTAAGTATGGGGTATTTTGATAGCATGAATTATAGTCTATATTTTGGGGTTTGTTTGGACGTTTTATCTTTCATAATCTGCATGTTTGTATGTACATTATGTGATTTTACTACCATTTCATCTACCTTTGCGAGAATCGAGGTCTACACCTAGTTTCGTTGTAATTGCAGGTAATATGGTACGTATTGCATCAAAAAGGAACAAAAGGAGTCAAGAGTCATTTGGAGCTACATTCAGGAAGCACAACCATGGATTAAAGATTTACTTTGGACCAGTTTTGAGAGATTCTACATTCAGTTATGAGTCACCTCGGTTGACCAGAGATTCATCTCGACCGAGGCGATCCAGAGACGCCGACTCGACCGAGGCGAACACCTAGGACGCGGCGAGAATATTTTATTTTTGGACTGAGCTTCTGGAAGGAAGGAGATATGCAGAATCATATATTTTACCTATTTTTATGGGAATATATCTTCTTAAGATTTATTATCTTTGGAGGTTTATTTTTCCTATAAAAAGGGTCGGATTTCCCATAATTCCAACAGCCGCTTACAGCTGGAAACCTCGCATACACGCGCAGCAGCCGCATCCTACTCCAAATTGGGAGTTGTTGAAGAACCTTTTTGAAGGTTGAAGGAAGATTGAAGACTATAGCTTTTTATAGCTTTTGAAGGGTTTTGTAAGATTGTCTTCAATTCCTTCATTGATTGTCTTGTCTTGTTGGATTATTATCCAAGGAACGATTTTGTGTGATATTTGATTCAGTTATTGAAGTGTTTTCATTAAATTCTTCTTTGTTCAAATATTCACCTTCTTCCATATATTTAATACTTTCATTATGATGATGAGTGGCTAATTTCCTTGTGTGATTCTAGGGTGATTGGCTGAAGGTTGTGGGAAAAACAATGATAGAATAATCTTAGATTCCAGTAGGATCCTGAAAGTTCGAGTCTTTAACCTTAACCCTAAGCACCTCGTTCGGTTGATGAACATCTCGGCCGGGGTGGAATTCTTCTGACCGAGGTGACTTATCCGACCCTAAACTGAGAGTTAAGTGTTAGAGTTTGCCAAATCCTATTCTTATTACACCCTTCTGGTTCAAAGCAAGCTTAGGATGAGACTTACCCGGTAATTCCTTAGTTTGTGTACCAACGATCATAGGTGTAGGTAATAAAGGTTTGTCCTTTATTGGGGTTTGAGTGTGCTTCCATCCCATCTTTGTGAGTTAGCCTGAGACTTACCCGGTAAAGGTTGATTCTATTCCCTTAGATGGTGTGTTAGTTTGAGGTTATAGTTCTTTATCTTAATTCCTTGAGACTTACCCGGTAATAGGAGTTACGGTTTAGGATTAGTGCGTAGTGAGACTTACCCGGTGATCTACTCCACTTTAGAAACACCTTCCCCATGCAAAAATCTCAGCTTTGTCCGCTTATCTATAGATCTTGAGTTGGAACCACAACTAGATGCTTTAATCCCTAGAATTGCATGTTTGCTTATTTGACATCTTATTCATCTTTGATTGTATACTTGCTCTTGTGGTTAGCATCAACACTAGCATACCGTATTGGACTTTGTTTCACTAAGTCCCTGTGATCGACCCCTGGAATTTTCTTGCTTTTACTACGATTGACCCGTACACTGCGGGTTCGCATCCTTGTTTTAAGCTTAAGTCTAGGGTTATAAATTTAAAGCTTGCACACACCGTTTGGAGCGAACAAGTTTTTGGCGCCGTTGCCGGGGACTTGGTCTAGACCGAGCCGGTACGGTTTGCTTTCGGGGCGCTTGCCCCTGTTGCTACTAACTACTCTTTCTATGAGTTTTGTAGTTTTCAGGATTTCTGATGGCTATGTTTGATCCAGCCTGGATAGCAAGACAAAGTGCTAGGGCGGATCATTATGAATACTTGGAGGAGAAGTACTCCTTCTATTGGTTCAACAATGAATGGGAAAGAGAAGAAGCCATTCAGCGTGAACTTGTGATATGGGATGAGAAGAATGTCCCTAGAAAGACTCATGAGCAACCTCTTGAAGACTCTCTCGAATCTAGGTTGGAGAATTTGATGAAGAAGGTGACGGAGCTCAAGGAAAGCACCCTATCCTATGCTAAGCCAGAAGAGGAGCATAAGGAAGTGTTGCACGTTTCGAGCATACCTCCAGTCAAACCAGAAGTTTCCCCTGAAGCTTTTGAGGAAGAAGATGTGGAAGATCTCGATCTGACTGTTGAGACCTCGGTCGAGGTGGAAGAGATCTCGGTCGAGATGAAAGAAGAACCTGCAGAACCGGAAGAGGCAGATGCAGAAGACTTTGGCCAAATTACTGAGATTGTGGTCAAGGTGGAAGAAAGACCAGCTGAACTGAGAGAGATTTCGTGTGTGGATCATCAACCCAACATGAAACTTGTCTCAAACCTTGGAGAGCTTTGCAAGGTACATTCTCCTACTTCATTTGAATTCCCTATTAATATTTCTGAATTTTTCAGGAAGGCACCGGAGAGTTGGAGGTCTCTTCCGAAAGAACCTCCTAAGATCAAGATGAAACCTCCCTTGAAACTGTTGGAGGGAGATACTCCTTGGATTATAAGGAGTGAAGTTCGCAAGCACTACACCGTTAAGGCGATGAAGTGTTTCTTGTTCAAGTATGGGGTCCCTCGCATGCTCAGGACCATGTACCATCCCCAAGCTATAGATGGGGAAGCTGCTATGATTCTCGAGAAACTGTTTTCTCGATCCAGGAAAGGATGGGACACGAAGATAGATTATGTCCCATTGAAGTGCAGGAAGGCTAGAAGGATTCCGATGAGAATCAAACCGTACAAGCTTGTACGTGGGAGATCTTACCATTTGCCGGTGAAATTAGGAACCGGAACCTTTTTGGAAGAATTTTATGATGGATGTGATGAGCACTCCATGGTGTTCAAGGTACATTGAGTAATTCTATGGAGAAGGGTCCAGCTAGCGACCTTAAAAACAAGCGCTTCTTGGGAGGCAACCCAAGGTATTGCTTTCTTCTCCCTTTTCTAGTTTAGTTTAGATAGTTGCTTTGTTTTTGTTTTCCTCTAGACAACAACCAGGTATTCCAAAAGGAAGGATCACAGTTCAGGAGCTACACTAGAAGAACGAAGTTTCGAGAAGTTGAGGAAACGAGCTTTACTGAGATACATCTCGGGTACTGTCAGAACACCTCGCCCGAGATGTGCTTCGCCAACCGAGATGGTCTTATTTGGGAGCTGTTTTTTACTTCTTCATGCAGTTTAGCTACGTTCGGTGAGTATCCTGTCCTTAGACTTATATTGACCCACTGGGACAGTGTGTCCCAAGTATGGGGTATTTGATGTACTTATTTGATGACTTTGATGTATGACTCATACTTTATCGATATTCCATATTTATGCTTCACTTTTGCATTTATATGTTTATCTGAGATTGCATGCATATTTACAGGTTATTTGATTGAGAAAAACGTCGAAACTAAAAAAAAAATGGTTTTAAAAAAAATTTTTGACCTCGACCGGGGAGATTCTGGCGAAACGAGGTGTTTCACCTCGGTTGAACCAAGAACATCTCGACCGAGGCGGCGTAACAGAAAGTTTTCGAAAACGATTTTGTGTTACTTATCTGTATATGATCTCAGTGAAGATTTTGTTTGCCTACTGTTTTTAAATTCTTTATGTGTTTGAAAGGTTTTATAATATGTTTAAGTTGCTAAGTGCTTTGTTTGAAATTATTAGCATGTTTAACACTTTGTTTTTATCCAAATTATGTTGAATTTGAAGGTTGACACCGCAGGTTAAGTTCTCTCACTTTCTTCTTGGAAAGACCAAGGCAATTCATTCTCTTCTTCTTCTTCTTCTTGATCATGCTTAGCCCCTCATATACATTTTGCCTCCCCTTACCTATCCGGGAATTTGGAAGCAAGCGAAGTGGTGAAAGCAAGTTAAAGTTGAAGATGGCTGAAAGTGAAAGTGTTAGAATGCAAATTCTAGGTTTGGGGAAGTCAATCATGAAGATGAGTAACTCGGCACCATTCACATAGCCGGGTGTTTGTGTCTTGCCAAAGTCGGATTGAGCGATATTCCTAACGGGTCATGGTATGTGCATCAAGGGTTTGATGCATCTCAAGAAATTGATGATTGCGGATTTCCTAGGCTTCGGTTATTGTGCACCTCTATCCATGCATCCCAAAAAGTAAAGTAAAAGAAAAAGTGTGAAATAAGCAAAGCTTATTGATGGAAGATGTTGAAAGTCAAAGTGGAAGTGAAGTTCATCCTTTTCCCGGATTCTAGCACCACATTACCTTACATACATCCCTACCCTTCACGTTTCTTGACCTTTTCTTTTGGGAAGCCCTTGAGACCTTGAGCTTGTTGATTGACTTAGCGGTTTAAACTGGATTATACATGATTAATTTTGATAATTATGACTTATTATGCATTCTATGATTTTATGCAAGGATGAACAACTTTCTTATATTTATAAAATGTTTTGATCATATTGAGTTTTTAATTTCCAGGAAGTATTCTCTTAGAGTGATCTATGATAGTTTCACACCATAAAATGTTTTTGAAAGACTTTTCATTGATTTTCTTGACTTATAATCCATTCTATCTTGATTTCTATATGAGGAACTTGCTTAGGGACAAGCAAGGGCTAAGTATGGGGTATTTTGATAGCATGAATTATAGTCTATATTTTGGGGTTTGTTTGGACGTTTTATCTTTCATAATCTGCATGTTTGTATGTACATTATGTGATTTTACTACCATTTCATCTACCTTTGCGAGAATCGAGGTCTACACCTAGTTTCGTTGTAATTGCAGGTAATATGGTACGTATTGCATCAAAAAGGAGCAAAAGGAGTCAAGAGTCATTTGGAGCTACATTCAGGAAGCACAACCATGGATTAAAGATTTACTTTGGAGCAAATTCGAGAGATTTCACATTCTGATCACCTCGGTTGACCAGAGGTTCACCTCGACCGAGGCGATCCAGAGACGCCGACTCGACCGAGGCGAACACCTAGGACGCGGCGAGAATATTTTATTCTTGGAAGAGATCTTTTAATTTTGGAAAGTGATCTTATATTTTTGGGCTGAGCTTCTAGAAGGAAGGAGATATGCAGAATCATATATTTTACCTATTTTTATGGGAAAATATCTTCTTAAGATTTATTATCTTTGGAGGGTTATTTTTCCTATAAAAAGGGTTGGATTTTCACAATTCCATAAGCCCGCCTACACCGAAATACAGGCTGCATACATCGATTAATATCCTACATACGCAGCAGCGCAGTATACTCCAAATTGGGAGTTGTTGAAGAACCTTTTTTGAAGGTTGAAGGAAGATTGAAGACTATAGCTTTTTATAGCTTTTAAAGGGTTTTGTAAGATTGTCTTCAATTCCTTCATTGATTTTCTTGTCTTGTTGGATTATTATCCAAGGAACGATTTTGTGTGATATTTGATTCAGTTATTGAAGTGTTTTCATTAAATTCTTCTTTGTTCAAACATTCACCTTCTTCCCATATAATTAATACTTTCATTATGATGATGAGTGGCTAATTTCCTTGTGTGATTCTAGGGTGATTGGCTGAAGGTTGTGGGAAAAACAATGATAGAATAATCTTAGATTCCAGTAGGATCCTGAAAGTTCGAGTCTTTAACCTTAACCCTAAGCACCTCGTTCGGTTGATGAACATCTCGGCCGGGGTGGAATTCTTCTGACCGAGGTGACTTATCCGACCCTAAACTGAGAGTTAAGTGTTAGAGTTTGCCAAATCCTATTCTTATTACACCTTTCTGGTTCAAAGCAAGCTTAGGATGAGACTTACCCGGTAATTCCTTAGTTTGTGTACCAACGATCATAAGTGTAGGTAATAAAGGCTTGTCCTTTATTGGGGTTTGAGTGTGCTTCCATCCCATCTTTATGAGTTAGCCTGAGACTTACCCGGTAAAGGTTGATTCTATTCCCTTAGATAGTGTGTTAGTTTGAGGTTATAGTTCTTTATCTTAATTCCTTGAGACTTACCCGGTAATAGGAGTTACGGTTTAGGATTAGTGTGTAGTGAGACTTACCCGGTGATCTACTCCACTTTAGAAACGCCTTCCCCACGCAAAAATCTCAGCTTTGTCCGCTTATCGATAGATCTTGAGTTGGAACCACAACTAGATGCTTTAATCCCTAGAATTGCATGTTTGCTTTATTTGACATCTTATTCATCTTTGATTGTATTACTTGCTCTTGTGGTTAGCATTGACATTAGCATACTGTACTGGACTTTGTTTCACCAAGTCCCTGTGATCGACCCCTGGAATTTTCTTGCTTTTACTACGATTGACCCGTACACTGCGGGTTCGCATCCTTGTTTTAAGCTTAAGTCTAGGGTTATAAATTTAAAGCTTGCACACACCGTTTGGAGCGAACAAGTTTTTGGCGCCGTTGCCGGGGACTTGGTCTAGACCGAGCCGGTTGCGGTTTGCTTTCGGGGCACTTGCCCCTGTTGCTACTAACTACTCTTTCTATGAGTTTTGTAGTTTTCAGGATTTCGGATGACTACATTTGATCCAGCCTGGATAGCAAGGCAAAGTGCTAGGGCGGACCATTATGAATACTTGGAGGAGAAGTACTCCTTCTATTGGTTCAACAATGAATGGGAAAGAGAAGAGGCCATTCAGCATGAACTTTCGATATGGGATGAGAAGAACGTTCCTAAAAACATTTATGAGCAACCTTTTGAAGACTCTCTCGAATCAAGATTGGAGAAGTTGATGAAGAAGGTGGAGGAGCTCAAGGAAAGCACCCTATCCTATGCTAAGCCGAAAGAGGAGCATAAGGAAGTGTTGCACGTTCCAAGCATTCCTCTTGTTGAACCGGAAGTTTCTCCTGAAGCTTTTGTGGAAGCGGAGGATATGGAAGATCTCGATCCAACTGCCGAGACCTCGGCCGAGGTGTCAGAGATCTCGACCGAGATGGAAGAAGAATTTGTAGAACTGCAAGATGCAGCAAACCCTGACCAAATTACTGAGACTGTGGTCAAGGTGGAGGAAAGGAATGCACCGGAAAGTTGGAGGTCTCTTCCGAAAGAACCTCCTAAAATCAAGATGAAGTCTTCCTTGAAATTGTTGGAAGAAGAAGCTCCTTGGATTATAAGGAGTGGAGTTTGCAAACACTACACCGCTAAGTCGATGAAGTATCTCTTGTTCAAGTATGGGGTCCCTCGCATGCTAAGGACCTTGTACCATCCCCAAGCTATAGATGGGGAAGCTGCTATGATTCTCGAGAAACTGTTTTCTCGATCAAGGAAAGGATGGGACACGAGGAATGTCCCATTGAAGTGCAGGAAGTCTAAAAGGATTCCGGTGAGAATCAAACCGTACAAGCTTGTACGTGGGAGATCTTACCATTTGCCGGTGAAATTAGGAACCGGAACCTCTTTGGAAGAATTTTATGATGGATGTGATGAGCACTCCATGGTGTTCAAGGTACATTGAGTAATTCTATGGAGAAGGGTCCAGCTAGCGACCTTAAAACAAGCGCTTCTTGGGAGGCAACCCAAGGTATTGCTTTCTTCTCCCTTTTCTAGTTTAGTTTAGATAGTTGCTTTGTTTTTGTTTTCCTCTAGACAACAACCAGGTATTCCAAAAGGAAGGATCACAGTTCAGGAGCTACACTAGAAGAACAAAATTTCGAGAAGTTGAGGAAACGAGCTTTACTGAGATACATCTCGGGTACTGTCAGAACACCTCGCCCGAGATGTGCTTCGCCAACCGAGATGGTCTTATCTGGGAGCTGTTTCTTACTTCTTCATGCAGTTTAGCTATGTTCGGTGAGTATCCTGTCCTTAGACTTATATTGACCCACTGGGACAGTGTGTCCCAAGTATGGGGTGTTTGTACTTATTTGACTACGTGATGTATGTTATTTGACCACCTTTGATGTATTTTATTTATCGGATATTTTATTTATGCTTCCCTTTTGCATTTATATGATTATCTGATATTACATGCATACCTACAGGTTATTTGATTGAGAAAAACGTCGAAACCGAACCGAAAAAAAATAAAAAAATTGGTTTTAAAAAAAAAAAAATTTTGACCTCGACCGGGGAGATTCTGGCAAAACGAGGCATTTCACCTCGGTTGAACCAAGAACATCTCGACCGAGGTGACGTAACAGAAAGTTTTCGAAAACGATTTTGTGTTATTTATCTGGATATGATCTCAGTGAAGATTTTGTTTACCTACTGGCTTTAAATTCTTTGTGTGTTTGAAAGGTTTTATAATATGTTTAAGTTGCTAAATGCTTTGTTTGAAATTATTGGCATGTTTAATACTTTGTTTTTATCCAAATTATGTTGAATTTGAAGGTTGACACCGCAGGTTAAGTTCTCTCACATTCTTCTTGGAAAGACCAAGGCAATTCATTCTCTTCTTCTTCTTCTTGATCATGCTTAGCCCCTCATATACATTTTGCCTCCCTTTACCTATCCGGGAATTTGGAAGCAAGCGAAGTGGTGAAAGCAAGTTAAAGTTGAAGGTGGCTGGAAGTGGAAGTGCTAGAAAGTAATTTTAGGTTTGGGGAAGTCAATCATGAAGATGAGTAACTCGGCACCATTCACATAGCCGGGTGTTTGTGTCTTGCCAAAGTCGGATTGAGCGATATTCCTAACGGGTCATGGTATGTGCATCAAGGGTTTGATGCATCTCGAGAAATTGATGATTGCAGATTTCCTAGGCTTCGGTTATTGTGCACCTCTATCCATGCATCCCAAAAAGTAAAGTAAAAGAAAAAGTGTGAAATAAGCAAAGCTTATTGGTGGAAGGTGTTGCAAGTCAAAGTGGAAGTGAAGTTCATCCTTTTCCCGGATTCTAGCACCACATTACCTTACATACATCCCTACCCTACACGTTTCTTGACCTTTTCTTTTGAGAAGACCTTGAGACCTTGAGCTTGTTGATTGACTTAGCGGTTTAAATTGGATTATACATGATTAATTTTGATAATTATGATTTATTATGCATTCTATGATTTTATGCAAAGATGAACAACTTTCTTATATTTATAAAATGTTTTGATCATATTGAGTTTTTAATTTCCAGGAAGTATTCTCTTAGAGTGATCTATGATAGTTTCACACCATAAAATGTTTTTGAAAGATTTCATTGATTTTCTTGACTTATAATCCATTCTATCTTGATTTCTATATGAGGAACTTGCTTAGGGACAAGCAAGGGCTAAGTATGGGGTATTTTGATAGCATGAATTATAGTCTATATTTGGGGGTTTGTTTGGACGTTTTATCTTTCATAATCTGCATGTTTGTATGTACATTATGTGATTTTACTACCATTTCATCTACCTTTGCGAGAATCGAGGTCTACACCTAGTTTCGTTGTAATTGCAGGTAATATGGTACGTATTGCATCAAAAAGGAGCAAAAGGAGTCAAGAGTCATTTGGAGCTACATTCAGGAAGCACAACCATGGATTAAAGATTTACTTTGGAGCAAATTCGAGAGATTTCACATTCTGATCACCTCGGTTGACCAGAGGTTCACCTCGACCGAGGCGATCCAGAGACGCCGACTCGACCGAGGCGAACACCTAGGACGCGGCGAGAATATTTTATTCTTGGAAGAGATCTTTTAATTTTGGAAAGTGATCTTATATTTTTGGGCTGAGCTTCTAGAAGGAAGGAGATATGCAGAATCATATATTTTACCTATTTTTATGGGAAAATATCTTCTTAAGATTTATTATCTTTGGAGGGTTATTTTTCCTATAAAAAGGGTTGGATTTTCACAATTCCATAAGCCCGCCTACACCGAAATACAGGCTGCATACATCGATTAATATCCTACATACGCAGCAGCGCAGTATACTCCAAATTGGGAGTTGTTGAAGAACCTTTTTTGAAGGTTGAAGGAAGATTGAAGACTATAGCTTTTTATAGCTTTTAAAGGGTTTTGTAAGATTGTCTTCAATTCCTTCATTGATTTTCTTGTCTTGTTGGATTATTATCCAAGGAACGATTTTGTGTGATATTTGATTCAGTTATTGAAGTGTTTTCATTAAATTCTTCTTTGTTCAAACATTCACCTTCTTCCCATATAATTAATACTTTCATTATGATGATGAGTGGCTAATTTCCTTGTGTGATTCTAGGGTGATTGGCTGAAGGTTGTGGGAAAAACAATGATAGAATAATCTTAGATTCCAGTAGGATCCTGAAAGTTCGAGTCTTTAACCTTAACCCTAAGCACCTCGTTCGGTTGATGAACATCTCGGCCGGGGTGGAATTCTTCTGACCGAGGTGACTTATCCGACCCTAAACTGAGAGTTAAGTGTTAGAGTTTGCCAAATCCTATTCTTATTACACCTTTCTGGTTCAAAGCAAGCTTAGGATGAGACTTACCCGGTAATTCCTTAGTTTGTGTACCAACGATCATAAGTGTAGGTAATAAAGGCTTGTCCTTTATTGGAGTTTGAGTGTGCTTCCATCCCATCTTTGTGAGTTAGCCTGAGACTTACCCGGTAAAGGTTGATTCTATTCCCTTAGATGGGGTGTTAGTTTGAGGTTATAGTTCTTTATCTTAATTCCTTGAGACTTACCCGGTAATAGGAGTTACGGTTTAGGATTAGTGTGTAGTGAGACTTACCCGGTGATCTACTCCACTTTAGAAACGCCTTCCCCACGCAAAAATCTCAGCTTTGTCCGCTTATCGATAGATCTTGAGTTGGAACCACAACTAGATGCTTTAATCCCTAGAATTGCATGTTTGCTTTATTTGACATCTTATTCATCTTTGATTGTATTACTTGCTCTTGTGGTTAGCATTGACATTAGCATACTGTACTGGACTTTGTTTCACCAAGTCCCTGTGATCGACCCCTGGAATTTTCTTGCTTTTACTACGATTGACCCGTACACTGCGGGTTCGCATCCTTGTTTTAAGCTTAAGTCTAGGGTTATAAATTTAAAGCTTGCACACACCGTTTGGAGCGAACAAGTTTTTGGCGCCGTTGCCGGGGATTGTTCTTGCTTTTTCTACTAATCATTCTACTTGAGTGTTCTTGCAGATTTGTGTTCTTAGGTACACGCGAAGTTCTTGTTCCGGCAACGGAACAGAGTTTCGCCAAAGAACAAGTTTTTGGCGCCGTTGCCGGGGACTTGGTCTAGACCGAGCCGGTTGCGGTTTGCTTTCGGGGCACTTGCCCCTGTTGCTACTAACTACTCTTTCTATGAGTTTTGTAGTTTTCAGGATTTCCGATGACTACATTTGATCCAGCCTGGATAGCAAGACAAAGTGCCAGGGCGGACCATTATGAATACTTGGAGGAGAAGTACTCCTTCTATTGGTTCAACAATGAATGGGAAAGAGAAGAGGCCATTCAGCGTGAACTTGCGATGTGGGATGAATTGAATGTCCCTAAAAAGATTTGTGAGCAACCTCTTGAAGATTCTCTTGAATCAAGATGGGAGAGGTTGATGAAGAAGGTGGAGGAGCTCAAGGAAAGCACCCTATCCTATGCTAAGCCGGAGGAGGAGCATAAGGAAGTGTTGCACGTTTCGAGCATACCTCCAGTCAAACCAGAAGTTTCTCCTGAAGCTTTTGAGGAAGAAGATGTGGAAGATCTCGATCTGACTGTTGAGACCTCGGTCGAGATGGAAGAGGAACCTGCAGAACCGGAAGAGGCAGATGCAGAAGACTTTGGCCAAATTACTGAGATTGTGGTCACGGTGGAAGAAAGACCAGCTGAACTGAGAGAGATTTCGTGTGTGGATCATCGACCCAACATGAAACTTGTCTCAAACCTTGGAGAGCTTTGCAAGGTACATTCTCCTACTTCATTTGAATTCCCTATTAATATTTCTGAATTTTTCAGGAAGGCACCGGAGAGTTGGAGGTCTCTTCCGAAAGAACCTCCTAAGATCAAGATGAAACCTCCCTTGAAACTGTTGGAGGGAGATACTCCTTGGATTATAAGGAGTGAAGTTCGCAAGCACTACACCGTTAAGGCGATGAAGTGTTTCTTGTTCAAGTATGGGGTCCCTCGCATGCTCAGGACCATGTACCATCCCCAAGCTATAGATGGGGAAGCTGCTATGATTCTCGAGAAACTGTTTTCTCGATCCAGGAAAGGATGGGACACGAAGATAGATTATGTCCCATTGAAGTGCAGGAAGGCTAGAAGGATTCCGATGAGAATCAAACCGTACAAGCTTGTACGTGGGAGATCTTACCATTTGCCGGTGAAATTAGGAACCGGAACCTTTTTGGAAGAATTTTATGATGGATGTGATGAGCACTCCATGGTGTTCAAGGTACATTGAGTAATTCTATGGAGAAGGGTCCAGCTAGCGACCTTAAACACAAGCGCTTCTTGGGAGGCAACCCAAGGTATTGCTTTCTTCTCCCTTTTCTAGTTTAGTTTAGATAGTTGCTTTGTTTTTGTTTTCCTCTAGACAACAACCAGGTATTCCAAAAGGAAGGATCACAGTTCAGGAGCTACACTAGAAGAACAAAATTTCGAGAAGTTGAGGAAACGAGCTTTACTGAGATACATCTCGGGTACTGTCAGAACACCTCGCCCGAGATGTGCTTCGCCAACCGAGATGGTCTTATCTGGGAGCTGTTTCTTACTTCTTCATGCAGTTTAGCTATGTTCGGTGAGTATCCTGTCCTTAGACTTATATTGACCCACTGGGACAGTGTGTCCCAAGTATGGGGTATGCGGATATGTTATTTGACCACCTTTGATGTATTTTATTTATCGGATATTTTATTTATGCTTCCCTTTTGCATTTATATGATTATCTGATATTACATGCATACCTACAGGTTATTTGATTGAGAAAAACGTCGAAACCGAAAGAAAAATGGTTTTAAAAAATTTTTTTTTTGACCTCGACCGGGGAGATTCTGGCAAAACGAGGCATTTCACCTCGGTTGAACCAAGAACATCTCGACCGAGGTGACGTAACAGAAAGTTTTCGAAAACGATTTTGTGTTATTTATCTGGATATGATCTCAGTGAAGATTTTGTTTACCTACTGGCTTTAAATTCTTTGTGTGTTTGAAAGGTTTTATAATATGTTTAAGTTGCTAAATGCTTTGTTTGAAATTATTGGCATGTTTAATACTTTGTTTTTATCCAAATTATGTTGAATTTGAAGGTTGACACCGCAGGTTAAGTTCTCTCACATTCTTCTTGGAAAGACCAAGGCAATTCATTCTCTTCTTCTTCTTCTTCTTGATCATGCTTAGCCCCTCATATACATTTTGCCTCCCTTTACCTATCCGGGAATTTGGAAGCAAGCGAAGTGGTGAAAGCAAGTTAAAGTTGAAGGTGGCTGGAAGTGGAAGTGCTAGAAAGTAATTTTAGGTTTGGGGAAGTCAATCATGAAGATGAGTAACTCGGCACCATTCACATAGCCGGGTGTTTGTGTCTTGCCAAAGTCGGATTGAGCGATATTCCTAACGGGTCATGGTATGTGCATCAAGGGTTTGATGCATCTCGAGAAATTGATGATTGCAGATTTCCTAGGCTTCGGTTATTGTGCACCTCTATCCATGCATCCCAAAAAGTAAAGTAAAAGAAAAAGTGTGAAATAAGCAAAGCTTATTGGTGGAAGGTGTTGCAAGTCAAAGTGGAAGTGAAGTTCATCCTTTTCCCGGATTCTAGCACCACATTACCTTACATACATCCCTACCCTACACGTTTCTTGACCTTTTCTTTTGAGAAGACCTTGAGACCTTGAGCTTGTTGATTGACTTAGCGGTTTAAATTGGATTATACATGATTAATTTTGATAATTATGATTTATTATGCATTCTATGATTTTATGCAAAGATGAACAACTTTCTTATATTTATAAAATGTTTTGATCATATTGAGTTTTTAATTTCCAGGAAGTATTCTCTTAGAGTGATCTATGATAGTTTCACACCATAAAATGTTTTTGAAAGATTTCATTGATTTTCTTGACTTATAATCCATTCTATCTTGATTTCTATATGAGGAACTTGCTTAGGGACAAGCAAGGGCTAAGTATGGGGTATTTTGATAGCATGAATTATAGTCTATATTTGGGGGTTTGTTTGGACGTTTTATCTTTCATAATCTGCATGTTTGTATGTACATTATGTGATTTTACTACCATTTCATCTACCTTTGCGAGAATCGAGGTCTACACCTAGTTTCGTTGTAATTGCAGGTAATATGGTACGTATTGCATCAAAAAGGAGCAAAAGGAGTCAAGAGTCATTTGGAGCTACATTCAGGAAGCACAACCATGGATTAAAGATTTACTTTGGAGCAAATTCGAGAGATTTCACATTCTGATCACCTCGGTTGACCAGAGGTTCACCTCGACCGAGGCGATCCAGAGACGCCGACTCGACCGAGGCGAACACCTAGGACGCGGCGAGAATATTTTATTCTTGGAAGAGATCTTTTAATTTTGGAAAGTGATCTTATATTTTTGGGCTGAGCTTCTAGAAGGAAGGAGATATGCAGAATCATATATTTTACCTATTTTTATGGGAAAATATCTTCTTAAGATTTATTATCTTTGGAGGGTTATTTTTCCTATAAAAAGGGTTGGATTTTCTACAATTTGAGGCCTACACCGAAATACAGGCTGCATACATCGATTAACATCCTACATACGCAGCAGCGCAGTATACTCCAAATTGGGAGTTGTTGAAGAACCTTTTTTGAAGGTTGAAGGAAGATTGAAGACTATAGCTTTTTATAGCTTTTAAAGGGTTTTGTAAGATTGTCTTCAATTCCTTCATTGATTTTCTTGTCTTGTTGGATTATTATCCAAGGAACGATTTTGTGTGATATTTGATTCAGTTATTGAAGTGTTTTCATTAAATTCTTCTTTGTTCAAACATTCACCTTCTTCCCATATAATTAATACTTTCATTATGATGATGAGTGGCTAATTTCCTTGTGTGATTCTAGGGTGATTGGCTGAAGGTTGTGGGAAAAACAATGATAGAATAATCTTAGATTCCAGTAGGATCCTGAAAGTTCGAGTCTTTAACCTTAACCCTAAGCACCTCGTTCGGTTGATGAACATCTCGGCCGGGGTGGAATTCTTCTGACCGAGGTGACTTATCCGACCCTAAACTGAGAGTTAAGTGTTAGAGTTTGCCAAATCCTATTCTTATTACACCTTTCTGGTTCAAAGCAAGCTTAGGATGAGACTTACCCGGTAATTCCTTAGTTTGTGTACCAACGATCATAAGTGTAGGTAATAAAGGCTTGTCCTTTATTGGAGTTTGAGTGTGCTTCCATCCCATCTTTGTGAGTTAGCCTGAGACTTACCCGGTAAAGGTTGATTCTATTCCCTTAGATGGGGTGTTAGTTTGAGGTTATAGTTCTTTATCTTAATTCCTTGAGACTTACCCGGTAATAGGAGTTACGGTTTAGGATTAGTGTGTAGTGAGACTTACCCGGTGATCTACTCCACTTTAGAAACGCCTTCCCCACGCAAAAATCTCAGCTTTGTCCGCTTATCGATAGATCTTGAGTTGGAACCACAACTAGATGCTTTAATCCCTAGAATTGCATGTTTGCTTTATTTGACATCTTATTCATCTTTGATTGTATTACTTGCTCTTGTGGTTAGCGTTGACATTAGCATACTGTACTGGACTTTGTTTCACCAAGTCCCTGTGATCGACCCCTGGAATTTTCTTGCTTTTACTACGATTGACCCGTACACTGCGGGTTCGCATCCTTGTTTTAAGCTTAAGTCTAGGGTTATAAATTTAAAGCTTGCACACACCGTTTGGAGCGAACAGGGAAATGTGGTTAAGTTTGTGAAGAAAGTGGCTTATATAGTGGCCGGCAAAATTTCCAAAAATCACGGTCTATCGGGGCATTCCACGGCCGTGGAAGTGTACGGAACCGTGGTTTTGATGATTTTTCACAGGCTTTTGAGAATTACGGCCACTGTAGCTATGACGACCGTAATTTAGACCGTGGAACCTTCTGTAAAGCTTCAAAGTCCAAATTTCGTCAATTTTCTTCGACATTATCCTCCCTTTCTCCTTTTCCATCGATCCTACAACCAAAAACACGAACATACCGGAAGAAATCGAGGAAAATAAAGCGAAAAAATATCTATTCTAAACTAAACTATGAATCGAAAACAAAAACGAGAATGCAATACCTTGGGTTGCCTCCCAAGAAGCGCTTTGTTTAGGGTCCGTAGCTAGACCAGATTCGCACTTATTCGAGTGCGGTAGGTGCAAACTCCTCAGCTTGGAGTTCCGGCGTATACTTCTTGAGTCGTTGGCCGTTCACCTTAAAACTTCCGCTAGCTTCACCCCATACTTCAACTGCACCATGGGGGAAAATGCGCTTAATTAGAAAAGGTCCATTCCAACGAGATTTAAGCTTACCTGGAAAGAGGCGAAGTCTTGAATTGAAGAGGAGAACTTGATCTCCTTCTTTGAAGTCCTTTGGAATGATATGCTTATCGTGCCAACGCTTTGCTCTTTCCTTGTAGATTTTAGTGTTTTCGTAGGCGTCCAAACGGAGTTCATCCAGCTTGTTGATGTCTAGGAGACGCTTCTCTCCTGCTTCCTTCATGCCGAAATTCAGCCATTTGATAGCCCAAAACGCTTTGTGTTCCAGCTCTACCGGCAAATGACAAGACTTCCCATACACAAGGTTGTATGGTGTGGTTCCTATGGGGGTCTTGTACGCAGTCCGGTACGCCCATAATGCGTCATCTAGTTTCAAGGACCAATCCTTCCTAGTCCTCGAAACTGTCTTCTCTAGAATTCCCTTGATCTCCCTATTTGAGATCTCAACTTGTCCACTTGTTTGTGGATGGTAAGGGGTAGCGATCTTGTGAGTAACCCCATACTTGGCTAGAAGAGCTTCAAAGCGACGGGCTATGAAGTGAGAACCTCCATCACTAATGATCGTCCTTGGTGTTCCGAATCGTGGAAAAATGGTCTTGTTGAAGAACTTAACCACTACCATGGCATCATTTGTGGGAGAGGCAATTGCTTCCACCCATCTAGAAACGTAGTCTACCGCCAATAATATGTATTGGTTTCCACAAGAAGATGGGAATGGTCCCATGAAATCGACTCCCCAAACGTCGAAAATCTCCACCTCTTGGATGTTGTTGAGGGGCATCTCGTTCCTTCTAGAAATATTGCCTGTTCTTTGACAAGCATCGCAACAAGAGACAAAGGATTGCACATCTCTAAATAAGGTAGGCCAATAGAATCCAGATTGCAATACCTTTGCGCTAGTCTTGTTCGAACTAGCGTGTCCTCCATAGGGTAGTGAATGACAATGGAGGATGACACTTTGCATCTCATCTTCCGGCACACATCGCCGAATGATGCCATCCGGACCTCTCTTGAAGAGGAGAGGCTCGTTCCAATAGTATTCCCGGACGTCTTTAAAGAACTTCTTCCTTTGTGCGTAGGATAGTCCGGGCGGTATCTCCTGGCAAACCAAATAGTTAACGAAATCAGCAAACCATGGTTCGTTACCTTTGGAGATCTCGTTGATGCACTCCTCTATGATGTGTAGGTGCTCGTCTGGAAAGGAGTCATCAATGGGTAGATGGTCGTCCTCTAGATGTGTGAGGCGACTCAAATGATCCGCAACAGAATTTTCCGAGCCTTTCTTGTCGCGGATCTCTAGATCGAATTCTTGTAGGAGAAGAATCCATCTAATCAGCCTTGGCTTCGCATCTTTCTTCGCAAGGAGGTACCGGATCGCAGCATGATCCGTGTAGACAATCACCTTTGCACCTACAAGATAAGAGCGAAACTTGTCAATAGCGTAGACAATGGCTAGAAATTCTTTTTCCGTAGTGGCGTAGTTGAGCTGAGCTTCGTCTAGCGTCTTGCTAGCGTAGTATATGGCGTGGGTTCGTCCCTCTTTTCGTTGTCCAAGAACAGCTCCAATGGCTACGTCACTAGCATCGCACATAATCTCGAAGGGGAGAGTCCAATCCGGAGGTTGGATAATGGGTGCTGAAATTAGAGCTTGCCGGATAGTGTTGAACGCATCTAAACATTCCTGTGAAAACTCAAAAACTGCATCCTTCATCAATAGATTAGTGAGAGGTTTTGATATCTTAGAAAAGTCTTTAATGAAGCGTCTATAAAATCCAGCATGTCCTAGGAAACTTCTTATCCCCTTCACCGAAATTGGGGGAGGAAGTTTCTCTATGGTCTCTATTTTAGCCTTGTCTACCTCTATCCCTCTACTAGAGACTAAGTGACCTAATACGATTCCTTCTTTAACCATGAATTGACATTTTTCCCAATTAAGAACTAGGTTAGTGTCTTCACAACGTTGTAAAACGAGAGAAAGGTTAGAAAGACAATCGTTAAAAGAGGAACCGTAAACGGAGAAGTCGTCCATGAAGACTTCCATGATTTCCTCTACGTACTCGGAGAATATGGCCATCATGCACCGTTGAAAGGTGGTTGGGGCGTTGCAAAGCCCGAACGACATTCTCCTATAGGCGAACGTACCCCAAGGGCACGTGAATGTGGTCTTCTCTTGATCATCCGGATGTATCGGAATTTGAAAGAAGCCACTATAACCGTCAAGGTAGCAAAAGTATGAATGTTGTGCTAACCTTTCAAGCATCTGATCGATGAATGGCAATGGAAAGTGATCCTTCCGCGTTGCGTTGTTGAGCTTGTGGTAGTCTATACACATTCGCCATCCAGTCACGGTTCGGGTAGGAATGAGTTCGTTGTTCTTGTTGGTGATGACCGTCATTCCTCCCTTCTTTGGAACTACTTGAACTGGACTCACCCACTTGCTATCGGAGATAGGATAGATGATACCTGCATCAAGAAGTTTAAGAATTTCCTTCTTGACAACCTCCTTCATGGTCGGATTCAACCGCCTTTGAGGTTGTCTTGAAGTTCTAAAGTCCTCCTCCATTAGTATCTTATGCATGCATAGGGAGGGTTTAATTCCTACTAAGTCCTCAATAGTATAGCCTATAGCTTTCCTATGTTTCCTAAGGACAATCATGAGCTGTTCATGTTCATCTATGCTTAATTCGGAGCTAACGATAACCGGAAAGGTAGAATTAGATCCAAGAAAAGCGTACCTTAGATGAGTGGGAAGTGGTTTGAGTTCCATTGCTTTCGGAGCTTCCAATGATCCTTGAGGAGCTTCCGATGTTTCCTTAGAAGTTTCTAAGGATGTTGAATGGGTTGGAGAAGAATTGGAGGAAGTTGAAGAAGTATGCCGATCACCTTCTTCCACGGTCAAAATTACGGTCTCCTCTTGTGTTCCACGGCCGTAATATCCTCTGGAATGGAGATCGATTTTGGTTGTGAAATCCACGGTCGTGGAATACAGGGTATGACCGTGGATTCTTACATTCTCAGCCTCATCGTGGAGTTTCTCAAACTCCTCTTCATGGATCTCCTCTTGTGCTTCTAAGGCTTCAATTTCCTCTTTGCACTCTTCTTCTTCTCCTTCATTGGTTAGACTCATAGTGATAACCTTTTGTAAAGGATCGTTAAAGAGAATCGCACTTACCTCCTCCCTAGACAAACCTTCTTCGTCTTGGATATCGTAGATGTCCTCGTCAAAGATTGGTTCCTTCACTAGAGTGGAAAGGACGAACTCTACTTTCTCTTCTCCAATATCAAAAGCGAGTCTTCCATTCTTGCAATCGACCATGCAGCCGGAAGTTGCAAGAAACGGTCTTCCGAGTATAATCGGGACCGGACTATCTGCAGGAATGTCAAGCACGACAAAATCAATGGGAACAAAGAATTTACCTAGCTTGACCGGGACGTCTTCTACAATGCCGACGGGACGAGTAATGGATCGATCCGCCATGTATAACGTCATCTTCACCGGTTTAGGGTCGCCTAAACCGATCTTCCTGCACAACGCAAGTGGTATGATGCTCACACTTGCTCCTAAGTCACATAAAGCGTCATATGTGACCTCTCCCACTCCAATGGGAATGCAAAATGACCCCGGATCTTTCAGCTTTGGGGGCATTTTCTCCTTCATCGTCTTGATGAGGTCCGAAGAATCCGAACTCATCTTGACCTCTCCAAAATCTTCTAGCTTCCTCTTGTTAGAGAGGAGCTCTTTCAAGAACTTGCCGTAAGCCGGCATACCTACAATAGCATCAATGAAAGGTATATTAATATGCAGCTTACTCATGAGTTCTATGAACTTACCGAATTGTTTGTCGAGGCGCGCTCGCGCTCTAGATTGAGGGAACGGTAGAGGAGGTTTGAAAGCTGGAGGAGGAACATAGACATCTTCCTTCTCTTTCCCCTTTCCTTTGTCCTTCTCTACGGGGACTTCAACGAACGTAGGCTGCGGATCGGTGGTAGTCACTCCGCTCCTAGTTGTAATCGCCATTACCCTTCCCTTAGGGTTGTCCTCCGTCTTTCCTGGAAGTTTTCCTTGATTTCTAGGAACTTCCTCCGCATGATCGAACATTTGGTTTTCTAAAACTTTTTGAGCTTTGTCAATCTTAGAAACTCGATCATCAAACTTAATGAGGCGGTTCTCCATCCCTTGAAGCTTTCCCAAGATCGTTTCCAACATGGGATCTGGTTTCTCCTTCCCCGTATTGTTTCCTCCATTAGATGATTGCTCCTGGCTTTTCAAAGGAGTAGAGGAAGAGGAAGGTGGAGTTAGTGAGTTAGAATTGGAAGGATAAGAGTTACCGGAATTTTGTTGATTGGGGCGCCAATTGTTGTTGTTTGAACCCCGATTGTTGTTCCAATCATTGTTCCGGTTGTTGTTGTTTCCATTCCAGTTGTTATTCCGGTTGTTACCCCGGTTGCCATTGTTGTTGCCCAAATAGCCAACATCCTTCCCTTGTTGCTTTGGGAAGTTGGTCTTGATAGCCTCCTTCAACTCTTTGATCTCATTGTTGAGGGAGAAAATCTGATTTTGAGCTTCATGTGTGAGCTTCGCTCCTTGCTCCACACGATTTCCCTCCACTTTCCGGTGGGAATACTTCTCTATGACTCTTGCTTGCTTCTCAATGAAGTCCCAAGCGTCATCTTCTCTCATGTCCATGAACGTTCCACATGAGAGGGATTGGAGGTTGAATTGCGTTCCCGCATCCAGCCCTTTGTAGTAAATTTCCAGCAAGGCAAGCTTGGATATGCCATGATGGGGGCAATCCAAGAGCAAATCCTAAAACCTTTCCCATGACTGAAACAAACTTTCGTTAGGTCTCATAGAAAAAGCATTAATCTTACCTCTAAGCTCCGCTGTTTTGGAAGGCGGAAAGAATTTGGTGAGAAACTCTGCGGAAAGGTCTTCCCACGTGTCTAGTTTCCCATTAGGAAGAGCTTGGTACCAAGACAACGCTTTCCCTTTCAAGGAGAAAAAGAAAGGTTTGAGCTTATAGCTGTTGGTAGTAGCGTTCTTCGGTCTCATCGTCTCCATCATGCACTCGAAGTTTTGCAAGTGTTGGTGTGGAGATTCAGCACTTGTACCGCCAAATTGGTTTTGGCGAACAAGGGTGATGACTTGAGGGTTAAAGCTAAACCCTTGAACATCTTCAGCATCAAAATTCACACCTAAGCGGCGTGGTTGTTGTGTTGGATCCATCCGTTGGCCAAGAGTTCTTGGCTCATTATCCACACGTTCGACTCTCGCATTCCTTGGTGGGATGCGGCGATTAGTAGTTCCTTGTGGATGGAAGGGATTTATATTGATCGTGGGATCAATCTCTTCTAACGGCGGCATGGAAGAGTCACTATCATCAGCGGATGAGTGGCTTTTTCTTTTTGACCTTGATCTCCTTCTTGAGGACTTCTTGCCAACCTTATCTTCAAGGTCGCTCATCTTTACCCTCATTTGGAAGAGCATGTCTTGTAGACCGTTAACTTGAGATTGATGACGATCCATCTCATCCTTGCGGAGAGTCTCATTCCAACGGAGTTGAGCTTCTTTTTCCGCTAACTCCGTATGAAAATCACGTTCGTTTTCTTCGGCCATCTTCTTTTCCTTGCGCTTTTGCCTTAAGGTTTTCTCTAGCTCTAGATCAAGAGGCATGAGATCTTCGGTGTTCCTAGATCTGCGCATGCACTCAAAGAAAAATCAAATAACGAGAGCAAGCTCCCAAGCTTGACAAACGGCTACCGGATTCGGCCGAAACCAAATCCCCGGCAACGGCGCCAAAAACTTGTTCGCCCCTAGAGGTGTGTGCAAATAAGTTTTAAATTTATAAAA
The DNA here is from genome assembly GCA_033239045.1 of Fagopyrum esculentum. Lineage (NCBI taxonomy): Eukaryota > Viridiplantae > Streptophyta > Magnoliopsida > Caryophyllales > Polygonaceae > Fagopyrum > Fagopyrum esculentum. Next base: position 25,895,733 of record BSUD01000001.1, on the reverse strand, counting down.
CTAGAATCAAGCAAGCGAACCCGCAGTGTACGGATCGACGTAGTTAAGCAAGAATACCAGAGTATCGAACACAGGGATTTGGGTGGGAACGAACTCGGTTGCAGATTATCAAGCAAGTAAATATGAGAGTTTGCAAATATTGGGAAAACAACAATCCTAAAGATCCAGGTATCCAGCTGTGGCAATCGATTCAAGATATACTAATGATGTAAAGACAGAGTTGAGATATGCAAAGGTATACTAAAGTAAGGTAATCGTACGGTTGAGGTTCCAAAAACCTTATGTAACTCACCTAAAAGGCACTCCCTATACAGGTTGTTGAGGCTCAATATAGAAAGATTCTAAAGGCGAGAATTAGTGTCAAATACCCAAACTTGTAACCTAAAGATCAAGACTAACTTAACCGATTGAGGTTGTTGAGACTCACAATCGAGGTAGAGGTTGTTGAGGCTCACTACCACCTAGAAAAGACAAGTCTAAACTAAGCTAAAACAAATCTTTAACTTTAGATTGAAGTAAAAGCAGGTTCGTAGATTTAAGGGAAATCACGGTTAGTTCTTGAGGTTCCACGGCCGTGGACTCAAGAACAGCCCGTAATTTGGGTTTGTCGACGATGTTTCTCTAACTCTCAGGGTCTAATCAGTTTGCGATCAATCTATCATCATCTAAGCCACAACTATCAACCCTTCACCTTAGAATTGTTAAGGGTTTTTAGCCAATAACAGTCATATTGATTTCAATTCAGGAATTAGAAGATGAAAAGATGAAAACTTTCAAGAACTTTCAATAACCTTCAACTAAATCTCAAGATCACAATCAAGGACAAGTGTTTATCAAAAGATTCAAAACAGAATAAACAATCACAACCTTAGGAAGAAAGAGAAACGGGATGTCAATCCGTTTTCAAATCAAACCTAAACAAGAAGAGAGATCTTCTTGCAAAATCTTCCAAGAACTTTCGATCTTCCACAAATCCGAAGATCACTACAGCAATCTCCACTAAAAGTGCGAGATTCGAGCAACTCTCCGATGCAAACTTTGATCTCCAATGAGATCTCCCAAATACCTCTAAACGAGGGTTTGTGCGTTGCTAAGCGTTGATTACTAAGCAGGCCTAAGCGATGATAAGCGGTGATGAAT
>BSUD01000001.1:25876810-25894217 GCA_033239045.1 Fagopyrum esculentum | reverse complement strand
AATGGATATATATATATATATATATAAGTATAGAAGTAAGAGATCGAAGTTGAGATATATATATATATATATATATATATATACGTACAAGTATAGTGTATAACTGCAAATATATAATATACATATATATATAATTAAGTATAGGATACCGAATATCGAAATGGATATATATATATATATATCCTTACTATACTAAAAGTGAGAGTTTCTCAAATGAATAGTACATTTCCGTTTTTACCCTTATTTGATGACTAAGCCTTGTAAAATGATACGTGTCTATTGCTCCTCCTTCAACGTGGGCTCTTCTCTTCCGCTTTCGTCTTCAAGAGGACGACTCCAACAACGAAGGTTTGATGGTTGCATGCGAAGCTTCCGCTGTTCCTTCCTATTCTCTCACTTTCTTAATCTCCTATTTGATTCAATCTGGCCGCAGAGTTTCTTTTCTGGTCTTTCCTATTCTTCCCAAACCCTAAACTCGATCAATACGTTTGAGCGGCGACATGCCCTTCGCATGAATAGGCGATTCATCGTGTCATTCGAAGATTGAAGGTGTGTTCCTCAGTATTTCATTCTCTCACTCTTTCAGATTCCTAATTATTTCTTCGCTTTCTCTGAATCCTACTCCGATTTGTTGCAGATTCGAGTTAATTGTAGTGGAATTGCTTTAGGATTCTCTTGTTGGAGTTTCAGTAGCAACTATTCCAGTCATATACTGGTTGTTGATCGACGTATTGATTTCCCTTTTCTTGTTTGAGGTTTGTTTTCACCCACCGTCTTCTCTCCTTGATTCTTCATCTCCATGTCGTCTAAATTCCTCTCCCTCTATTTCGAAGATTCAACTCCAGTTAATTGAAGCTAGATCTGGTCGCGGTGCTCTATTAGGGTTATATTCTTCTCGATCGATGACCTCTTTAAACCCGGCCTCGGACTCGACTCCTCTAGCGGTGAGGGCGAGGTGGCAGCGAAAATCAAAATAGCGGTGACAATGAGGCCACGCTAGCGACGACGGCACCAACAGCGGATCTGGGCAGCGTGGCTCGCGTGCAGGCGGGGCGGCGAGATGTAGCAGCGGTGAGTCCTTCTTAAAAGCCCACGACTTCACTGTGAGTCTTTTTCTCTTCGAATTTGCCGATTTTCCATCTTCCTTTATTTTTTTTTTTGTTTTTTCTAGGGTTGCTAAACCTTTTCGGTTTCTTGTACGAGCTCGCCAACCACGCTGCCGAAGCCGGTCCATCTTCCTCAAGCGCCGTTCTGGTCCTCCTTCACTGGTTCTCGACATCCCAGTCTCTCATTCCAACGGTACTGTTGCCGCCTCATTCCAAAGAACTTCGGTTGTTCTTCGGCGGTATTTGGTTCGTCTCTCTCCCCTGCTTCATTTTCTTACATTTTTTTAACTCAAAACTCCTCTTTTTTGACCATGCAGTTTGAACGGATGGTTGATTGGGTCATGTTCAAAGTTGTTTGAAAATTGGAACTTTATTGTTAAATTGAGTGTCCAGGTGTCTATTAAGTAAAATTGAAGAGTTGAGAACGGATAATCTGAAGTTCCGATGAATGCATATTCTATAGAAATCCATGCTTGCATGGATGTTTCCACTGTTATGTTTACTACTATTTTTTATTGTGTTATATTTTCTTCAAATCTCTTTTTGGGATTAGGGAATAATTTGTGCACTTGGTTTTGTTGTTCCACTCACGATTTCATTTTTCCGTCATAGGCTGCTCATTTTGTTATATATAATTGATGTTGGATGATAACTACTACCTCGTGTGCTGTAGAAGAATTGTTTGTTTATGCCATTGTTTTGTTGCTAAAGTAATTCATTCCTCAGGTGCCTCTTAGTGATGTGACATACATAGTTGATGGATTGAAGAGATTATATCTTGAAAAGCTCAAGTCACTGGAAACAACATACCTCTTCAATGACTTTGTGTCCCCTTCTCTGGTGAGAAAGTTATCCCTTCTAAAATAAGCATAATCGTTGCCTTATTTATTTATAGCAGTAGCAAAAGCTTTGTATTTGATAGTTATGTTGAGAAATTTATCCCTTCTAAAATAAACATAATCGGGGCCTTAGGCATTTATGGATTATGTTGGAACAAATTATGTTTTGTAAAGTTATCCCTTCTAAAAGGAACTTTGATTGTAGGGTTTTTGCTCAAATCTAATCCAATTTTACCGATCTCACAATTGAAACTGGAAGGTCAAATTAGAGACATTCCCCAATGAAGAAGACGTTTGTCTACAAAGACCCCAAATATGATGAGGAACTGCAATTTGGAACTGTCTTTTGATTTCGCGGATTTTAAGTATTCCAAGATGGTTTATGTTGAAGGAATTCCGTATGATTCAAAAGATGATATCAGGAGCTTCTTGAACCACTGTGGTACCATAACTGAAGTCTTCTGCTTTTAGTTTCCTGAAACAGACGAGTTAAAGGGTTTCCATTCTCACTTTCAAGGTGAGTTCAGTCAAATATGTTATGAATTGATTATAACTGCTTTGTTGCCGACACGAACCTGATGTTGATTTGGTGTTCTTCAAGCCATTTTCTATGTAAGATTTTATAATTTAACACAAGATTCATTTACAGTTGCATATTTTAAAGCAATTATAAGTTATAATTGCTTCAAGTTTCCTAAAACTGACAATTTTAGGGGAGTTGCTATTCTCAGTTTCATGGTGAGTTGAGTTCAGTCAATATGTTTATGAAATCATTAAAATTTCTTTGTTTCCATTAATAGTATTCGTATTATTAGCATCCAGAAAGTTAACCTATGCTTGCCATGGACATTTTATGAAATAGATTTTCTGTGAGCCTCTTCTCATCTCTTATTTTTGTTCATCCAGGCGAGATATAGAACTTCCCTCTGATTTTGAGTTCTCAGTTTATTTTATTTTGTTGTGTTTGTATGTTTCAGTGGTCGTTAGATTTTTGTCATCCACTCTGAGGGCACATTTACACACACATGACGCCTTGTTTTTGATGGCATTGAGATACTTGATCAGGTTACTTATCTTAGTCATGTGGCTTTTTGGTTGCATCACTTTTTGAGGTATTTATGTTTTTTTTCTGGCAACATGAATAAATGCAGTATACACAAAAATTATTGCTTTCGTCAGGGAATCTCATCTCCCTTATCAGATCTTACTCAAAGGTTACTCCTTGAGGAAAAAGACCCCCCCTGCAACACCGCAAGTGTCTCTTTATGAAGCACCTCCATTTGATGAGGTGAGAATTTCGCCAAGGCTATCAGTACTATAGTAGTGCCATATCCAACATGATACAGCGATGTCTGGTAGACAGACATTTAGTTGCATGCCTATCTCACGTTCTACTATATTTATATGAATGCATGTGGAATTTTATATTGTTGTCAAGGTGTATTGATTTATCTGCTTTTTCTTTATCATTAAGCTTAGGTGGAGATACAAGCTCTTGCTCATGCTGTTGAGCTGACCAAGCAAGGTGCATATCCCTGTCTTATATTGTCATATCCCTGTCTTCTACTGTCATATCTAGCTAAATTTTGAATTTGATTTCCTCTATCTAGCTATGAATCTATTGGATGTTGGTATTTGATTGAAATTGTTTTGACGCCCTAATTCTCCCAACCTATATTGTGATACAAATATTACGTACTATTGCATTCCCAAATGAAGCCCACATTCCACATGGTAACATGGCTTAATAAACGAGCGGGTGATAACAATTTTTTCCACCACTTGTATATTATAACAATTTTTTACCCAACATTGAGAACTAAGAGGTTTAAATATTCAAGCGATCACGAAGAGATGACAATGCTTCCATAATGTGTCCCACGAGTGACCTGCTGGAGTTCTCATACCAAGGGCAATAACATTTGCTTATCCTAACAAGAAGTAACCGACTGAAGTTGTCAAAGGTAAACAACCTTGTCTTCCTAAATCCGCATATATCACCATTTTTCTTTTGGTACAATGATGTGTTATACTCCGTATTAATTTATTTTCTATTGTTCTACAATTTATATCTGTTTTGACCAGTTAAACAACTTAAAATTAATCGTTCTAATTAGAAAAACAAGCTTGTTTTTCATTCGATCAGCCAATGCTCGAAACAGTTGAATTAATAATTTTTATCATTTAGTTCACTAGGAGAGTAATTGTTGTATTGTGATTTTTACTTGAAGACCCTAAGAAATAGGCGTTGCTGTGTTTTTCATTGTTGCAATGATATAAGTAGCCATAAACTTGAAAAAAGAGATGAATTTTACTCTCAAAAGATGTGATATAAATTAAATCATGATATTCTTTCTCTTCATTTGAAGCTTATTTATTGTGTTTTCATTGTTTAATGATGTCAGTAGTCATAAACTTGAAAAAAAGATGAGTTTTACTCTCAAAAGATGTGATATAAATTAATGATGTCACTCTCTCTTCATTTGAAACTTAGCTATTGTGTTAAAGACCAACAAATCCACATCCCTTCTAAAGTACCCAAACCAACACTTGACCTTTCCAAGTTTTGAGCAAAGTAGAACTATGAATGTCGATGGTGCCCTTAATTTTATGGTTGATTTATCCTTGTATTTTCTCACTGCCAATACCTATGGCTATTACTATCTTGTTATGTTGGAAATGCTTTATTATATGTTAAATGAACTTAAAACGACTGCTGGTTCTTATATGTGTTATGCGTATTGGGCAGGTTTTGAATCACTCTTGTTTGGTCTCCACACTCGGCGATTTGGTACCGCCGCGCCAACACCGGGCCGGCGACTCCTCTATATCTCCGCCTCGGGCTATCCAACCTTCTTACACAGTCGTGATTATAGTCCTATTTTATATGTTGTTCTATCTATTTTACCTTGATTTGTACTCCTTGTGGATAACCTTGGAATTGATATGAAAAAGCTTATTTGTTTTTATATGTTGTTCTATCTATTTTACCTTGATTTGTACTCCTTGTGAATAACCTTGGAATTGATATGAAAAAGCTTATTTGTTGATTGATGATCTACTAGGAATGTGCTGTACTCTTGTTCTAATGCATAATTTGTGTGATTTTCGATGTATTGTACGTTTTAAAGTCACGGCGCGCGTGCGTAGCACGCGCGACCACACTAGTAAGTATAGAAGTAAGAGATCGAAGTTGAGCGATATATATATATATATATATATATAAGTATAGTGTATAAGTGTAAATATATATATATATATATATATATATATATATATATTTGCACTACAGTGCTTTGCAATAATAATAAAAACGTGGGTAAGATATAAATGAGATATAAATATATGTATGAATAGGTTGGAATTTCGGGACTATTATATATAAATGTACATAAGAATATATATATATATACTTATATACGTAAGTGTACATATATCCGCACGAATTGGAAAATAAAATATGTAGTAGAGTGAATGGTAACCGGGAAGGAGGAAGAGTGTTATTCTTTTTTCGAGTGGATTCAAGTTTGGACTTATAACCTCTAAGTAGCTAACCGAGAGACACAAAGTATGGAAACAAGTTCAAAAAGGAATTAGTAGGTTTAAGAATAAACTTGAGAACCTTCGGCACTAAGGGTAAAATGGTCTTTTACCGTAAGAGAACTTTTTCCGTAATTCCTTCGCATGAGGTTGGACATCTGGATGTGATTTTGATCCACATGCCTTATTTGACAGGCGTTTGAGTTACCACGAGTACGGACCGATATGAGACTTGTTAGAGTGTGATTTGACTCAGGTAAGTCCTTGCGACTTACTTAGCCAGTTTCTGGGTATTAGTTGAGTGATAGTGGTTGTGTGTGCTATTTGCGTGTTTAATAATAATAACTTGCTAGGACGACTGTTATTATTACGTAAGGCCCAAGTGTATGTATAACGGGCCGTGACATCACTGCCCAGCTCTGACAGGAGACTGGGAGGTTCTCTATACCCAGACCAGGCAGGTACAAGGTGAGATGCATCGGATCCATTCCTGATGGTTACACGGGGGCGGAGGCGAGGTTTGGGAATCCCTCGTGTCACAACATAAGTATCACTAGTGTGAAAGAGTAACTTAATTCAAGATAATAAAACGGACTTGTGTGAAATCATGATGAGTGTTTATATTTTTCTGTGTGTGTTTGTGCTGCTATTATTCTACTAATATTTAGATAACTAGCTAATGGTTCCTTTTGTTGTTTTTTAGATTTACCGCATGTTAGACCAGCAGCTGAGTGATCCGGAAGTAGTGGTCAGCCGGGTCTCCGTACTCCTTAGAGTGGGGGTTGGGAGTTGTGTTTGTCTTTTTTTTCTTTTGGTTAAGACAGTTGTTCGTTTCTTTTGTTTAAGTACTTTTAGGCTGTTAGACAGTTTTGCATTCACTACCCTAAAAATACTATTTTTTTTTATGAATTTCGGTTTTCTTTATTTGTGTCTTGTTGCAAGATCCTAGTATTGTTGTTGTCAAACTGAGATCGGGGCCCATTGTGAGGTCCTAACCAGTAATACTCCGAGTTCTGAGAATTCGGGGTGTTACATTAGGAGATCTTGTTCGTTAATTTTACAAAATTTTGTTTTATTTTTGGATTAATAAATAAGATTGTTATGGTTTAATAAGTTAGGGTGTGTTTGGTTGGAGGTTAAAGGAGGTTTATTTAGATTAAATTTAGGAGGTTAAATTTATGTAAGTGTTTGGATGAAGGTGGAGATTATGAAAAAAAATTATAGAAGGGATTAATTGGGATTAAAAAGGGCAAAAAAATAACCTTATATTACCAAGGTTAAAGGAGATTAATTTTCAAATATCGATTAGGATTCCACTCATGCCCCCTATTTAAGGTTAAAATAAGGGTAAATTTGTAAATCAATACCAATTAAACCTATTAAAAGATCTCCAACCAAACAACTTCACGTAAATTATTTTATATCAAATAATCCCTAATAAATCTCTATAAAATTTAACCCATTTTAAATTTCATCTACATTAATCTTCAAAATAACCTCCATCTCTTACCAAACAGACCCTTAATTAAAAAATATTTAACCCTACAAAATTTGTGAGAATGACACATCAGCTTTAGTGTCTTCTGTTTGAGTATAGTATATAGAATATAGATATAGATTTGTAAATTAAAAAACAATTTATAGATGATGATCAAAAATTCTATAATATAAAATTAAACAAAATCTCATACAATAGCGGATAAATTAATTTTAATTTAGACAATTATAAACGCTTTCGACGTGGGATAGCAAATTCGCTGAAAACAGTAAGTAAACGACCCATAAAAAAGTAGGTCAAAGACCCCTAAAACATATATTAATCCGTTATGAATAAAAATTATTGTTCAACTTAGCTAAAAGACCACAAAATGTATCATTTGTTTAATCTTCAATATCCGTTATTAACCTTTATTTATACAAGTTCTTAAACCATCACTTTTACTAGGTGAACGACCCATATAACGGATATTAACTTAACGACCCACAAAATAATAGGTCAACGATCCTCAAAATCCAAAATAGTAGATCAACAACCCCCAGTAGGTCAAGGACCCACAAAACAGTAGTTCAACGACCCACAAAACAGTATGCCAACGACCCACAAAACAGTAGGTCAACGACTAACAGCAGGCCAACGACTCACAAAACAGATATTAATCCGTTATGAATAAAAATTATACTTAACATAGCCAAAAGGCCAACAAATGTGTGATTTGTTTAATCTTCAAACCCTCTATTTATACAAGTTATCAAACTATGAGACTTACTTATAATCGATGTGGGATAGAAAATTCCGTGAAATTTTTTAACGTAAATAGATTGAGCTTATAATCCTTCAAAAATAAATTAAGAAAAAAATAAAAATTTTCCCAATAAATAAATTACTTAAATTTCGACAGCTTAAAAAATAAAAGAAATATGTAAACAAAATTATTTTAAAAATATTTAGGAGATCTTGTTAGTTAATTTTACAATTTTTTATTATTATTTTTGGATTAATAATAAAGATTTATGGTTTAATAAGTTAATTAAAAAAATATTTAACCCTACAAAATTTGTGAGAATGACACATCAGCATCAATGTAGTCTAGTTTAGTAGTATATATATAAATATAGATACTAGTGTAATCCCCGTGCCTTGCACGGGACGGGAATTGTTGATATTTTTTTTAAAAAACTGATAAACTTCGACATATGTAACAAAAATATTTTGATTTTAATTTCTGTGTTTTTTTAATAAATTTTTGATATTCATTGTGGTTGGTTATATATTAAATACAATACCGGTTTTTTAGTGAGAAATTGGATCATATCATACATACATACGTCATACCGACGAAATAAGTGTATGTGACGTGTCTCCGGTAATATTATATACATATATAAAGATTAGTGTTTTTTAAAAAATTTGAATTATAAAATATAAAAGATTAACTAAAGTAAAATAACTTATTTTAATTTAATATTGAATTGTAGATTCTATAAATAAATTAATAAATTTTGTTAAAGTTTTTTTTAAAATATTGTAATTGCAAAATGTAACGCCCCATTTTGTTAGGCGCGTTATCGATATTTATTTTCCTACTTTTATCGATATTTGAATAACTTAAATATTTTTTTACGAGTATTTTCAGATGTAAATTTAAATTTTATGAGTGTATTAATATATACTTGATCATATACTTTCCGTGAATTATTTTCGGAAAAGTTCGGAAATGTTTCGGATCCGGTATATTTAAATCGAGTATATATCTTATTCTTTTTCTTTTGTTATTTTAATTATTTATTTATTTTTAAATTCTCTTTCCCTTTTTCTTTTTTTTTTCTTTATTCTTCCCTTCCCCTCTCTCTTGGCTGGTGAGCAGCTATAGACCCGACTCTTCGCTCCCTCTGCAACCAACCTGCAATCAACCTCTCACTTCTCTCCTGCTGCTGTGACAGTGGCTTCTCGTTACCCTCTCTGCTTCCCTACCACAACAAGCAAGCAAGATCTCCTGCATACCTCTCTCTCTCTCTCTCTCCCCCTATGCTTCTCCCATCTCTCCCTCTACAGCTCCCATTCTCACTCTTCCGAAACAAGCCAGATCCTCCCTTCGAGCCTCGCCGGCAAAGCCACGCCACCGGAATCGAACACCTTGTGCCATTCCCGGCCGCCAGCAGCTCCGCCTGACCGCCTCGCCCTTGTTGTTGGGAGAAGACCCTCCACCTTTGTCCTCCTCTGGATCGAACCACCACTTCCGCCCTCTCCTCTTCCTGCCGCCGCCTTCGCCTCTATGCAGATCGCCGGAGGAATCCACCGGAGCAGCCCTGCCCCGCCTGTCGCCGAGAAGAGCGCCGCCAGATCTGGAGAACTCGGGCAGCCTTTTGCACCCTCTTCTCGAGCCCTCTCTCTCCTCGCCGGATCCCCTCTGCGATTCCCTCTCGCCGCCGCCGCAACACTCCGAGGTCGCCGCCCTAGCGCAACCGAAGCCGAGCGCCGCCTGCGCTCTCTCTCCCCACACCGCCGTCACCGGAGAGGAACCCCCTGCTTCGCTTGCACAACGCTCGGTCGCTCGCCCCACTGGGAAGTCAAGCCGCCGCAGCTCTTCCCTCTGGTTGCTGCATTTACGGGTTCAAAGAGAAACCCTTTTCTATTATTACCACCGGGCCCCTCTTTTTAGTGTAATTACAAAAGGCACCCAATCTTTGCTTTTACAGTTTTTGGCCCAACTTTTGTATGTTTGCAAATCTACCCTCTGCATGTGATAATTACATATTTTGCCCAATGTTTAATTATTGGAAAATGACCCATGTTTCTAGAATTATATATTTTGCCCCGGAAAATGGTTTAGCGGTTTGAACATTGGATTTTGATTACGGGATTTTAATGTTGACTTTGAAAACGAGTTTTACCTTGGGTTATGATGTTATACAAATTGCCCGGAATATATATTCACGGTTTTTAACTTGGGTTTTAAAAGTGGGGTTTCCTTAGATTTATATATGTTAATTATTCCGTTCAAATTTAGCTTATAAGCTAAATTTGTTTAGTTTGGTGCTAGGTTCGGAAGCGCCCCGATAAAGGCCTAACGAGTCCAAGTCGACATCCGTTAAACGACTTCCGTCTTTTGACGTCGTGTGAGTATTCTTTCCCCTCGATCTAGTTATGTTTAGTAGTAATAGTACTACCATGCTAGGTTGGTTATAGCATAACTTAGAGTGAATACCAAGTAGTGGTTATGAACCTTAGGTGAGTGTTTGAGGATTGTGAAATGTTGTAAGGCTTGAGGAGTTGATATTATCTTGTGAGGTTGTTTATGACTTTAAGTTGTATGTTGAGCTTGTGAGAATTTAGGGGTTGAGTTTGTATGATTGTTGAGGTTGTGGACCAGAACGAGAGTATCCTAGCATGGTTTGGCTTGTGATCTTGCGAGATCATTGGGACTAGAAGTCTAAGGACTTCTAGCATGTGAGAGAGATGTTGATTGTGTGCCTTGTTTTGACCAGACATTGAGTGCCTTCCTACGGAAAGTTGAGAGCGGTGGTTAGCGGGATTATCTTTGGGACGAGGTAAGTCTCCGGACTTACTTAGCTCGTATTCTCTGTATTAGTTTCAATGCGTGTTTGGTGGTGTGTTTTTATTGTTTATGTGTGTGTTTATTGCTTATGTTATAACATCTAAACCGGTAATAGGACCACCGACTTTATATGTTTATATTTGGCCCAAGTGTATCATAACGGGCGGTGACCGCTTGTCCAGTCCAAAATGGGGATGACTGGGAGGTGCCTTGCGACCAGCCCATCGGGTGATGCTGATCCGCATCAAGTACAAACCCGTATGGTGAAAGGGGACAAGGGAGAGATCTTTAAGATTCTCGTGTCACAAAAGAAGTTGAATTAGAACGGGATATGACCTAATAATAAAAGATAATAAACCGGATTGTGTGTTTTGGAACATGTTGTGTGTTTATGATGCCTTATGTGTGTGTGTGCCAATACCATGATTCTAATGCCTTGAATGCTAGCTAACGGTTTTATACCGATATTGTTGTAGTTGCCTTGCAGGTTAGGGGCGCGGCCGAGAGACCCGGAAGAGTGGGCAGCCGGGGTCCGTACATTTTAGGATGGATTTTGGGGGTTGTATTTATGTATTGTTTATGGTATTATGTATGTCGCGTGTATGGTGTTTGCCTTTTGAGTTGTATCTAGGCTGAAGTCTTTCGTTGTTTTCTTTTGGGGTTCATATCATTGCATTAAAATGAATTTCGGTTTTGCCTTTATTTGTGTCTTGTTGTAAGATCCGGTGAAATTGTTGTCAGGCTAAGGGTCGGGACCCATTGTGAGGTCCTAACCCGTAGCATCCCGAGTCCCGCGGATTCGGGGTGTTACAAAAGTGGTATCAGAGCCCTAGGTTGACAACAATGGCACTCGCAATCTTCTAAAGGCCGAATAAGGAATAAACAGAACCCCGCGGGTTCTGAGTTTTCGTTTTCAAAATCACATGCATGAGTCGGGGTAGAATGTACGGACCACCACTCCTTCCGTGGATCTCGGCAGCATAGTTTATTGGATTTTTAGTATATATATATAGATAGATATGTGTATATATGTAGATATGTATCGTGGACCTAGGATGTTTTTGGACTATTATTATATGTTATTTATAGTTATGCATTATGGATTTGTTATGTTGTTATGGTGGCATGACCTTTATATTGATATGAGTTGTACATGTGGCATGATAATATTATATTAGTGCGTGGAACTCGTTTTTATGAGAATGGTTTCCTTGGATGTGTTATGCTGATAGCATGTGGACTTAGGACTTATATAGTTATATACGTATACTAGGATATGTAGTGACATATGGATGCTAGACCTTATATTTAAGATGATAGAAAGTTATCATCGCCCCTTGGTTGACACCGTTTGGCTTAGGATAATTTACATATGAGGATGAGTATGCTCAATTACCGATTTGTGTATCACGTTTTGGACAAACATCTTGGTGTTTCTCGGACTCCTTTAAGAGGACGTTGAAGCGAAGGATTAGAGATGACGTAAACGAAGGACAAACAAGTGGAAGAGAACCTCGAGTTACTAAGCAAAACTGAGAAGGAATTCATACAAGTAAGGAAGCGACATGAAGACATGAGAGTAGTTGCAAAGAAGCAAAGTTTGAACAATGACAAAACCAACTAAAGATGATGAACTTAGGGTTCTTCAAGAAGACGCTTGGACAACTAAAGACGCGAAGCAAGAAGGAAAGGAGTGCATGCCAGAAATGGTAGAAGTGGTAATTCTTTAAGACATGAAGTTTTCCTAGATATCCCTAAGCATGGGAGTCAGATTATGAAGTGTGGTCGAACTAATACGAAGATTTAAGAGATAAGTATGTTAATCTTACAAAAGAACTAGAAAGTAAAGTGACGGTTTTTGCGAGAGCTTAAGCGGGAGACTTCGTCAGAAATACGAAAGTTACGAGGAGGATTACATGGAGAAAGTTCACATAGTAGAATTATCTTGTGGAGTCAATCGTTTTTCGTCATGGTAATGAGACTGAACAATGCTAAGAAGGTGGAAGGGTGTGTGGATGATGATCTTCAGAAGATGAAAGATAAAACAAGGAGTTTGGATTGAAAGACTCAAGTTACCAACCAAGAGAAGAGAGAATAGTTACTAACGATAAAGATGTGGGGAAGATGCACTTACAAAATATTATGAAGAACAATTAAGCCTATGAAGTTGGGTCATATGACACGAAAGAGTTGGGGGAAGTATAGTTATCTTACATAAGCGGAAGGAAGAGGGGAGCATAGTCGGAGCTAACGGAGTTGAAAGTAGAGTAGAAAGTGATCTAGTGAAGTTTAAGACAAAGTACCACGAAAGAGTATCCTTCAGGAGTATGGTAGCATGGAAGTATGGTAGGAGGGCAAGTCGTTAATCTTAGAGAGGGACATCAATGAGTTAATCGGTGACCCCCGAGAATGCGCAGGTGCGGGTTGTATACCGGTGACTGTAGGTGGGGAGAGTAACCCAGGAGATGGGATCATGAAGAGGGGTAACAAGGACGTGGAATATTTGTGATGGTCGAATGTCGGCAATAAGAGGTATATCAAAGGAAGTGCAAATTGCTTAATCAGGTAACAAATTATCGATTCTAGCAAATAGTAGTAACATACCTTGTTCAAAGGGATTGTAACTATGTGGTGCGAGCTTCTTAGGTCATGAGATTTTCAAATGGAGGAATGACACGGATCAGGGTAAAGGGAACTAGAAAGACAAAAAGGGAAGGGAGTCTTCTAAGGTGATTGTGCATGAAGGGAGGATATATAAGGGGACGCATGGTATGTTTGTTCTAAAGTGATGATGTCATGTTTTTGCGAGCAAAAGCTAAGTCAAAATTTTGTGACTCACATAGAGAAGCCATATTGGCTATGATGTGAAACGAAGAACTTGGATTAGGGCAACGCTGCAAGCTTAGTGTTTTGATGTTAGTACTTGGTGGAGTTGTGAGTGGATCTTTCGGTGATTGTGGATGGAGAACTCCGTCTAAAGGCATACTTGTATGGTTGTGAAGTTGTTCTTGGCATACCAAGAGATGCATAAGGTGAGCAACAAGAGAAAGTGGGTACTGAAGTTTTGAAGTTCGATGTTATTATGAGATGTACAAGACGTACATGAAAGATTGAGGTTAGAGCCTCTATGGTCGGTTGACGTTGCATGAGGAAATGAAGTGTAAGGTTCTACACCTACTTGAAGAAAGGACGTCGGGTGAAAGCTTATGTAGAACACGAGGAGTTCCTCCCATATGTTGGGATGTCAGAGGAAGCGAAGAAGATTGTATCGATTTGTTATATGGCATGATTGAGTCTTGTAGTTAGGACTTTTGTAAAAGACAGACGGTCGACATTGTAGCTACGGATGGAACATTACACGTGTGGAAGGATGTCACCCCAAAAGATCGGGGTGGACCACTTGTCAAGGGTGGGACCAGGTTGTGTCGGTTATTATGATATGTGATTGGTAGAGAAAAGATGGAACCCGAGATGGCACGGATTCCAACGAATTTGAACGTGGATGTTACCGCTAAGATTGATTTGGGCTCAACTTCCATTTCAAAGGCGCCGTATAGGATGTTGAAGATATGTGAGTGGGAGAAGCATTTAACGACCAATTGCAAGGACTTGTTTATAAAGGTTCATTAGAACCAATACACTGCCATAGAGAACACCAGACGTCATCTTGAACTCTTGATTTGAAGATGTTATGGAGAACACCAGTTTGCGAAAAGAGAGACGATTATCTCTGCTTGTACATCAATTACCGTTAGCCGAACAAGATAAAAATGAAGAACGAGTATCCCTAATCACGCATAGATGATCTACTTGATCGGTTGCAAGGGTTGGTAGTCTCTTCTAAAATTGATTTAAGGGCTGATTGCCACCAATAGAGAATTCGAGACTGGGATATTGCAAATACGACATTCCAAAAAAAAAAAAATCATGGTCACTACGAGTTGTAGTAATTCCATATGGGCTTATTAATTCCCAGATAAGATATTTTGGTCTACTCTCGAAGAAGAGAGAAGTTATTTGACGAGTTGTCTCGGGATAGCAACCCCGAATGACGTGAAAGAAGTTACAAGTTTCTTGGTCATGCCGATCGTTACCGGATTTGTGGAGATATTCTCCAAAGTAACTCCATCTATGACTAACCTACTTCGGAAGACAAAGAAGTTTGAGTGGGAGGAAAATTGGCAATGGAGTTGTTGAGAGTTAAGAGGAGATTCATTTGTGCAACTATTTTGAAATTGCCTCGATGTATGATGGGTTTGAAGTGGACAAGTGATTCTTCAAGACAAGGTCTTGATCGAGTATTGAGGAGCGATGTAAAAATAATAGCATACGTGTCTTGTTAGTAGAAGTAGTATGGAGTAAAGTACTTCCTGCGTTACTTGGAATTGCAACAAGAATTGAAGAAACATAACATCAAAGTTTGGCTTGACATGAACCAAAGCCAACATTGTAAATTGGAAGTTCGATCTTCTTGGATAGAGAAATCAAAAAGAAACATAATGAAAATGCTGCAAAGAGAAGGGCCCGAGAAGGAAGTTGAGTTTCGATATACCGGACCTTTGTGAGATGTTAGCGCGAGTTGGGAAGTGGTTTACCGGTTGGCGTAGCCGCCAAGAGTAGAGAGTGTTCACCCGGTGTTTCATGTGTATCAATCTAAGAAGTATAGGTATGACTCGAGAAGTTTTGCCGGTCTTGATGACTTAGTGGCGGTGTAGAACCAATGAGGATAATAGGAAGTCGGAGGATAATATCATTAATTGAAGTTACGTTGAGTTAGTAGCATCGATAGAATCGTTAGGTTGGACTTAGTTTTTCCCTTGATTGAGTTATGTGCATGTGTGATAGATTATGTGTAGTTGTGCCATGTGCGGGAATGTGTTATATGACCTTATACATCTTGTGGTGGTAGTTCGAGTAGTTGTGTGTATAGATTAGAAAGTGTAAGCCATCTTAGTTTGAGAGTTCATACCTCTGCCTTAGGGACCGAGAAGTTCGACGTATAGCAAGTATCGGGACGAAACTTGTTTTTAGGGGGATCTAATGTAACGCCCCATTTTGTTAGGCGCGTTATCGATATTTATTTTCCTACTTTTATCGATATTTGAATAACTTAAATATTTTTTTACGAGTATTTTCAGCTGTAAATTTAAATTTTATGAGTGTATTAATATATACTTGATCATATACTTTCCGTGAATTATTTTCGGAAAAGTTCGGAAATGTTTCGGATCCGGTATATTTAAATCGAGTATATATCTTATTCTTTTTCTTTTGTTATTTTAATTATTTATTTATTTTTAAATTCTCTTTCCCTTTTTCTTTTTTTTTCCTTTATTCTTCCCTTCCCCTCTCTCCTGGCTGGTGAGCAGCTATAGACCCGACTCTTCGCTCCCTCTGCAACCAACCTGCAATCAACCTCTCACTTCTCTCCTGCTGCTGTGACAGTGGCTTCTCGTTACCCTCTCTGCTTCCCTACCACAACAAGCAAGCAAGATCTCCTGCATACCTCTCTCTCTCTCTCTCCCCCTATGCTTCTCCCATCTCTCCCTCTACAGCTCCCATTCTCACTCTTCCGAAACAAGCCAGATCCTCCCTTCGAGCCTCGCCGGCAAAGCCACGCCACCGGAATCGAACACCTTGTGCCATTCCCGGCCGCCAGCAGCTCCGCCTGACCGCCTCGCCCTTGCTGTTGGGAGAAGACCCTCCACCTTTGTCCTCCTCTGGATCGAACCACCACTTCCGCCCTCTCCTCTTCCTGCCGCCGCCTTCGCCTCTGTGCAGATCGCCGGAGGAATCCACCGGAGCAGCCCTGCCCCGCCTGTCGCCGAGAAGAGCGCCGCCAGATCTGGAGAACTCGGGCAGCCTTTTGCACCCTCTTCTCGAGCCCTCTCTCTCCTCGCCGGATCCCCTCTGCGATTCCCTCTCGCCGCCGCCGCAACACTCCGAGGTCGCCGCCCTAGCGCAACCGAAGCCGAGCGCCGCCTGCGCTCTCTCTCCCCACACCGCCGTCACCGGAGAGGAACCCCTTGCTTCGCTTGCACAACGCTCGGTCGCTCGCCCCACTGGGAAGTCAAGCCGCCGCAGCTCTTCCCTCTGGTTGCTGCATTTACGGGTTCAAAGAGAAACCCTTTTCTATTATTACCACCGGGCCCCTCTTTTTAGTGTAATTACAAAAGGCACCCAATCTTTGCTTTTACAGTTTTTGGCCCAACTTTTGTATGTTTGCAAATCTACCCTCTGCATGTGATAATTACATATTTTGCCCAATGTTTAATTATTGGAAAATGACCCATGTTTCTAGAATTATATATTTTGCCCCGGAAAATGGTTTAGCGGTTTGAAAATTGGATTTTGATTACGGGATTTTAATGTTGACTTTGAAAACGAGTTTTACCTTGGGTTATGATGTTATACAAATTGCCCGGAATATATATTCACGGTTTTTAACTTGGGTTTTAAAAGTGGGGTTTCCTTAGATTTATATATGTTAATTATTCCGTTCAAATTTAGCTTATAAGCTAAATTTGTTTAGTTTGGTGCTAGGTTCGGAAGCGCCCCGATAAAGGCCTAACGAGTCCAAGTCGACATCCGTTAAACGACTTCCGTCTTTTGACGTCGTGTGAGTATTCTTTCCCCTCGATCTAGTTATGTTTAGTAGTAATAGTACTACCATGCTAGGTTGGTTATAGCATAACTTAGAGTGAATACCAAGTAGTGGTTATGAACCTTAGGTGAGTGTTTGAGGATTGTGAAATGTTGTAAGGCTTGAGGAGTTGATATTATCTTGTGAGGTTGTTTATGACTTTAAGTTGTATGTTGAGCTTGTGAGAATTTAGGGGTTGAGTTTGTATGATTGTTGAGGTTG
>BSUD01000001.1:25833515-25876800 GCA_033239045.1 Fagopyrum esculentum | reverse complement strand
GAAGCCATATTGGCTATGATGTGAAACGAAGAACTTGGATTAGGGCAACGCTGCAAGCTTAGTGTTTTGATGTTAGTACTTGGTGGAGTTGTGAGTGGATCTTTCGGTGATTGTGGATGGAGAACTCCGTCTAAAGGCATACTTGTATGGTTGTGAAGTTGTTCTTGGCATACCAAGAGATGCATAAGGTGAGCAACAAGAGAAAGTGGGTACTGAAGTTTTGAAGTTCGATGTTATTATGAGATGTACAAGACGTACATGAAAGATTGAGGTTAGAGCCTCTATGGTCGGTTGACGTTGCATGAGGAAATGAAGTGTAAGGTTCTACACCTACTTGAAGAAAGGACGTCGGGTGAAAGCTTATGTAGAACACGAGGAGTTCCTCCCATATGTTGGGATGTCAGAGGAAGCGAAGAAGATTGTATCGATTTGTTATATGGCATGATTGAGTCTTGTAGTTAGGACTTTTGTAAAAGACAGACGGTCGACATTGTAGCTACGGATGGAACATTACACGTGTGGAAGGATGTCACCCCAAAAGATCGGGGTGGACCACTTGTCAAGGGTGGGACCAGGTTGTGTCGGTTATTATGATATGTGATTGGTAGAGAAAAGATGGAACCCGAGATGGCACGGATTCCAACGAATTTGAACGTGGATGTTACCGCTAAGATTGATTTGGGCTCAACTTCCATTTCAAAGGCGCCGTATAGGATGTTGAAGATATGTGAGTGGGAGAAGCATTTAACGACCAATTGCAAGGACTTGTTTATAAAGGTTCATTAGAACCAATACACTGCCATAGAGAACACCAGACGTCATCTTGAACTCTTGATTTGAAGATGTTATGGAGAACACCAGTTTGCGAAAAGAGAGACGATTATCTCTGCTTGTACATCAATTACCGTTAGCCGAACAAGATAAAAATGAAGAACGAGTATCCCTAATCACGCATAGATGATCTACTTGATCGGTTGCAAGGGTTGGTAGTCTCTTCTAAAATTGATTTAAGGGCTGATTGCCACCAATAGAGAATTCGAGACTGGGATATTGCAAATACGACATTCCAAAAAAAAAAAAATCATGGTCACTACGAGTTGTAGTAATTCCATATGGGCTTATTAATTCCCAGATAAGATATTTTGGTCTACTCTCGAAGAAGAGAGAAGTTATTTGACGAGTTGTCTCGGGATAGCAACCCCGAATGACGTGAAAGAAGTTACAAGTTTCTTGGTCATGCCGATCGTTACCGGATTTGTGGAGATATTCTCCAAAGTAACTCCATCTATGACTAACCTACTTCGGAAGACAAAGAAGTTTGAGTGGGAGGAAAATTGGCAATGGAGTTGTTGAGAGTTAAGAGGAGATTCATTTGTGCAACTATTTTGAAATTGCCTCGATGTATGATGGGTTTGAAGTGGACAAGTGATTCTTCAAGACAAGGTCTTGATCGAGTATTGAGGAGCGATGTAAAAATAATAGCATACGTGTCTTGTTAGTAGAAGTAGTATGGAGTAAAGTACTTCCTGCGTTACTTGGAATTGCAACAAGAATTGAAGAAACATAACATCAAAGTTTGGCTTGACATGAACCAAAGCCAACATTGTAAATTGGAAGTTCGATCTTCTTGGATAGAGAAATCAAAAAGAAACATAATGAAAATGCTGCAAAGAGAAGGGCCCGAGAAGGAAGTTGAGTTTCGATATACCGGACCTTTGTGAGATGTTAGCGCGAGTTGGGAAGTGGTTTACCGGTTGGCGTAGCCGCCAAGAGTAGAGAGTGTTCACCCGGTGTTTCATGTGTATCAATCTAAGAAGTATAGGTATGACTCGAGAAGTTTTGCCGGTCTTGATGACTTAGTGGCGGTGTAGAACCAATGAGGATAATAGGAAGTCGGAGGATAATATCATTAATTGAAGTTACGTTGAGTTAGTAGCATCGATAGAATCGTTAGGTTGGACTTAGTTTTTCCCTTGATTGAGTTATGTGCATGTGTGATAGATTATGTGTAGTTGTGCCATGTGCGGGAATGTGTTATATGACCTTATACATCTTGTGGTGGTAGTTCGAGTAGTTGTGTGTATAGATTAGAAAGTGTAAGCCATCTTAGTTTGAGAGTTCATACCTCTGCCTTAGGGACCGAGAAGTTCGACGTATAGCAAGTATCGGGACGAAACTTGTTTTTAGGGGGATCTAATGTAACGCCCCATTTTGTTAGGCGCGTTATCGATATTTATTTTCCTACTTTTATCGATATTTGAATAACTTAAATATTTTTTTACGAGTATTTTCAGCTGTAAATTTAAATTTTATGAGTGTATTAATATATACTTGATCATATACTTTCCGTGAATTATTTTCGGAAAAGTTCGGAAATGTTTCGGATCCGGTATATTTAAATCGAGTATATATCTTATTCTTTTTCTTTTGTTATTTTAATTATTTATTTATTTTTAAATTCTCTTTCCCTTTTTCTTTTTTTTTCCTTTATTCTTCCCTTCCCCTCTCTCCTGGCTGGTGAGCAGCTATAGACCCGACTCTTCGCTCCCTCTGCAACCAACCTGCAATCAACCTCTCACTTCTCTCCTGCTGCTGTGACAGTGGCTTCTCGTTACCCTCTCTGCTTCCCTACCACAACAAGCAAGCAAGATCTCCTGCATACCTCTCTCTCTCTCTCTCCCCCTATGCTTCTCCCATCTCTCCCTCTACAGCTCCCATTCTCACTCTTCCGAAACAAGCCAGATCCTCCCTTCGAGCCTCGCCGGCAAAGCCACGCCACCGGAATCGAACACCTTGTGCCATTCCCGGCCGCCAGCAGCTCCGCCTGACCGCCTCGCCCTTGCTGTTGGGAGAAGACCCTCCACCTTTGTCCTCCTCTGGATCGAACCACCACTTCCGCCCTCTCCTCTTCCTGCCGCCGCCTTCGCCTCTGTGCAGATCGCCGGAGGAATCCACCGGAGCAGCCCTGCCCCGCCTGTCGCCGAGAAGAGCGCCGCCAGATCTGGAGAACTCGGGCAGCCTTTTGCACCCTCTTCTCGAGCCCTCTCTCTCCTCGCCGGATCCCCTCTGCGATTCCCTCTCGCCGCCGCCGCAACACTCCGAGGTCGCCGCCCTAGCGCAACCGAAGCCGAGCGCCGCCTGCGCTCTCTCTCCCCACACCGCCGTCACCGGAGAGGAACCCCTTGCTTCGCTTGCACAACGCTCGGTCGCTCGCCCCACTGGGAAGTCAAGCCGCCGCAGCTCTTCCCTCTGGTTGCTGCATTTACGGGTTCAAAGAGAAACCCTTTTCTATTATTACCACCGGGCCCCTCTTTTTAGTGTAATTACAAAAGGCACCCAATCTTTGCTTTTACAGTTTTTGGCCCAACTTTTGTATGTTTGCAAATCTACCCTCTGCATGTGATAATTACATATTTTGCCCAATGTTTAATTATTGGAAAATGACCCATGTTTCTAGAATTATATATTTTGCCCCGGAAAATGGTTTAGCGGTTTGAAAATTGGATTTTGATTACGGGATTTTAATGTTGACTTTGAAAACGAGTTTTACCTTGGGTTATGATGTTATACAAATTGCCCGGAATATATATTCACGGTTTTTAACTTGGGTTTTAAAAGTGGGGTTTCCTTAGATTTATATATGTTAATTATTCCGTTCAAATTTAGCTTATAAGCTAAATTTGTTTAGTTTGGTGCTAGGTTCGGAAGCGCCCCGATAAAGGCCTAACGAGTCCAAGTCGACATCCGTTAAACGACTTCCGTCTTTTGACGTCGTGTGAGTATTCTTTCCCCTCGATCTAGTTATGTTTAGTAGTAATAGTACTACCATGCTAGGTTGGTTATAGCATAACTTAGAGTGAATACCAAGTAGTGGTTATGAACCTTAGGTGAGTGTTTGAGGATTGTGAAATGTTGTAAGGCTTGAGGAGTTGATATTATCTTGTGAGGTTGTTTATGACTTTAAGTTGTATGTTGAGCTTGTGAGAATTTAGGGGTTGAGTTTGTATGATTGTTGAGGTTGTGGACCAGAACGAGAGTATCCTAGCATGGTTTGGCTTGTGATCTTGCGAGATCATTGGGACTAGAAGTCTAAGAACTTCTAGCATGTGAGAGAGATGTTGATTGTGTGCCTTGTTTTGACCAGGCATTGAGTGCCTTCCTACGGAAAGTTGAGAGCGGTGGTTAGCGGGATTATCTTTGGGACGAGGTAAGTCTCCGGACTTACTTAGCTCGTATTCTCTGTATTAGTTTCAATGCGTGTTTGGTGGTGTGTGTTTATTGTTTATGTGTGTGTTTATTGCTTATGTTATAACATCTAAACCGGTAATAGGACCACCGACTTTATATGTTTATATTTGGCCCAAGTGTATGATAACGGGCGGTGACCGCTTGTCCAGTCCAAAATGGGGATGACTGGGAGGTGCCTTGCGACCAGCCCATCGGGTGATGCTGATCCGCATCAAGTACACACTCGTATGGTGAAAGGGGACAAGGGCGAGATCTTTAAGATTCTCGTGTCACAAAAGAAGTTGAATTAGAACGGGATATGACCTAATAATAAAAGATAATAAACCGGATTGTGTGTTTTGGAACATGTTGTGTGTTTATGATGCCTTATGTGTGTGTGTGTCAATACCATGATTCTAATGCCTTGAATGCTAGCTAACGGTTTTATACCGATATTGTTGTAGTTGCCTTGCAGGTTAGGGGCGCGGCCGAGAGATCCGGAAGAGTGGGCAGCCGGGGTCCGTACATTTTAGGATGGATTTTGGGGGTTGTATTTATGTATTGTTTATGGTATTATGTATGTCGCGTGTATGGTGTTTGCCTTTTGAGTTGTATCTAGGCTGAAGTCTTTCGTTGTTTTCTTTTGGGGTTCATATCATTGCATTAAAATGAATTTCGGTTTTGCCTTTATTTTTGTCTTGTTGTAAGATCCGGTGAAATTGTTGTCAGGCTAAGGGTCGGGACCCATTGTGAGGTCCTAACCCGTAGCATCCCGAGTCCCGCGGATTCGGGGTGTTACACAAAATCCTTTTATAAATTATGTAACTAAAATAATGGGAGGTTGAGCTTAAATATTGGTTGGACAGATAGCAAAAAAAAATTATGCTTTATTATATATACAAAGATAAGATTTATTTATTTTTTTTAATTATCAAATAATTCTTTAACAAAATTTTAATGATAATTCTAATTATCTATTTAAAAGGCATGAATTATTCACTTTTTAAATATATTTTTTTTGGGCTTAGAGAAACGTGGTTGCGACATGTGGCAAAAAAGGATGTCCTTTAATACACATATGATAGAAGATTTTCTGGCTTAAAAAATAAAGATTTATTGGCCTATAAAATCTTGGAGAATCTCCAACAAAAAAAACTTACGTACAATTTTGAATAGCATTTTGTTAGTTTAGTAAAAAAAAGATTTTCTGGCTTAAAAAATAAAGATTTATCGACCAAAAAATTGTGGGAGCTCCATTTGATTGTTGTTTCCACAGTGTGTCACGTCATCAAATAATGCACTCTCTTTTAGTATGCATAATAGATTTTGTTGACAGACATAACAATTTCATTTGTTATGCATGTCATGCAGAGTTCGAATCCTAAATTTGACACAATCTTTTATTTATCTTATATCTATTAAAGCATAGGCTTTTTGCCACGTGTCAACACGAGGTTCTCTAAGCATACCAAAATATTTTTTAAGTTAATTATTAAGTTAAATATTTATTAATCAAAAAGTAAATATTTTTGCCAGGTAAATCTTATTTAATGTTTTCCAATTTTTATAATAATAAATTATGCAAATTTTTAAAAAATATATTAAGTTTGTTATTTATCGACCACTCTGATAATTGACAAAAAAATATATTCTTTTAGAAGTTAGTTTTTTGTAAGCAAATCTTATCCCAACTTTTTCAATTTTTTGATAAGAATACATTATTCAAATTTTTTAAAAATTAATAGTTAATTATAATAAATCTCTCGGGTAACTGACAAAAATTAATTCTTTTAGAAATAAAGACAAAGGGCAACCCATAATCTCATAAAGACATGAGTCAACATAAAATACAAAATACAAAATACAAGATGGTAATTTAGTAAAGTATTAGAAAATAATCTCATTCCAAGAGCATATAGTTCCACTTTATTTTTGCTGCATATAACTCTGCTATAAAATTAGAAAGATAATTGTAAAAGAAGAGAAATTGGTATATAGAAAATATATCTTAAAAATGATAGATATTATAATGTAGATACAAAATTCAATCCTTGATGCTGCATATGTTAATGATAAGGCTCTAAGAACAATAAACAATGATTATTTATAATTTATAATCCTTATCAAAATGATTGTTATTTTACTGTTAAAATTATACTATCAAGACAAATCACCGTTTCATTCATTTTATCAAGATTTAATAAGAATCATGATGTTCAACCATAAAAAAGGCATAAAATTTTGAAATCTTATATCTATTAAAGAGGAGCCTCTTTTGCCACGTGTCAACGTTACATTTATCGAAGTCCAAAAAAATTATTTCTAAATAATTTCTAAATGTTAATATAAATTGAAAATTAATTTTTAATTTTTTTATATTCAAATAAATATTTTTACAAAATTAGTTTATAAAATTATACGAATTTTTTTTTCATCGATTTTTGCAAAAATATTTTAATAAATATTTTTACAAAAAAAGTTTCAAAAAATATTTTTTAAAAATTAGTTTCAAAATATAGTGCTGAATATAACTTGATAAAAATTTTAAATTTAATACATATAATATATTTTGTTAATAAATTTATAAATAAATATAAAATATTTTATAACAAAAATTAAAAACAACACCCGTACAATGCACGGGTAATAAACTAGTTATAATTAAGAGGAGAGAGAAGAATAATTAGTTATCCTAATTAACAAAATATATTGATTATTATCAGGAGAGAGAATAATATTCAAATTTCCATAATCTTCTTTTTATTTAAATATATTTTTTTTATAAAAGTTAGAGGGGCCTAATTTCTACCCATTTTTAACTTTGAGCCTTATTTATGCTAATGGTTACAAAACCTACCTACATACCCATTTTACCCAAATTAAAATGTGCACAGTCTGAGACATGTGTTGAAATCATAAGGTGAATTATATGCGTCGTACTCTTTTTCCTTTTGACTAAATTTTTATCACGTTGGGTGTTATAAATATCAACAGGGTGAGTTATAACGTTTATCACACTTAGAAATTAAAATAATTTGGGTTACCCTTGTACATATTTAGTTGCTGACTGTGGTATTAACTCTGTGTTCAAATTAAGACTCTCATACATCAGCCCATATATAGAGGTGTGTATCAAGAAACAATTACACAAGAAGTAAATTCATATCATCATCATATCTTCTCTCATTATAATTTTAGGACTTGTTTAGAAACTCTAAAAATCATTCCCGATAATAGAACGATTGCGAATCAATAAACAACTATATTTGTTTAGAGGTCTTTTAACACATGAAAGAAAAAGATTTGAAAATTTTAAGTTTTTTAATTATGTATTTTTCAATTTTTATTTTAAATTATAAGAAAAAGATTTGAAAAAAACTGTGAATTTTCTTTTGATATTTTTGTGAATTTTATATATGATTTTTTTTTCTTACATATATGGAAAAGAGAAAATTGGTGTAGAAGGGCCCTTTTTGTATCCATGATACAAAATAGGCCCCTCTAATTTTCTTCCAAAAAATAAATCAAAATGAAATTATAAATCAGCTTTAATAAGGTAGCTATTTAAGGGCAAATTAGTAATGTAGCATAATAACTGCCTAAAAGTTAAAGGATAATAAAATTAAAAATGGCAACTGAATATTTAGTGAGATACGGGAGACGGTTCATCTTCTTTACCAAAAATTTCATCCGAAAAAAGAGCGCCATTGAATCGTGAGAATCTCCAGTCAAAACCTCCATCTTCAAATCGTGATATTCGACATCGTCGTCTTCAACCTCCACTCTGATCTATTCGTTGTGTAACAACAATCATTCCTTGTAAGTATTCCAAATTCTCTTAACATTATACCATTTTAATGGCTTCGGTTTTGCTTAAGACCGAAAACAGTTGAGGAGCGTTTTCACTAAAATTCATAGTAAAAACCGCCATTGTTGATCTGTAACTACATGGCCTTAATTTTGAAATTATCCATTTCTGTGAAATTTATGTATTCGAATCAACAGTGATGAAAGATGATGTACATAATTTTAAGCAGATACATAAAAATCAACGCCACATAAATTTAACAACTACATAATATTAGCACATACATAAATTATGTTCGTCATCTTCGTCATTACTGACACATAAATTTAACAACTACATAATATTAGCAGATACATAAATTATGTTCGTCACCTTCATCGTTACTGACACTCAGCACATAAAAATCAACGCCACATAAATTTAGCAACTACATAATATTTAGCAGATACATAAATTATGTTCGTCACATTCGTCATTACTGACACATAAATTTAACAACTACATAATATTAGCAGATACATATATTATGTTCGTCACCTTCATCATTACTGACACTCAACACATAAAAATCAACGCCACATAAATTTAACAACTACATAATATTAGCAGATACATAATTTATGTATCTGCTAATATTATGTAGTTGTTAAATTTATGTAGGGGACCACGTTTACAAGGAAAGTATATTTGTAATCCTAACAACATCCTGATTTGTAGGGGACCACATTAAATAACCATATTTATTTAAAAAACTGCCACATCATATTTTTTATTTCCAGCAGGGGTATCAATTTATTTGGGAATTAATTTTTATCATAAAATTACTAGGGGTCTACTTTATCTACATTTTTACAAAAGAGACTAGTTAATCTACATTAATACATAATTAGCCTACTTCCCCTTTTATCTCTATGGAAAACTATTCCGGAAAAAATTTCAATTTTTCCATTAAAAAAATTTACGATAAAAATCCGAACATAAATTTTTTTAAAAAAAATCAAAAATTTAAGATATCTCTATTTTAATAAAAATAACTTAATTTAGGTTTTTGAAAAAATTAAAGGATGCTGACGGAATTTAAAAAAAAGATCTGCATTACACCTGGTTTTTATTTTTTGAATGGCATGTAAGTTGATAGTTTATGGATGGCATGTAAGTTGATAGTTGATATTATTTTTTTTATAAAACTACCGGTATCTTTATTGTTGAGTTAGATCAAAGAAACTTTTGATATTATTTCCGAATGGGCATCTGTCTAGCTTGGTAGCCGGCATCCTTGTGCCTTGTTGGTATCATGGACATTGGATCTATGCTCACGTAACCGACTTGCTTCAATAGGCAATTAGTTATTATACTTTTGTGCTACATCAAATCGAATCACTAGAGTGAGATAGGGAGTGTTCTATACTTCTTTTCTTGTCTTATGATTGCTTGTGTGCATCTTCTTCGCTTGCTTCTGTCAATATTCCTGTGTATTCAAACCTCTCTAAGTTTGATTTTCAAGGCTTGAATGCCTAGTGGATTGGGTTGTGGATCTTCCTTTCTTACTTTGAGTTTCATCTTTGTTTCGAAATCGATCTTAAACAACCATAGTTAATGAGCAGTCTCAGCTGCTATCTAGAAACTTCTACTATCAAGCTATATGATTACCGACAGCCCAAGGAATACAAACTTTCTGCACATCATCACTTGCAATCTGACAGAAATTATACAATGCAAGAAAGAATGTACAGAGGTAACATGAGCGTTAACAAAGTCCCAACTCACTATCGCTACAACGCAGCTAGAGTAGAACTAGACAAACCATGCCCAGAGAGATATTTATGAATCTTCCTTTACAAAATAGCTCTTTGGCAGCGAGAAATCCTCCTCGTGGTTCAAGAGTCCAGTATCATCATCATCTGCTTTCTGAAGAAAAATCAAAATGGCCCCAATAAGAGAAACAAAAACTGTTTTTCCTTCTATCTTTTTGCTGCATATGAAAAAGATTGACATAATGCAACCATGAAACACACTAAGGGCCCGTTTGGTTTTAACTCCGGAAACGAAAACGGAATAGAAATGAATCTAGTCCATACGTGTACCCCTCTTGTTCATGAATTTTTTTGGAATCATTCCTTGTGGTTTGAAGTAATTGGAGTTGAATTTGATTAGATTTGATATCCTATAGAAATACAAAATGGGAGAAACAATTGCAATATGCATGAAGTCATTTTCATTCTGTTTCCGTTTTTCCAGAGGTACAACCAAACGGGGGCAAGTATATTTGGTTGTATCAACATACGGCTCAACCTCTTATTCCTTATACCATACTCTATAGCCTAATGAAGTCATTTGATTTTTTTCACAAAAACAACAGACACAGTAGAAAACTTCAAAATCGAGATTAATGCTCACCACCATCTCCAAGTTGTAGAAACGGTCTAGCAGCTGCAAAACCTCTTCAGAAGTAAACTGGCGGTCACACCTGCAGATTCAAATTGGATAATTAAGTAACCAAACTCAATCAATAGTACAGCAATTTTGCAGGGATAATAGGAAACGAATATTGCCTTCTTCGCAAAAATTCCATTAGGCCATAGAGCACGAAGTGTCGATGTATTCCTGCAGACAAAGAAAAACATAGCTGCTTCATCAATTATACAGCCAAGTAGCTAACAGCAGATCTGAAAAGAAAATCTCACAAACCAATATACACCATCCAAATCTCCCGAATATAGAATCCATATGGTATTTAGCAACTCCATAACCTTGAGTGCATTAAACATACGACATGTATATAACTATCAAAAACATAGTGTGTGTTAACAATATTAGGTTTTTGCTGCACACTGTAGGCATGTTCTTGATGACTATCAAATTTCAATTCCTTGGAAACCAAATGTATTACTTGATTCCTGATTCCTTACAGTGACACTGAGGATTGCTCATAAACAGGAAAATATCACTCCCTTCATTCACAGTTGATTGCGCCAAAAAATAATGACTCACGAGAGAGATCGTGCAACGATGTACGGTATGATATTAACTTGAAGAATCAAAACGAGGTGGCAGAAAAAGGGGAAAGGGAAGGGGTGTATAGCCGCAAAAACCTTTTAATTTGCCAAGAGGGTAGATTTGAAGAGCTTCTAACAACCTAAGCTCCAACTCGACCTGTAATTGCTCCTGAAAATCCATAATTGGAATGGATTAAAGGTATAAGTCTAGTAATAATAGTGATCGTCAAAAGTGTATGATATCGACAGATAAAACCCCCCAAAATCCAAAAAGAGACACCTTAGAGAGAGAAGAAGCTGAAGAAGGAGGAGCTTTGCAGGGTGAGTGCACGGAAACTCCGTCTTGTTCTTCTTCTTTTCTCAAACCAGCTCCACCATCGCTGCCGGCGCCACCGCCTTCTCCGGCCACTTCGCTCTCCCTTTTTCTCATTTCTCTAATTTCGCCCGATACAAAATTGATTTTCTTTAAACTACACAGGGAGACTTCTGATGTATGTGACCTTGTTGGGCCATTGGTCAGCCCGTTAAATGCCCAATATGCTGACTCTTTTAGACTTGGCCCAAGATACAATATATTACGTTTAAAACGTATATAAAAAATAATACACAATTATTGAATATAAATAAATTATAAATTATTTTTTCCTGGAATTTGTAAGGTGATATAAATTATTTTTACAGCTAAGATTATGTTGAATAAGTTAATGTTACATCCAAAACTGAACACTTATATGTGAAGAATATTTTTTCCTGGAATTTGTAAGGTGATATTTTTGTTGATTTAATTCAGTTTCATGTAAATTTTGAAGAATATTAAATTTATAAATATAATTTTTTTTTTTAATTAAATTCATAGTGTCTTCGAGGGTCGATGGTGGTTTGTTATGCTTGAAAAGGATGAATGGTTTTGTGTATAGCCTTACGATGTAGGCTTACGTGTATATCCTATGCAGAGTTTTGATGACTTCTAAACTCTGACGACAGCTAATGCCTTTAATTTTGGGGAACTTATTTACGCCCCATAATTGTCAAATCTGAAGTCCCATCAATCCACTTGTCTTAAGTTTTTATTTTTCTTTTTACCCACAACTTTCTAGTATTTATATTTAGGGTACCTAGTTTATAATAAGTTGCATTTATATCCTTGTTTAAAACTTTAAGTCGTATTTTTGTAATTTTGTGTGATCCTGTCATTTGGTATCAGAGCCACTCATCAAACTATTGAATTCACTATAAATGGAGAAAAAGCCTTAGTAAAAAAGATGAAAGAAGCATACACTCATCAAACTATTGAATTCACGCGCAGTAAGCGTGGTGAGGAATATATTGTTCCTACTCAAAAAGAATTTGCACTTGCTATAAATGAAGTAACTCTCAAAGAACAAATAATAGATCAACAAAAAGAGTTGTGCAAAGAGTTATATTCTGAAAACCCATTAAAATTTTGGGATAAGGATAAATCATTTGCTACAATAGAGCTAAAAGAACCTAAATTGGTTATTAGAGTTAAGCAGATGGTTTACACTTATAAAGATCAACAAGAATTCAAGGAACAGATAGATGAGTTACTTAAAAAGAACTAATTAGAGAAAGTAAGAGTCCTCATTCTAGTCCTGCATTTATGGTTAGAAATCATGCTGAAGAAAAAAGAGGTAAAGCTAGAATGGTGATTAACTATAAAAAGCTAAACGATAATACTGTCTTTGATGGCTATTATATCCCTAATAAAACAGTCTTATTTAATAGAATTCAAGGAGCCACTTGGTTCTCTAAAATGGACTGCAAAAGTGGATATTGGCAAGTTAAGATGGATAAAGATAGTATTCCGTTAACAGCTTTTAGTGCACCACAAGGACATTACGAATGGATAGTTATGCCATTTGGATTAAAAAATGCACCTCAGATATTTCAAAGAAGAATGGATAAGATATTTGAAAACTTGAAACATTGTTGTCTAGTTTACATTGATGATATCTTAATCTTCTCAAAAACCCTAGAACAACATATGCATGATCTTAAAGCTGTAACACAAAAATGCATAAATCATGGCATCATCTTAGGACAGAAGAAATGCATCTATGCAGAACAAGAAATAGAGTTTCTTGGGTTAAAAATAAAAGCTGGAGAAATAGTATTGCAAGAGCATGTCCTAGAAAAGATAGAAAAATTTCCAGATAAAATAGAAGATAGAAAGCAATTAGAAAGGTTTCTAGGATGTCTCACGTATGCATCAGATTTTATTAAGGATTTAGCTAAGCTTAGAAAGCCTTTACAAGTTAAGCTGAAAAAGGAACAAACTTGGACTTGGACCAATCTGGATACTCAGATAGTTCAAGATCTTAAGAAACGTTGCATGAAGTTACCAGTCTTAACTTTACCAAATGTGGATGATGATCTAGTATTGGAAACTGATGCAAGCAACTACCATTGGGGAGCTATCTTAAAAATCAAAAAAGATAATAAGCTTTGCAGGTATAGTAGTGGAAGTTTCAATAAAGCCGAATGCAATTACACTACTATGGAGAAAGAAATACTTGCTATCCTAAAAGGGATAGATAAATTTATAATTTTTCTTGCTCCAAAACATTTCACTATCAGAACTGATTGCAAAGGAATATTAGGCTTTGTTCGAAATAATTTGAGTAACATGAAAGCGCAAGGGAGGCTCCTGCGTTGGCAACTCACACTAAATCAATATTCCTTTGATATTGAACATGTGCAGGGATCAAAAAACTCTCTAGCAGATAGCCTAACTCGAGAGCTTGCGTACGAGCATTCCCAAGCAATCGATGGCATCTTCCAGCAAACCAAAACTGAAAAAATCAATAGGAAAACTATATCACTCCTCAATGATAACGGAAGAGAAAGAAGAGTTGGACGAGATGGTGCAGTCTGCCCTCTACATGCAAGTAGAGGAGATAGACAAACAAAAATATAAAGAAGAAACCGAATATCATCTAAGATGGGTAACACCTCTTAGTTACTACTATGTTAATCTTTTGCAAAAATTTTCAGAAAAAAGATCAAGAAATGGTTTAATCCTATCCTGCGACAGAATGACTCGAAGAATTCTGGAGTTGGAGTTAGTTCAGTTTATGTTTTGCCTTCCTTTTGATGTCCAAGAGAAGATGAAAGGATACTGGAAGTACAAAGAGTTTCCTAATTGGTATTCATATGTGATGAGTGGAATAAAGTGTCCATATTATGATATCTATCATGAATGGAGTCCCTTGGTGAACCGATTCAACAAATCTGGATTGAAGGCAGTAAGTTTACCAGCAAACCCATTTGAAGATTGTGACCTTTTATATGCATGGGATTATGGAATGTGTCAAGGGCTATTCGGAGGTCTTCCAACACCATGGAGTCCAATCAGGAAGCATTTCACGAAGTTTCAAAGTTATGTATTTAACAGGGTCAAGAAGTGGGAAGGAGCTGAGAAACTATTGTATTATATTCATCCAGCAAATATGGAGGTTGAAGCAGGAAGATCTAGAGCGCCACATTATTTGATCATATTTCGAACAATAACAGATCAGTTCTCCCAAGATCCAATTACGGTAAACCAACCCACCATCCAGAATCATATTCAAGCTAGGGCAAATGGATTTTTCTACATTTATGAGTATATCAAGCAACATCAGAAAGACAAGAACAGTATTATCTTCAAGGTTGGATTTACTACAGTCGTAATCCCTGAAATCTTAAAACCATACTTCTTAGAAGCAATCGAGTTCTCAGATTCAATTTCAGACTATATAAGGGACTTAGAATTGGGAAAATTTATGTCTTCAGAGTGCCAAGATTTTTTCTATGACACCCTCTTAAGTTGGGATGATGAATACGCAAAAAATATTTATGAAGCCCTTAATGAGGATGTTGATGAAGATTATGAAGATAATATCGGAGAAGAGGGGATGTACAACATCAATCATTGCATGGATTAGTCAGAAACAACATCATCACAAGCCTGAAGGAATCTCGTGAGTGCTGTGTCAGAGTCTATCTCTTTCTTTTAACTTTTTCTTTTGCTTTTTGAATTATTGAACGTTGGCACTGTTGGCCATGTGAAGAGAGAGTCAATAATGTCGGGGGTAAAATGGTAATAGAGCAAGGGCATCCAATGTCTCTCCAGCTCTATAAATAGACCCCTTGTGAGTCATTGTAAGGCATCGAAAGCCATAGAGTCTAAGAGTGAGAAACACCAAAAACTAGAAAGAGAAAGAGCAATCAATTTTGAGCTTACAGAGTAGTGGATACTCCTCTCTCTAAGATCAAAACATTTCGATGGATCTTTCTAGCTTGAAGTGTTTGAAGTGAGTTGAGTCTTTTCAGTGTGTTTGAGTGCTTGTAATCCTCTTTCAAATTCAATAAAAGTTTGTTTTTAAGTAAGGGAAAGCTACTTAATTGAAAGCTATGTTTTGAATAATCTATTTTCTTGATTACATTCCCTTCATCCTCATAAAAGAGAGATTTGAGTGAGAGACTACGGTCTGAGGTAGGAAACGAAATAGATCTGTGCTGTGCTTGGGCTAAGGTAGTCTTGGTTGAGGATTAGCCATCCCTAGAAAGCCGGAAGCTACAAGAACGCCGGTGGTCCAGTGATACTACGTCCAGGTATCGGTCAAAACTCTCTCATTAAAATTTCTTAATTACGGAGCATGGTGGGCATGTGATCATATAAAATTTATTATTCATAATATAGTTAGTAGATTATGGTAGCAAGTACCACGTAAAGTCCATATATTCAATCTAGAGTGTTTGTTTGTTTGAAAGCTTGTAATATATAAAGTGGGGGTTGAAAACTGTAATTTGGCAAAAAGTAGGGATAGAAGCTGAAATTGAAAAACTAGTAATAATTGCCCAATCATTGCCTATTAAGGGGTGCGAATAGTAAAATCCTTAATTTTTGTTCTCTTAACGGTGGAACCATCAACGAAATAACTCAACCGTTCGATTGCATCACGTAACCTTCTGGCATCGAGTCACTTCGGATCACTTTCCTCTTAAAGGCAAAAAAAAAAAACATTACCAATACATAGCGTTTATGAGATCTTTCACTTTCCTCTTAAAAATACAAAAGATAGCACCATCATAATACAATTTACAGATATGGTGATTTTTGTAAATTTATGATTGGTTTGAAACCATTATGCAAATTACTATCAGCATAATTGACGACAAAAATATTAGAGCTGTAAGTAGAGATAACCCAAAACATGAGTCGGTATTGCTGAATCTTGATCACGCAAATCGAGCACAAATGTCAAAAACACATGCAAGGCAACCAATATTAATTGCAATTGCCATTTGAAAGCACATACTATGACAGGTCCAAAACAAATTCTTCCATCTGTAACATTGCAAGTATTTTCTGTCCACGGATGACAACAAAATATCAGCAGTCTTAAATAGATTCCTTAGCAAATAACATCAACACCACCAACAGGTCATCTACCATTGGATTGCTTTGTTTATGAATCATTATCAGTAATATGCTTTCCGGGGGTTGTTCTGCAAAATTAAACCAACCAAATAAGGCTCAGCCAAGCATGTAGCAACAATCTCAGGTCAAATTGGTCATTATGCTTATAGAATTAGCTACTTACCAGAGGATTTGGACGGTGCCGATAACCCAACATCATGCGCTTCTTGTACTGCTCATATATGTCATCCTCAGGAAGCACCTCTCCTGGATTATGTGCACCAACCCCCAGATTGTTGGTCTTCACATCGCCTGCCATTATTGGATCCGACATACCCTTTCTCGAGCTTCCAAGGCCCTCACCTGCACTCATAAATTACATTGATCAACTTTCAAATTCTTTATCAAGCTACTAACAAACATTCACTTGTGTTTCTCTATATATGAAAAATATAGAGGGAACCATTGCAGTGACAATGATAAAAGTTCGAGTTAGAACTTCACAGTATGGACTCACGGTCTGTGTGGATGTCATGCATTAGAATGTAGTTATGTAGCATCAAATTTTTTAATTAAAACAGGTAGTATTTAGTGCAAAATGAAGTATAGAAAGTAATTGCATTGTCTTCTCAATGCTTTTTAATAATTCAAGTATCCAAACAACACTTTTGCTTTTCAAATGTATTATAGTTATAGGCCATAAAACTTGCATTATGCATCCGATTAAGCCACTTTCGAGTGCATGGTGATAATAACAATAGTAATAATAGTGAAGGGGAGAAGCACCTTCTTTCCAACCCATTTTGGATAGGAGCTTATGCCCGACATTGTCTGCTTGGATCTTTGCCCTTTCTGCAGCTTCCTTAGCAGCTTTCTGCGCAGACACATCATTGCAGGTTGCCATAAACTTCTCCAGCTCCTCTTGAGGTATATAATCACCCATGTGATGGCCTCTTTTTCCAGGACCTCCTCCTCCTCCTCCTTCTCCTAGAATACACATTATTTCACCATAAGGATGTTAAGCTTAGAAAAGGAAAAGGTGGAGCAGTGATTCCAATACATTGTGATCATCAACTACAAAGTCAAGAACAGAGGAACACACCTTGGAGAGAAGCAGGCGGAGGCATCTCATCATGCGATTGTTTGTAAGGTCTCTTCCTCTCTTCTTGTGCTGCTTTCTTCATGTAATACTCCATCATGGCTATCGGATCTGATCCAGAGGGAGCAGTTGCTTCCCCTGCAATACTAAATCACTTTTAGCACCTATACAGCCCCATGTACAAAGTCACAAGAAAACAAAGCACTAAAGAAGACCAATGCTTAGTAACCCAAAGGAAATTTTGCAGTAAGGACATGCAAAAATCCAAATGAAGTGATTGTGATTAGGGTATTTTGGTGTTAATGTAAAATCAACATTTAGCACAAAATGGGGGTAAATCAGCTACAATAACTAATCTTACAACTACAAGTGCATACTCTCACTACCTCTTGATCCAGTCTGATATGAATTTTCCTCATTGTCTTCATACAAAGCTGAGGCAGGAATCTGATACTTTGGAGGTTGCTTTCCTGCCCTCTGGGAAGTATCAGCACCAAAATTGCTATAACTACCTGAGAGAAGTAATTTGATAACAAAATGAATTCATAGCAGATATACTTACAAACAGATATATTTGTGTCTGCAGGTACAATAATAAAAAAAGAGAATAAATGGTTCAGAAACAAATATAACCACTTTCTCCATGATTATACTTTGCATGAGAATACCAGTCAGACTTACAACCACCTACCAAATAGAAAGAGAAGTACTGCAGAGATGCATACG
Organism: Fagopyrum esculentum; assembly: GCA_033239045.1. Taxonomy (NCBI): domain Eukaryota; kingdom Viridiplantae; phylum Streptophyta; class Magnoliopsida; order Caryophyllales; family Polygonaceae; genus Fagopyrum; species Fagopyrum esculentum. Next base: position 25,858,519 of record BSUD01000001.1, on the reverse strand, counting down.
AAGAATAAACGGAAAGAGCAATTGACAAATGTTATCTTATGGGTGAACAGTATCAATTTTATTTCTCTGCTGATATGCGACCCTCATAAGTCTTAATCGTCCAATGAAGTCATTGCCACTACTTGTTGAGCAAGATAACTCATGTATACCATATTTCATTAAAAACAGTATTCAAGCTACATGAATATAACAACATTGAAGATAGATGACCATAGCAAGTGAATTATAAGGTTTTTAACAGATGATGATGCTTTTCAAAAGATAGCAAGGAACAATAAGCATCAAGCACCAGGCAGCTGAAGATACAGGACATATCAACCACCCATGAAATTAGAGAAAATCAACTGGATAACAACCTCCACTTTTCGAAGTTATGGACACCTTAGCCTCTGAAAGAGCCTTCTCCTCTTCATGAAGACGGTACTCATAGTACTTATATTCTGCGCAACTCTCATCAAATAGAAACCTTTGCAACAAATAAACAAGATTCGAAGGGTTACTAGCTACTTAAAGCAAATGCTGCACTAAATGAAAAGCTGAAAGAAAATGAACAATTAATCCACACCAACGGATTATTGCAGCAGTAGAATAATCATTTCAAACATGAACAGCAACAATAACAACAGCAACAAAGGCATCATACAGACCTTCTAAAAGCCATGCAGTATTAGGCATAATCAGGAGTCACTCTGTAATAAATGACAGGAAAAAGTTTCTGTACATTTATAACTTCTAGGCTAAAGGGTAGAACAACATCTAGCAGCAAAATAAAGTGATAAACCACCACCTACAGAATTTATGCATTGCCATTATGCTGAAATCTAGAATATATTCAGCAACATAGAACCACTGAACCATAAATATCTGGTATAAACTTCTCTCTCCTGTATTTCTTTATTTTGTTTTAGGGAAGGGAAGGTGAGAGGCGGCCAAGAGGGCTAGCATAATCAGACTGGAAGCAAGCTAGAAGAAAAAAGATAACATACTTGAAAGGTGAGTCTCCAGGATTTTTTTGCCGTGTAACATGTTCGAAGTTCCGTCCATGTTTGGCAACAAAATTAGCTAGTTTATCCGCAACATTCTTCACTGTAGGGTCACTTGGGGGATGTGGTACTGGTGCTGCATGTCACTTAAAGAACTGGTTAATACCAAGAGCATGAACAAGGAATTCAAACTACTCTTGTAGCAGGGCTGGCACAATTTTCCAAATCTTTGAGTGAACATCTCTTCCCATCAATAAAGGAATAAGCTGCATTGATGAGACAAGATATATTCAAAACTCATTTTTCCTACATCCAAATAGGCAAAACAGCTGACCTGATTGTGTCATGGAAACCAATCCTCGGGTGGTAATCGATAACAGATGCTAAGCTAATAGTGAACATCTATTTAGCTAACAGAGAAGATTACTATCTTAACAACACGGGAGAATATGAGTCCTTGATACAAATTGTTTTTACTTTCTAAAGATAAAACTGATGCCAAAATTATGCTCAAAATTCTTAATTGAAATGGAAAACAGTGACCATGTTTGAAATAGTTCTTTTGAAAAGAAACCTGGATTTTGTTGTAGAAATTTAACAAGCTTCAAAAACTATGTAAGCCATGTTAATTACTAAAACAGGGAGGAGTCGGATTACGCATTTTGAAGAAACATCGGATAACCATGGAGTGGTGTGTAGTAAGTTATCACCATATTCAGTCGTCAATTTAAAGACGCTGTTTTCATGCCTGGTATGACTGTATGAAAAATAAAGTATTGAAATTGTTGACAACATACTACATAAAAACTCTATTTTACGGACTAGAGATAACCATTTACTTAGTTGGTCAGGTATTTGAATGATTTTGGGTAGGGAGGAAAACCCGACAGACCATAGTATCCCTGAGGATATCCAAGTCATAATGGAAAATATATTTATGAAATGCATGAATTGTCAGCTTTTATCTCAATATTGTAAGAATAAAAAAAGATCCTCCATTATAGCATTAAATATGAAAAAAGCAGTAATTTACCAACATCAATACGTCTAGAAGATTGATTGGATGAGTCTGGGTGTCCCAATTTCAGCCGTTTAGTAGCCACATCACCTAATGCTTTACCAGTGTCTCTTACCTCTTCTTCTTCATCTTCATCTAGCTTTACAGGCGGAGCTACAAGCTTTGATTTTTGTTTCAAACTAAAAGCAAGTTTTCCACTTGAAGGAGTAGTAGTCTTATGGGTCACACTAGGCTTATTGGATGACATAATATTTATGCTGACGGGCTTAGAAAGTGAAATCCCAGGGGCATTTGATTTACGTTTCAATTCCCCAGAAGAAGCTCCCTGATCCTTCTCTTTCTCATTCTCTTGCTGAAGCTGCTTAAACCGCTCCATGAATGAACCATCATTGGCAAAGAGGCTAGAAGGCTTTCCTTTGTCCATCAGATGAAAATGCAAGCAACTGGTTTTCAAGCTGCTCAAAAGAATCTCCCAAACAACTTAGAGATCACAATAACAAATTTATCTTTGTCCAGATGAAAATGCAAGCAACTTGTTTTCAGGCTGCTCGAATCACCAATATAACTTAGACATCACAATAACAATTTTATCTTTGTCAATCTCAATACAACCCAGTCGTATGCTCCTGGCATCAATTTTACAAGGTCCTCTATGCAGAACACTTTCTCTAACTTTTTTAAATAACTAAGGAAATTATTAAGAAAACAATGCCTAGTGAATCCCGGAATGATCTGGAAAGATAACCTATCAAGTTTCAACTCGAGAATTTCGGAATCCTTTGTCTTGTAATTGAGAATTCAACTAAGGAAATAAGGCAATTCCAAAAGCGACACTAACACACTAATAAAACTTGGAAAAAAAAAACCCAATCCACAAAACTCAACGAGACAACCTATTTATGTCCTTCAAACAATTAAATCCTAGTTAATTGTTTCAAAGAAGACCAAAACAATAAACAAAATCGGAGGCAAATCGAAACCAATCCAGCTGAAACCAGGGGAAAAAATATATATCAAGAGGCTACAAACATCAAAACCCTAGAAATCGGTACTTCAAAATTACTCACCGTCAAGAGCAACCAGGATATTCAATTAGCCGAGGGATTCGATGAGGAAGAATCTATGGACAAGTTGAAATCAACTGCACGGGATGAAGTTGAGGCTCCCACGAGAATCGATTCAACCGCAACTACCATCAATGGGTGGACGGAAGAAAATACGGATGAATGCTTTTATGGTAATACGATGACAGGAAAAAGCCTTCCTGTAATTCGGTAATACGAATGCGACATAATGGGCTTCTATGGGCCTCAATATTACATTATGGGCCTTTGTTCAAAGCCTAGACTGGAAATCCTGATGTTGGGCTGGATCTTTTCTTGTATGGAAAGTTTATTCAAGTTAACCTCGCTAACTCGCTTCATGTTTTCCACTAGTCTATATATATTACTAAAACAACACCCATTTTGTCCACGTGTTAACCTCTAAGGCCGTCCACGTCAACATTTTTTCAATTTATTTATAAATTTGCCACAATATATTTACAGATTTGCCATTAATTATTTTATTAAAATTTATAAATATTTATCATGCCACATCAATTTTATTTAAATAAAAAATTAAAAAAACTAAATATACTTATCAACCAATCAAAATTTATAAATTGGTGTATTATAATTCGATTTTGTTAAGAAAATCTCACGCAAATCTTTTAGTAAGATTTGACACTTTAAAACTAAATCAAAATTTTCTCCTCTAACTTAATATAAGTAAATTCTACCAAAAAAAAACTTAATATAAGGAAAAATTGATAATATATTGAGTAAATATAATACTCGAACAATAATCTTTTTAATTATGTTCTTTTATTTATTAAAAAATATAATTAATTCTTAAATATTAGTTATATTACTTAATAAAATATAATTATTTTTATAGATTAATATCAATACATAATGCATAAAATTGAAAATATAATATTTTCTCTAACAAGTTAATCTTCTATATATCTATACATTCTACTAAAGTACACTACACTAATGCTAACGTTGACGCTCCCATTTTTTTTTTTCTCGGATTAAATCGTTTACTAAATCACGGTTTAAGCCAATAAATGTTTTTTTACTAAAGCAAAATCTTTAAAAAAAATCTTTTTTAACCAAATTTATTAAACAATATCTAAGCATTTTATTTTTTATTTTTAACATGATAATAAACTAACAAGATCTCGTATTAATCTTCTCCCAAAAGTCACCAAATTGGTTCCTAAATTATTCGGTCATATCTTTTTAACGTAAAACTTCTCACACAATCTTTTCAGATAAACTATATATTCTATTAAAGTACACTACACTAATGCTGACGTGGCGCTCCCATTATTTTTCTCGGATTAAATCTTTTACTAAATCAAGATTTAAGCTAATAAATGTTTTTTAGTAAAGCAAAATCTTTTCTAACCAAATCTATTAAACAATATCTAAGCATTTCATTTATTTATTTTTAAAGTAGAAATAAACTAACAAGATCTCTTATTAATCTTCTCCCATAAGTCACCAAATTGGTTCCTAAATTATTCGGTCATATCTTTTTAACGTAAAACTTCTCACACAATCTTTTCAGATAAATCCTTTTTCTAACAAGTTAATCTTCTATATCTATATCTATATATTTACTAAGTACATTACACTAATGCTGACGTGACGCTCCTATATTTTTTTTTCGAATTAAATCTTTTACTAAATCACGATTTAAGCCAATAAAAATTTTTACTAAAGCAAAATCTTTTACAAAAATCTTTTCTAACCAAATCTATTAAACAATATCTAAGCATTTCACACATAATAATAAACTAACAAGATCTCGTATTAATCTTCTCCAAGAAGTCACCAAATCGGTTCCTAAATTATTCGGTCATATCTTTTTAACGTAATAATTCTCACACAATCTTTTCAAATAAATATTTTTTCTAACAAGTTAATCTTCTATATATTCAACCAGAGTACACTACACTAATGCTGACGTGGTGCCCCCGCATTTTTTCTCGGATTAAATCTTCTACTAAATCACGAATTAAGTCAATAAATCTTTTTTTTTACTAAATAAAAATCTTTTTAAAAAATCTTTTTTAACCAAATCTATTAAACAATATCTAAGCATTTCATTTTTTATTTTTGACGTAATAATAAACTAACAAGATCTCGTATCTTCTCCCAAAAGTCACCAAATCGGTTCTTAAATTATTCTGTCATATCTTTTTAACGTAAAACTTCTCACACAAACATTTTTGATAAATCTTTTCTCTAACAAGTTAATATATGAAAATTTCACTATATATATATAGGGCATTGCCACATAGTACGTCGGTGAATCAATATATACATATTAGACATGTACAAATCCGGGCTCGGACCGGCTCGGCCCGGATTGTCCAGACCACAAACGCTACCCATGTCTACTCATGTAAAAAGCGTGCGGGCTACCGGGACAACCCGAATGGCCCGTGTGTACTTGCTTGTCCGTTTTTTCCCGGAATTTATCGTTCAAAAAACTAATATAATGATTCTAATACACACTTTCAATCCAATTATACTTGCATAGTGCACTACCAACAAGTTCAATAACAATCAACACACAAAAATGAACAAGTCCAAATAACTAAAAAACAATAAGTACCATTACAGTAAAGTAATCCTACAATCTTGTGTTACAAACGAATATAACTCGTTAAAATACTCCAAACAAGCTAAATGTACAATCAGAATATGTAACACTCAAAACAATATATATTATACACGCACACACACACACACAAACACATATATATACATATTATGTATAAAACTATATACGGGCCGGGCCGGGTTAGCCCGCGGGCCAAAATGTTTACCCGTACCCGTCCCAACAAAATGCTGGCTGGGCCAGACCCGAACGGGCCAGACCCGAACGGGCCAAACTTGTTGGTCATGCCCATGTTTTTTCCCGGGCGGGCGGGCGGGCTGGACGAGTCGGTCCGATTTTGTACAGGTCTAATACATATATGTGTGTAAATGGGTTGATTGTTGATGAGTTTATTTCTTCAACTTCATAATGTCGAACACATATTACTCGATGATGAGAGAAGGGAGCTTCGGGCATGAAATATTGGATATCAAGAACAGGAGGCGCGCCTACTACACATGACATAGCAACCAAGACGACGTTGTTGTGGTGGCAGACTCCATTTGGTTCACCAACAAAATTTGGCTCCCTAGGGATCAAGAGTTGGCGGATTAGGATCTTTATAAAAAATCCAAAACATGATTCGGTTTTTATTATCTCAAAATTCAAGATACGTTCTTTATTTAAATCTTTAGAACTCATAGAGAAATTTCGTTTCTTTATAAAAAATAAATTTCCAATTAATCGCTAAAAATATTTTGTAGATATTGTTATTTTTATAAATAAATAATTCGTTGATTTTTTCTAAATAAAAAGTATTTATCAAATATCTTTATTGCTAAAAAAATCGTTACTATTTCTATTTTTAATTATATAGTTATAGTTTAAATTTTATTCATTTTTATAAAAAAATAAGTTATCGATTACCTAATTGCTAATAATTTAGTAGATTTTGTTTGTTTTTATAAATAAATAATTCGTTTTTTTTATTTTTATAAACAAATCTTTATCAAACATTGTACTTGTAAACAAAACTAGTTCAGTGCCCGCACCTTTGCGGGTTTTGTTTAAATAAAAAAATATTATATTTTTAATTTTATACATTATGTATTGGATTAATAAAAATTATGTTATTAAATCATAAATAACAAATTTGTAAATACAGTGTGACAAATTTGTAAATAAATTGAAAAAATGCTAATTGATGACTTTAGAAATTGACACGTGGGGAAAATGAGGTTGTTTTATTATAGTATATAAATTTAGTGAAAAAATCAAATTTAAAAAAGAATAATTTTTAAAAATTAAATTTAAAAAAAAAGAAATAAGAAAAAAAAATTGTGAAATAAATTTCAAAATTAAAAATTAAATACAATAATTAACTTAAATAATTATATTTTAAAAATAAAAAACAAGGTGAAGAAAATGAAATAAAATTTTAAAATGTGCATATATTATTATTTTTTTTTGAAAAATTATAAAAAACCGAGTTTCAAAAATATGAAGAAGATTTCAAAATCTTGTTTGTTAAAAATTTGAATATCTAGTTTGTTAGCAATATTTTATGTTTTTTTTATTTTTAAAAATTTTTTAGATATATTTAACAAATTTTGTTAATAAGCTAAACGAATTCTTACGTGACAATTTTAAAATGTGATGTGGCATTACTTATTGTTTATTAGTATTTTTAGAATTTATTTTATAAAATAAAAAATGGCAAATCTGTATATATCTTATGGCTTATCTGTAAATATATTGAAAAAAGTTCTAGGTGGCATACCTTAGTGATCGACATGTGACCTTAAGGGTTCTGTTTTAGTATATTATATAGATAGTTAATGTTTCTATTTTTAAAAAAAATAATTATCAAATATCGTTCTTCCAAAAAATGGTTATTGTTTTTTTTATTTAATAATTATATAATTATATTTTAATATTTTGTTTTCACAAAAATAATTTCCAATTAATTGCGTTCTAAAAATATTTTGTAGATTATGTTTGTTTTTTATGAATAAATAATTCGTTGAATTTTTATTTAAAAAAATCTTTATCAAATATCGTACTTGCTAAAAAAATTGTTATTGTTTCCATCTTTTAAATTTTAAATTATATAATTGTAGTTTAAACTTCCTTTTTTGAATTTTTTTTTCCATATCTTGTTTTCTTTTACCGAATAAACTTTTCAATTCTGTTTTTTTTAATTAAAATGTTCGTTTTCAAATTTTTTTTTTCAAAAACAAACTTTCAATACCTAGATGGTTCCTTTTATGAATCAATTTTCTTAATGTATTCTTTTTTTTAATTAACTCTTCTTTGTGTTTGTGATGACGACGAGGAACGATATGCAAACTCTTGGATCAGGTTATCCGCGCTACTATTTAGCCAGTTTTCTATTTAATAAAAGTGGGTTTAAATACGTCGGGGCTACCGACTCTCCTTCCAACAAAAAAATAATTTTATCGTAAACATACGTAAATTTCAAAAAAAATTTTAATAAATACCCGCACAAGTTGCGGGTTATACACTAGTTGTACGATAAACGATTACATACTTTTGAAAACTTCAACTTCCAGACTAGTTACTGGTAGTCATAATATTAAAGATATTGGATATTATTGCATTAATTTTGCAAGGGCTTTCTAATTGTGGTTGATAGATTTGATAATCGGGAGATTTTCACCCTCAATTTCAATATTGTTGTCATTCATTTCTCTAGTTTTGTTCAGACCTTCACTAAACGCACATGTTTGGCATAAAAGGTTGATGTGATGCCACATTGTCCAACACCAAGCAATAGTTGAATCAATATTATATTTGAGAATGAAATCGAATGCACGATTTTCAACATTATGTTTTAATCCGTTAAAGTTTAATTTAATGGACCTATTATTTGGTCTCTTCTGGGAGATATTATTGCTCCTTATTTGGTTTTATATTGTTTAAATCTTGATTTTATCTTCTATTTTGTTTGCCCCCTCCTATTCTTTAGTATCAAACATAACAGTTAGCTAAACATTTTATGGTTTCTTATGTTAAAAATGAGTTAAGTACTTGAGAGATGGATGTTCCACCATGTGACCACCAAAAGTCTTAATGTTTGGTTATCATATTTATCTCTCGGTTGAGACAAGATGTAGCCCATTTTCTTATTAGTAAGATATGTTGTTTTAAATAGTTTTTGATGCTATCATTGGTTAGGTTATTTATCATGAAACGACATTTTAAAAAACATGTGTTCGACACTTTCAAAGGGGTGGTGACAGAGGGTGCATTGCATAGGTATATCAATCATTTGTATATCTAGATCTTCCTTAGTAGGGAGACCATTCATTACAATTTTCATAGAAATTTTCACCTCAGGCATAAGGCCATGCCTCTACGTTTATGTATTAGGTTCATACCTGAGTTAGTGGAGAATCATCCTTTTTCGCACATAGCTTAATACAATATGTCTTGGACGTTAGTAATGGTAATGCATATCTATGAACTTCAACCACTTGGCTTTGCGGTAGGATTTTCATATAGCGTTATTGATTCTTTATTCCATGTTTTGTTTTTGATATAGTTGTCAATCATATATAGCTAGTCTATGACGAACTTACATTGAAGGGGAGAAAATGTGTGTATGAGTGTCAAGAATATGTCGAAGTGATAAAGGATAATTACGTTAGTAGTAGTGCATTGTTGAAAACCCGGGAATCCATTGTAGGATACCTAGATGAAATTAAGGTGTAAATTGAAACGGACTCCATGAGTCGTAAACTTATGTAGTATGATAATTAAGGTCATATAAGTTAAGACACCAACCTTGATTAGATTCAACAACGGTAATTGAACCGTGGTAAAGAATTGAGAACGCTATGACAAGTAATGTTATGATTGACTAACAAGGGTCAAAAGTACATATGTACTCAAATAAGACAAATATGAGGGTCATTAAATAAAGAGGCTTGTTATTTACGCCCCTTAATGGTCAAAATGAAATTGAATGTGACATTAATGGACAAATTAATGGAAGCTAATGAAAGCTAATGATTAACACAATCAACAATAATAAAACCAATAATGATTGACAATGATGGACTTATAATAAGCGCAATGATTGTGGAGAATTCTTATTACAAGGGTAGAGATTATTTACTCTTGTGAAGTAACGTGTTATATATATAGGGTGTGGTTCCCATGAGAACACCCCTAACGTGAGAACATGAGAACAATCGTACACCGTTGGATGTGAGTATTAAGGGTTGAGATTTAGAGTAGATATCAAAAATAATAATAACTACGAATAATAATAATTAGGAATCCAACAATAACTACGAATAATCCACTCAACCAACAATAACTACGAATAATACATTAAACGATATGACACATTCGTAACAAAACTAATAATAATTACGAATCTGTTCTCATGTTCTCACGTTAGGGAGTGTTCTCATAAGATCTATACTATATATATATATATATATATATATATATATATATATATATGCAACTGTTCAAGTAAGGCCCTTAATTTCCGGTAAGGCTGTGCGACTGACACGTGTCCCAATTTTTTTTTTCTTTTTCGAAACGAATGAAAATGATGGTGCAAAACTTATAGAGGGGTAGTGCATAACTTATAAAAGGACAGTTCATGAATTATAATAGAATAGTTCATAACATATAAACGAGTAATTTATAAATAATTTGATATAATATATTAAAAAGTAATATTTCGTGAATTATAATAGAATAGTTCATAACATACAAACGATTAATTTATAAATAATTTGATATAATATATTAAAAAGTAATAGTTCATGAATTATGTGAGAATAGTTCAAAGTTTATAAGAGAATAGTGCAGAGCTTATAAAATGGTAGTTCATTATAGTTAAAAGCATCCAGAATATATTTTTCTAAAAAAAAATTAATAAATTTGGACACGTGTCAGCATGTCAGCCGGCCGCACAACCGTACATGAATAATAGGCCGTACCTGAACAACCCCCTATATATATATATATATAACTTTTGAAGTTGTATACCTTTTTTTTTAATCTCTTTAACGGTATCGATAAATGTATCGTTTTTCTAAAATCTCGGTAGCGGAATCGATTGGTTTTGATTAGTAAGTATATATATATAATATATATATATATATATATATATATATATATATATATATATATACACATATATTCGTTAACGATTATTCCGTGGACCAAAAATAATAAGAACAAACAACTTAAATAAGATGTGGCTTAAAACTAGAAATTATAGCATAAGTGGGAAATACGAAATAACATGAACAAATTGAAATAAAAAACGATCTCTTTGTTTTGCTTGTCTCCATGATTGTGTGACTGGAGTGTAGGTGCACGAGAATGGAACATGTTAAACAATTCTTGAACTTCATTCATTGTAGGTGGATATCCTCGGCTTTGGATTTGTGTCATTGTGCCTCCAATTTGCATGTGTCGTTGGACACGACTTGTGGCAAAAAAAGTCGTTTGTATATCCGGAAGAATCCAAGATGACTTGAGGACATACGAGTGACAGTTTGTTATGTACCAAAGCATGTATCCTTCTTCAGCTTGCCATGGAACTACCACGAATAATGCATCACGTAATTGTTCGGATATTGCATCCAATCGGAAGTTTCACTGGTGCCATGCATGATCAAATTCCAAGTTATAATGTCGCGAGTTTCAGCTTCTCTCCAAACGCAACGGGCGAATGGGTTCCACGGGAATTTGCTGAACTCGACTAAATTAACGGGCGACCTTGTGTGGATGATATGACTTGATAAATGGAACTAACTAGATTGTGCCCCTGCACATAGATATCGGGTCCAATGCAGCTAGACCTCACTCACATCTAAACCCTCAATTTGCGCCTTATAACGACGCAAATGGTCTTTTGACACCCGCAATGTCATGTCTGCCTCAAAGTGGGCACCAATGGGTACGTCTTGACCTAAAGGCACTCCTTGGACTCTTGCTTGGAAACACGGAAAATGCAAAGAAATCCAGTACTACATATGAATATTTAACATTGTATGTGTTAAACATGATTAAAATATTAGTGTTAATTATAATCAAATTATAAATAAATATTTTAATTGCCCCGAGAAAGACGGTAAACCCGACCATTTGATGTGTTGCTTCCCGAGTAGCCTCACCCAATTGTTGGTATAGGTAGGCAAGAGTGAGCATCCCCCAAGCCGTCTCCCCTGTCTGACAGTTATCGTGAACAAGGTTCAAGTAGTGTGACCGAACCTTGTTACCGGGTTTGTCCTGAAATATTGTCAAGCCCAAAAGTTGCAATAATCATGTAGAAGCAACTGCTGGGGGGTTACCGTTGTTATTCATCAGAAACTCCATCAGTGCTCTGAGTTCCGTCGTCACAAACCCGCCCTTCTGATGGATCAAATGCCAAGCGTCGTCATCCCATAATCCAAATAAGTTTGTCGCTCGTTGTTGGGTATCGAACTCCGTGTAACACCCCGATTCCGCGGGACTGGGATGCTACGGGTGGAGACCTCACAATGGGTCCCGACCCTTAGCCTGACAACAATTTCACAGGATCTTTCAACAAGACACAAATAAAGGTCAAAACGAAATACATTTTTATGCAATGCAATGAAACCCGAAACCATATAAACAAAAGACTACAGCCGAGTCAACAACTCAAACGACCAAACATCGAAAACATACAATACATAATTATATCTACAAGACTCCACCCACAAACCCATCCTATAATGTACGAACCCCGGCTGCCCACTCTTCCGGATCTCTCGGCCGCGTCCCCAACCTGCAGGGTAACTACAAAAATATCGGTATAAAACCGTTAGCTAGTATTCCAGGTATTAGAATCATGGTATTGACACACACACACATAAGGCATCAAAAACACACAACTTGCTCCAAAACACACAATCCGGTTTATTATCTTTTTATTATTAGGTCATATCCCGTTCTAATTCAACTTCTTTTGTGACACGAGAATCTTAACGATCTCGCCCTTGTCCCCTTTCACCATACGGGTTTGTACTTGATGCGGATCAGCATCACCCGTTGGGCTGGTCGCAAGGCACCTCCCAGTCATCCCCATTTTGGACTGGACAAGCGGTCACCGCCCGTTATCATACACTTGGGCCAAATATAAACATATAAAGTCGGTGGTCCTATTACCGGTTTAGATGTTATAACATAAACAATAAACACACACATAAACAATAAACACACACCACCAAACACACATTGAAACTAATACAGATAATACGAGCTAAGTAAGTCCGGAGACTTACCTGTACTAGACCAAGTCCAATCAACGATATCTCTTTACTACATATGGGTTCAGTCTCAACTGCTTGGTCATAACATGAAACTTGTATCAATAACTTATCCAACGCCTTAGAAGTTTCCACTTCTAAGATAATAACGATCGTTTGAGAGAAACACTAAACTAGCCTTACTTGACAAAAAGACGATTTTACCCCTAGATCCGGACAACTCTAAAAGTTCTAAGAAGACTCCTAAACTTCTCCTAAACCAAATATCAGTTATCCAACCCTAAAAGAAAAGAAACACTCAATCTAACTACTCGTTACAAAAATCTAGTTATATCGGAATGTCCACTAATAACATAATTTCTTCACATACGTCCTTAATATAGCTTAAAGAACTTATACCATGATCATGATCTAATACTATCATTTTTTTATAACAGTCCTCTTATGTTCCGAATCATAATCTACATATTCTTTACATACACAAACCTCTCCGCTATTAAGTACCACCAACCTCGATTACAACCAACCTAACGATACTCAACAAACCTTCAATGTAATCACATCCCTACACTATATACATCATAAAACATGATTAAACTATAAACATCACCAAACTCCAAAATCAACTATTACAGAACTCACCTACTAGTTTCACAACTGAGACTGCAGAAGAATTCTGTGCAAAAGGGTTCCGGCTTTGACCGGGACAAAACAAACACATATAGTGTTTGGCTTGGAGGAGGAGAAAAACGGCGCTGGAGACGAGCATGGTGGCACCGGAGAAGACCTGGTAGCGATCGATCTCCTCGCGACGGACCATAACAGACTGGTGGACGGAAACGATTGGGAACTTAATCAGTAGCCTATCCATCGCTAGCGGCGGCGACACCCTCTCCTTGGCGTTCGGGGTTGAGGTGGCGGCAGACGCTCAGATAGAGAGGAGGGAAAGACGTCGGTTACCTGGGTAGCTGATGAAGAAGGTTGAGACACGTCACCGGATTTCTTGGTGGCTTGAAGAAGGCGGACAATCCCTGGAGGAAGGAAGCATGCCGGCCTGAGACGAAGCAGTCGGTGGCCGGTTTGTCCTCTGCGTTCAGAAAGAAAGGGGAAAAGAGAGACCGGGGCTGGGTCAAGGGACAGAAGGGGGAAAGAGGAGGGTCGGGTTGCAGGGTGACGGGAGCGAGGAGTCGGGAGGGTAAGCGAGGGGTCACTTGCAACTTATCAGGGAAAGGTTGGGGCAGCTCGTCGGGTGACAGAAGAGAGAGAAGGGGAAAAAAGAGAGAGAGGAAGTAAAGAAAATAGGACAAATAAATAATAAAATAAAATAAAAGAAAAGAAAAGGTAATAGAATGGACTCGATTAAATATACGGAACGGGGACGATCCCGAACTTTTCCGGAAAAAAAATTACGGAATATATATATGTATATATATATATATGTTATATAAACTCATAAAAATTAATTATACAAATGTGAAAATACTCGTAAAAATATTTACGCTATTAAAATATTAATAAGAACCGGATAAAAATAAATATCGCAAACACGCCAAAATTGAGGCGTTACACTCCGAAGGAATGACGGGCATGTCGTTACTCTCAATTGATAATCCGGTGATTTGATAAACGTTATCGTCATTTCATCGAAGGGGAGGTGGAATGTGTTTGTATCCGGTAGCCATCGCTCTACAAACGCGTTCACGAGTGTGTGATCAAAGATGAGCTGATAACATCCTTTGTAACCCGGATGCGTCCACCAAACGGCGCCATGGTGTTTGTGGATGCATGCTATTGTAAATTCTCAAAAGGTCACGCACACAACGTATCACGTCGACGTACTCTACATAATACGACCTGTTTTGGGCAAATAACAATTTTGTAATTTATTAAAAAAAGTTGAATAAAATGTAGAAACGAACTAATTAACCGTACAAAATCAACGTTTTGTCATATCTTAACTGCCTTATGACCACCGTACGTTACAAGGACATTGCCAGACAATGGTCGTCAGGTTTCTCTATCAACGATTTGGTCTCGAAACCCGTTATCGTCATTGTTTTGGACGGGAGTTTCTTCTTGTTGTTGAACCGGTTCGGCCATGGAATCTTGGTAATAATTACCCCCGTAAGACTATGGATTGACGATTAATAGTGTTGTGAAACCATTAATTCAAATATAACATGTAGAAAACCGAGTGCAAATTTTAAGAACTTACCCGATGGTATGGATTGCTAGGGCCCGCAATGTTCGCGTAATCATTTACATTGTTGGGGCCGACGTCGTTTGGGTTATATTGAAACTGCATGTTTTGGCTTGATTCCTCGGCGTGATTGTGAGACGTTGACCGGTTACTCGATGCTTCAATCCTACTTGGATATAGATCGCGGTAAACAACATATGTGTTGATGTACGGTGGAATTGAAAATTGTTGTTCCTGATAGAATCCTAATAAGAGGTAAATTTTATTTATATGTTAATAAAATAATATGATAAGGACATAATAAAAAAATCTTAATTTATATTTTTAAAGTTTTTTTCATTTCTTACCTGATCCTTGCACAATGTCAGTGTTCTGAATCATCTGATTGTTTCCACCCATGTAAGTTAACGGGGGTTGTAAACCTCCGTATTGATATACATCTTGTGCGGGTTGTGGAAAGATGTTCAGAATATTGAGCGTTTGTGAAACTTGTTCTTCATTTTGATAATTTTGAAAGTTCTTAATTAAAATAAATAACTTAGATTTCAAAAATATTAAATATAACAAAAAAATATAGTAATTAGAGAGTAAAGATTATTACTCAAGTATCTTCATTGTGATTTTGACGATCCATTCTCGATGTAATAGATTTCGTAAAAAAATATTCTAGAAATAGAGGAATAAGATTGTGTATTGAAGGATGGGGTTAAGGGGGGTATTTATAGGTGAATGGGTGAGTAAGTCGGATGAATTTGGGGGAGTAAGGCATGAGTTGGCTTTAGTTGGCCGGATGAAGGCGGAGGCAAAATTGGAAATTTGCCCCCACCCGTCAGTCTACACGCACAGCATGTGCGTCTGACGCACCTGCCATGCTGAGAAAGCAGACGCACATCAGGTGCGTCTGACACCTCGGCTATTGAAAGTGGAGTAAGTTCCTTTTTTCCACACCTATTGATTGGAACTAGTTTTTTGTGTGTCAAATTGGTTACCGAGTTCCTCTTTTCCCCACCCTCTCATTAGTTGTCGTTTATATTGAAAGTCTGAGTAGTTACCGAAGGCTCTGTATATTTCTGCACAAATTTACAAGTTACTGATGTTGGATTTTCGGTGTCCGGTTTTAGACCAAAGGGCTGTAGTCTCACTTAAGTGAGTAGACGGTTGTCCCAATTGCCAATCAAATTAATATAACTTATCATGAAGTGAAATAAATTATTAAACAAGGGTTTGTAATCTCCACAAAGGAGTAGACAAAACCCAACCAAGAGTTTGTAATCTCCAAAAAGGAGTAGACTAAACTCTAATAGAAATTAAGTTCAATTGCAAGTCTTAAAAACCGATTGTTATATGTTAAAACATTGACTTGGATTATGTAATGAGTCATTCATAAATGAATTTTCCTTCTAAGTGTATTCTCCCCTACACCGGAAATATCCAAATACCTTAGTGGGATAAAACGTTACACGTTACAAAGACTAAGTAAGAGACTTACTTGTCTTACTTTGTAGAAAGAGTATTCCTAGGTTTTGTCAATACAAAACCAAACTAAGATGGATGCCTATTCTTTGTCAATACAAAAGAACTATACTGGTCTTTCGAGTTTTGTAAACAAGCTTATAAGAAGGCCTATCCAATGTCAATACAATGGAACTAAAAGCTTTATTGTTGCAAAAACGAATGTTCAATCAAGTGCAAATGACTCTCCCTTTTATAGGCATAGGGGGCCACGGTTTTGGGGAGTTAAAAGAGGTTAAAAACGGTTATGGAAATTACGTGGAAGTTACTTGGAAGATGGGCCTTGAAGCCCTAGAAAGCCGAGGCCCGAGGCCCACATAGGGAGCCCAAAACCGCTCCCCGGAGCTAGCTTAGAGCTAGCTTATTTTTCTTGGTCCAAACACTTCCAATGAGCTTCATTCACTTTAATATAGCTAGGGTAAGCTCCAAGATCCTCAAACACTCAATTTCTTAGCTCAAGCTAGTGTAGCTCCTTAAGAAGCTCACTAGGTGCTCAATTGACATTCACTAAGCATTTGAGCTTGAATTTCTCCCAATTTTTAACCACATATTCTTTAGCCAATATAAGGCCTAAGAACCAAAGGTGTGCCGATAAAATATGGCTAAAAAGCCCCAAACGTCGGCCTTCTAAAAGCTAGCACAAGTTGACCTTGTCGTGAATCACCTTGCTTTGATTCGACTCCCCTTATAATACTAGTTGTTCTTAGTGCCGGTCACTTGTCTTGCCTCCCGCAACCCGGACCATAGTGACACAAATGTGAACAAGTCATTGCACCTTGTCTCAAGACAAGCTCAACGGTTATAATGAAGACTTAGCCCAAATCTCTAACAACTGAGTCTTGTGCCAATTTACTCAAATTGGTTACTGAGTCTTTTTCCACACCCTCTTATTGGAACTAGTAGAACTACTGTCGTTTATACTCAAATTGGTTACTGAGTCTTGTGCCAATTTACAAGTTCTGTATATTTCTGCACAAATTTAATTAGTATGAGTCTTGTGCCAATTTATAAGTTTCCTAAAGTGCAATTATTGGATCTGATGTGTTGTAAATATAATTTTGTTTTTGTAAAGTGGTGAAAATTTGGAAAACGCGAGTGTAGTGCAGGCTCTGAATCTAATATCTTGCAAATGATTCTGAACAAGTCTGATGGATATTTGTTTAGTCTATTAGCTCAAATGGAAGATCAATGTGCTTACGCACAAAGATATAGGTTCGAATCCTATATAGGCTCATTTTTGTGATGCTATTTGTCTTTAGTTCCATTTTGCAGCTTCAACATTCGTGATATATCTTGTCTTTGTGAAGAAAAAAAAGGCTTGAAAGCTTTCCTGGGAAAAGGTTCTGGAAAGATCAAATCTAATATTGACATTCCAATAAACAAATATAAAGCGACACATGAGTTTATTGACCCTAAAATGTAACAATCACTATTAAAACATAGAAACCAATGATATTGTTTCTTGGAATGTCAATACTAAACTTGATCTTTCGAGACCCTTTTCCCAAGAAAGTTTTCAAGCCTTTTTTCTTCACAAAGACAAGATATATCACGAATGCTAAAGCTGCAAAATGGAACTAAAGACAAATAACATCACAAAAATGAGCAAATATAGGATTCGTACCTATATCTTTGTGCGTAAGCACATTGCTCTTCCATTTGAGCTAATAAGCTAAACAAATATCCATCAGACTTGTTCATAATCATTTGCAAGATATTAGATTTAGAGCCTACAGTGCACTCGTGTTTCCAAATTTTCACCACTTTACAGAAACAAAATTATATTTACAACACATCAGATCCCAAAATTGCACTTTAGGAAACCTGTAAATTGGCACAAGACTCATACTAATTAAATTTGTGCAGAAATATACAGAACCTGTAAATTGGTACAAGACTCAGTAACCAATTTGAGTATAAACGACAGTAGTTCTACTAGTTCCAATCAGAGGGTGTGGAAAAAGACTCGGTAACCAATTTGAGTAAATTGGCACAAGACTCAGTAACCTGTAAATTTGTGCAGAAATATACAGAGCCTTCGGTAACTACTCAGACTTTGAGTATAAACGACAACTAATAAGAGGGTGGGTAAAAGAGGAACTCGGTAACCAATTTGACACACAAAAAAACTAGTTCCAATCAGTGGGTGTGGAAAAAAGGAACTCACTCCACTTTCAATAGTTCTACTAGACATTATATCAAACAGTTGATATGCATCATACTCAATATATAAACCAAAACCAATTTGACACCCTTTGTTCCTCCAATTCAGTTTAAATCATGAATTTAAAGCTCTACAACACGATTTTAGAAGGAGGAAAAATAGAGGATCATGTAGATGAAAGCTCTACATCATTCCGAGTTCTTTTTTTTAATCTTAAAATCGAGTTTAGAAGGAGGAAAAGAGGAGAAGAATAGTGTTTACATGTGGTGGAATGCTGAGAAGAAGAAAATTAGACTGTTATGAAGACTTCTAAACGATTAATGAAGAAAAACTGTGGTGCAAATGCGTCAATGTAAAGAATGAGGAGACGAAGAAAATTTGAGCCAAACTGTTGATTTGGAGAGAGAGGGGGAGGGAGACTGATTTAGGGGAGATATGTTTATTATCCTATTTAATTAAAATTAATCTCAAATTAATCTCAACCGTTTATTTTAATTATGGGTGGAGATCGGCTTAAATTCTGTTCGCCTCAAAGTGTGCGTGCAAATAAGTTTTAAATTTATAAAACTGAAATCATAGCAAGCGAACCCGCAGTGTACAGATCGGCGTAGTAAAGTAAGAATTCCAGAGTTTCGAACTCAGGGATTTGGGGGATCAAATTCAGTTCACTAATTATCGAGCAAGTAAAGTATAAGCTTTGCGAATATATTGGGAAAACAACAATCCTAAAGATCCATATATCAAATTGTGGCAATCGATTCAAGATATTCTATAGATATAAGGACCGAGTCGAGATTGCAAAGGTATAACTAATGTAAGGTTGAGTACGGTGAAGTTCCAAAACCTTATATATCTCACCCAAGGACACTCTCTATAAAGGTTGTTGAGGCTGCGATATAGAAAAGATCTAAGGATAAGAATTGCTCTCAAATACCCTTGCCCAAACCCAAGGAATCAAAGATAAACTAAAATGGTTAAGGTTGTGACACTCGAAACCGAAATAGAGGATGTTGAGTCCCACTACTACGTACCTAGGAAAAGCCAAGGCTAAGTTAAAGCAAATCTTTAACTTTGGATTAAAGCAAAAACAAAGGTCGTAAAACAGAGAAAATCGCGGCTAGATCTTGAAGAACCACGGCCGTGGAACTCAAGAACAGGCCGTGGTTTAGGCTGTCGACGAGGTTTCTCACACTCTCGGGGTCTAATCTGTTTACGATCGATCTATCATTATCTAAGCCACAACAACCCTTCACCTTAGAAATGCTAAAGGATTTTGGCCAATAATCATAGTCATTGAATCAAATATCAAATCAGAAAGAGAGAAAGATAAAAACCCTCGAAAACTCAATAAATACTCAAAGTCAATCTCAAATCCGAATATGGAACGAGAATCCTTACAGAAATCTTAAGAAACCACGAAGAACGGAGTGTCAATCCGTCTCCAAAGGCAAACCCTAAGAAGATCTCGAAGTACGCAATCTCCAATATAGCGTCTTTCTTAAGCCACGATCCGAAATCTCCAATCCTCCGTCTCAATCCTCAACGTCGAATTGCAAGCGAAGGTAAAATGAACCCCTAAGTGACCGTCCTCGAAACTCCCTTCTCGAGCCTTCTTATAGGGCAAAATAGGGTTACGAGAAAAGCCCAATAACCGTCGCTGACGTGGCAAATATGACACGTCACTTCGTCATGGAAATCACGGTCTAATACAAGATTCCACGGCCGTGGTTTAGGGCGTGGAATTTTCTGTTGTGCTCAAAAATCACTCTCCATGATCTCATCCTTAACCACAGTCGTGGTTTAGGTCGTGGAACTCTCTGGCCTTCGTGAAAGCCTTTGTTTTGCAAACTTCTTCAATCATACTCCTTCCTTAGCTTCTCCAAAGCATCTCCTTGACATCTAGCATGATCAAATACTCCTATCCTTCCACATTATGCTCCAATTTAAGCCTTTATTCACCTATAAACAAAACAAAGCTAGTGTAGATTTCTATATCGACAAAATAGGTGAATGTGCTCATAAATGCTTCAAACTCATATCCATGTACACATAAAAGAGGGAAAAACAATCAAAACAAGTGCCTAAAATATAGTCATATTTCATGCTAATAAAATACTCCATACTTGTCGCTTGCTTGTCCTCAAGTAAGGTTTTCAAAAGCTTAGAACATAAGGTAGAATGAAATATGAATGCAAAAACAAAACCAAACAGTCTTTTTGTAATGTGCTTCTAATCAATAGATCCTCAAATCTTTCTTCATTCATCCTTGAAAACGTTCATACACATGAACCAAAATATGCAAAGAAAAGGAACATCATAAATTGCCTAAACTTCAAAACAAACATCATAACCTTCAAGTATTGTCAAAATCAAACATGTGAAATGTAACGCCCCAATTTGAGGCGTGTTTGCGATATTTATTTTTTTCCGGATTTTATCGATATTTTATGAGCTTAAATATATTTCAACGGTATTTTAGAAATAATCGGAAATTTATTCAGATAAATTCCGGGCCAAACCGGAATTTGACCGGTTTATACCCTTTCCGCCATTCTACTTATTTTGTTTTTCTTTCCAAACCCAGTAAGATAAAACAGTTGGGCCGTTAAAACGGGCCGGCCCAACAAACCCATTCCCTTATGTCTGGCCGTCCGGCCCTCTTCCTTCCTAACCCTAGCTCCCTCAAGAGAGGTATGTCGTGCAAGCTGGCCGCCTACTCGGGTTCTCCCTCGATCTCCTTCACCTGGGGATGGAGTCGCGCTGGAGCCTTCTTCTTCCTCTCTCCCTCTCGCCGGAGCTGCTCCCCGTCTTCTCAACCACGTACCTCCCTCCTTCTTTCTCTGAGGACATTTCCTCCCCTACTATCTCCCCCTATCTCTCGGATATGTCCCACTCTTCTCGCCGGGTGCTGCCAAAGACGAGCCCTAATATTGCGGCGAAATAGGGCTCCGGCCGTCGAAGAAGCCGGCCTCGCCGCCTCGCCGCCTCGGTCCTCTTTCCGTAGGCTGTGGAAGACGCCGGTGTCGGACCTCCTGCTGCAACCGCCAATGACGCCGACCCAGATCTTCTTCTGCATCCGTCGAAGACGCCGGCCTTGGACCTCCTACAACCCGCCGAAGACGACGACGTTGGCTCTCCTTCAGCAGCATGTCGAAGAAGTCGGGCTCGGGTCTCCTCTCTAGCACGTTGAAAGGGGTTCCTTCACTGCTGTTGGTTGCCTCACCTCGCCGCCTTCATCGGCCGCCAAGGACCACCAGTCCCGCCGCCACGGTTACTGTAGTGTGCAGTGTGAGTTCAAGTGCTTCCTTTTTAAATCCTAGATCACTAATTGAGATATTTGAGGCTTGAAGGCTGGTTTAGCTAACTTGTATGTAATTATGAAATTGGGCATAAAGTCTAGTGAATTCTCGGTTGATGTAGTTAAACTAATTGTAGTGAGAAGATGATGTTGGATTGTTGGAATTATAGTGAAGATTGTTGGTGTAAACCCTAATCCCGGAATTGGGGATTTTTGGTATATGTTGGGTCGTAGGTAATTATATGTAACCATTGTGTTAAGATGCATCTTGTGAGAAAGGGGTTGTTGGATTCTTGTTGACCGAGTAATGTGATATGAGTTAGTTGTTTGCATAATTGGAAAGGTGGAATGTAAATATTTGTAATCACAACTTGGACGGAAGGGTGTGTAGGAATTAATGTTTGTAGCGTAAGTGATATGAGTCGGATTATAACCTTGGAGGAAGAAATGAAAGTGTATGATCTATAAGTATATATAAGCATATGAACAATTAAGTAAATGTTGTTAAGAAAGAGTGATTTTAGTTGAGGTTTTTGGAACTTCCTAGACTTTTAGGGATTCCATACCAAGGGTAAAACTGTCTTTTTACACCAAGAGAGCGAGTTGGTTTTCTTCTCTTAGATGATCTTGTTAGCTTACAAGTAGAAAACTTCTAAGAGTATGGATATGATATTGATCCAAGTCTTCCTTTTATAACCAGGTGTTTGAGATCTTATCCTTACCGAATCGAGTAGTAGCATTATCGAGATTTTGACTCGATTCAGGTAAGTCTCCGGACTTACTTAGCTCGTATTCTATGTATTAGATTCGATGTGTGTTTGGTGGTGTGTGTTTTATCGCTTTCATTATAACTTATAAAACCGGAATTAGGATTACCGACCTTTATATATTATTTGGCCCAAGTGTATGATAACGGGCGGTGACAACTTGTCTAGCTCTTGCGTAGAGTTAGGAGGTTCTTGGCGACTAGCCCGTGTGGTTAGACGGTCGGAGGCATCCACCGTTCCATGCGGTAAGTGGGGACCGAGGCGGGTTTCGGGAGATTCTCGTGTCACAAAAGAAGTTGAATTAGAACGGGATACGACTTAATAATAAAAAGATAATAAACCGGACATGTGTGATTTGGTGTACATTGTGTGTTATGTTGATTTAATTGTGTTTGTGCCTTTCACCTTGATTCTAATGCTTCGAATATTAGCTAACGGTTTTATACCGATTGTTGTAGATTGCCTTGCAGGTTAGGATTGCGGCCGAGAGATCCGGAAGAGTGGGCAGCCGGGGTTCCGTACATTTTAGGAGTGGGTTTTGGTTGGAGTCGGGTTGTGTTTTATTCAGCGTTTATTATGTTGGTATGTCGCGTGTATGGCGTTTTGGTCTTTGGTGTTGTTTATCGGCTGAAGTCTTTTGTTGTTTTCCTTCGGGTTTCTTATCATTTGCATTAAAAAGAAATTTCGGTTTTGCCTTTATTTGTGCCATGTTGAAAGATCCGGTGGAATTGTTGTCAAGCTAAGGGTCGGGACCCATTGTGAGGTCCCAACCCGTAGCGCCCCGAGTCCCGCGGATTTGGGGTGTTACAAAAGTGGTATTAGAGCCCTAGGTTGACAACAATGGCACTCGCAATCTTCTAAAGGCCGAATAAGAATTAAACAGAACCCCACGGGTTCTGAGTTTTCGTTTTCAAAATCACTTGCATGAGTCGGGGTAGAATGTACGGACCACCACTCCTTCCGCGGATCTCGGCAGCTTAGTTTATTGGACTTGATATATATATGTATATATATGTAGATAGGTATAGTATATGTGGATTGTAGTTGCATGATGACTTGATTTATATGTATAGTTAATATATGTGGACTATAGTACTTGTTTGGACCTTGTATTATTGTATTGATTTTCCAGATGTGATATATTAGTAGTAATGTGAGCATAAAACTCATGTATATAGTTATATATACATACACATATGGTATGCTAGTATTATATAAGTAGTAGTGGATGTTATAGTTAAGTTAGGAAGCTATCATTGCCCTTGGACAACCGCCTTTTTGGGATTATTATAGTATAGGGATTATGATAGTATATATACGGTGATAAGTATGCTCAAGTACCGAGTTGAGCATCACATTTTGGCAAACACCCTGGCGATTCATCAGACTCCTTTTGGGACGTCAAAGAAATCATTTGAAGGATAAAGAGGACATTAGCGGCAAGGACGAACAAATAGAAGGGAACTTTGAGTCAACTTAAGAGAATTCGAGATGGAAGCAATACAAGTAAAGAGGGCAAGGTTAAGGTGTATAAGTGGTTATAAAGAAACCGTGATTGTACGACGACGAGACCAATAGGGATAACAAACTTAAGTTCTTTAAAAAAGACGCGTGGACAACTAAAGATGTGAATCGAAGAGGAGATGAGTACATTCTAACAAGGTTAAAGGCGGTGTTCCATTACGAGAAGTGAAGCTTTCCTTAAACGTTTCTAAACATAGGAGTTAAGATGAGAGAAGCGAACCAAACATGTGAGAAGGATTTAAAATACCGTAAGTTAAACTCGCGAGGTACCAAGAAGTGAAGAGTCAAAAATACGAGGGTTACGAGGAAGATCACACGGTGAAAGATTCAACATTACTAGAGTTATGAGAAGAAGGGCATGGTGGGGATTCACGTGGAGTTGACCGATTTCTGTTATGATGATAAGGCTAAAAAGCCAAGAAGGATGAAGTGCGTATAAATGATGATCTCAAGAAGATGAAAGAAGAAACAAGGAGCTTTTATTGAAGGACTTAAGATACCGACCAAGAGAAATGCGAGAGGATAATGACTAACATTAGAGATGTTGAGAATACACATTTACAAGATATCACGAAAAAAAAAAAAAAAAAAAAAACAA
>BSUD01000001.1:25816157-25833368 GCA_033239045.1 Fagopyrum esculentum | reverse complement strand
ACAAGGAGCTTTTATTGAAGGACTTAAGATACCGACCAAGAGAAATGCGAGAGGATAATGACTAACATTAGAGATGTTGAGAATACACATTTACAAGATATCACGAAAAAAAAAAAAAAAAAAAAAAAAAAAAAAAAAAAAAAAAAAGCCTATGTAAGCGGGGCGTGTGAAACAACAAGACCAAGAAGATATAGTTATCTTATAAAGAAAAGGAAGCATGAAATGAAGAAGGAACTATGTAAGGTAGAGTACCCCGAGGAGGGTAACCTTCATGAGAATGGTAACATGAGAACTGTAGTAGAATAATAAGTCGTCGACATCGGAGAAAGTCGGATACAAGTTAATCGGTGACAACTGAGAACGCACAGGTGCGGTTTGTCTATTGGTGAGTGTAGAGGGGATGAGTAAACAAGATTATGGGCCTACAAAGGATCAACAACAAGAGCTTAAAGTATTCGCGATGGTTCAATGTCAGCAATAAGGAGTTATATCAACGGAAGTGAAAATGTTATAATCAAGTAGCATTGGTGGGTTCAAGCATATGACTGTAAAGTGTTTGTAATGATCCTTTACGACCTTCTTAGGTCATGAGAACAACATATGGGAGATCGACCCGGATTAGAAGTTTTATGTTTTGATCATGGTAAAGGAAACTAGTAGATCAAGAGGAATGTGATATTTTCATTGTTTGTGGTGCGTAGGCGGGAGTATAATAAGAGGATGTATAGTATGTTCATTCTAATAAAATGGAGGGTATGTTTTCGCTAGCAAAAGATGAGAGCGAGGCGTCACACTCACACAAAAGAGCCATGGTGGCTTTGGTGTGAAAGGGAGGACTTAGATTAGGGCAACACTTCAAGCTTGAAATTACGATGTTAGTGATTGGTGGAGTAATGACTGGATATTTTTGTGATTATGGCTGGGAATTTTGTCTGAAGGCATACTAGTACGGTGTGAGATTGTTCACGAAACACCAAGAGATGCTTAAGGGACCAACAAGAGTAGGAGAAGATTGAAGTTGTGAAGTTTGTTCTCGATATGAGATGTACAAGTAGTACATGAAAGATTGAGGTTAGAGCCTCTACGGTCGGTTTGACGTTACATAAGAAGCTGAGGTATAAAATTCTACACCTACTTGAAGAAAGGATGTCTATAGTGAATGCTGATGTGGGATACGAAGAGCTCCTCCCATAGCTTGGGATGTCCGAAGAAGTGAAGGAGATTGTATCGATTTGTTATAAGGCATGAGCGAGTCTTGTAGTTAAGACCCTTGTGACTGAACACATGCACGAGATCAAGAGATGTTATTATCGCCTTTCCTTTAAAAGTGAAAAGAGGGATTAGTTGAATTATTGCTTAACCAAGGCTTCAAGAGTCGGAAGACTCGAGCAAGTTCCACGAGTTCAGGAGATTGAGGATTTGTAAAAGAAAGACGGTCAACATTTTAGATAAAGATGGAGCAATACACGTGTTTAAAGGACGTCACCTCAATAGATCGGGGTATATCAATTGTGTCATGACCACAAGTAAAGTGATAAGACAAGATTATTACGATACACGTGTTTAGGTCGGTTATTACGATATGTCACGGGAAGAGAAAAGATAGAACCCGAGATACCACGGATTCCAATGCATCGGAATGTGGATTTTTTCCACTAAGGTTGAGTTTGGGCTCAACTCTGACCTCCAAGGCGCTTTACATAATGACGCTTGTAAAATACGTGAGTCGAAAGAGCATTTGAACGACTAGTTGCAATGACGTGTTGATAAGGGTTCATTATAACCAATGCACGGCCATAGAGAACATCAAAAGGGGTTTTAAACTCTTGATTTGAGGTTGTTATGGAGAACACCAGTTTGCAAAGAGGAGAGGTTATCTCCATCTATATATCGATTACCGTGAGACAAATAAGATAACAATGAAGGACAAGTATCCCTTACAACGAATGAATGATCTACTCGACCGGTTGCATGGGTCGATAGAGTCTTCTAAAATTGATTTAAGGTCTGATTTCCACCAAATGAGAATTCGAGACTGGAACATTGCAATTACGGCATTTCAGACAAACCATGGTCACTACGAGTTGTAGCGATTCCATATGGGCTTACTAATTCCTAGATAGGATATTTTGGTCTACTCTCGAGAACAGAGAAGTTGTATGACAAATTTTCACGGGATGATAACCCCCGAAGAATGTGAAAGAAACTACAAGTTTTCTCGGATGTGTTGGTCATTACCGGATTTGGGGAGAGACTCTCCAAGTAACACTATCTATGGATAACCTACCCCGGATGACCATGAAGTATGGAATGGGACGGAAATTAACAATGAAGTTGTTGAGAGTTGAGAGGAGATTCATTTGTGAACTGTTTGAAATTTGCCTCGGGGTATGATGGGTTTGAAGAGGACAAGTGATTCTCCAAGACAAGTCTTGATTGAGTATCGAGGAATGAGGTAAAGGTAATAGCATACGTGTCTCGTTAGTAGAAGCGGTGTAAAGTAAAGTACTTCCTTCATTGCTTGGAACTTGCAACAAGATTGAGAAAATGAAACATCAAAGTTTGGTTTAGCGGGACCAATTAAGAAGTTCGACCTTTTGTGTTAGAGGTAATCAAAGAGAAACAAATTGGAAATTCAGCATTGAGAAAGACCCGAGTAGGAAGTTGAGTTCCTATATATCGGAACTTTTTGAAAGGTTAGCGCAATTTGGGAAAGTGGTTTACCGGTTGGCGTAGCCGCCGAGAGTAGAGAGTGTTCACCCGGTGTTTATGAGTATCAATCAAGAGAGTGCATACATGACTCGAGACATGTGGTCAGTCGTGAGGATCTAGTTGTAGACGAGGAACCGATGAGGGTTACTGAAGACAGAGGGTAGTATCTTTAGTTGAGTTTTACGCGGAGCTATTAGCCTCGATAGAATCGATGGGTTAGACCTAGTTCTTACCTTGATTTAGTTATGTGCATGTGCGATGTTATGTGTAGTTCGTGCCCTGTGTGGGAATGTGCTTTATGACCTGATATATCTCGATGTGGTAGTTTGAGTAGATTGTGTGTATAGATTAGAAAGTTTAAGCCTTCTTAGTTTGAGAGTTCACACCTCGGCCTTAGGGACCGAGAAGTTTGACGTATAGAAAGTTTCGGGACGAAACTTATTTTTTAGGGAGATCTGATGTAACGCCCCAATTTGAGGCGTGTTTGCGATATTTATTTTTTTTCCGGATTTTATCGATATTTTATGAGCTTAAATATATTTCAACGGTATTTTAGAAATAATCGGAAATTTATTCAGATAAATTCCGGGCCAAACCGGAATTTGACCGGTTTATACCCTTTCCGCCATTCTACTTATTTTGTTTTTCTTTCCAAACCCAGTAAGATAAAACAGTTGGGCCGTTAAAACGGGCCGGCCCAACAAACCCATTCCCTTATGTCTGGCCGTCCGGCCCTCTTCCTTCCTAACCCTAGCTCCCTCAAGAGAGGTATGTCGTGCAAGCTGGCCGCCTACTCGGGTTCTCCCTCGATCTCCTTCACCTGGGGATGGAGTCGCGCTGGAGCCTTCTTCTTCCTCTCTCCCTCTCGCCGGAGCTGCTCCCCGTCTTCTCAACCACGTACCTCCCTCCTTCTTTCTCTGAGGACATTTCCTCCCCTACTATCTCCCCCTATCTCTCGGATATGTCCCACTCTTCTCGCCGGGTGCTGCCAAAGACGAGCCCTAATATTGCGGCGAAATAGGGCTCCGGCCGTCGAAGAAGCCGGCCTCGCCGCCTCGCCGCCTCGGTCCTCTTTCCGTAGGCTGTGGAAGACGCCGGTGTCGGACCTCCTGCTGCAACCGCCAATGACGCCGACCCAGATCTTCTTCTGCATCCGTCGAAGACGCCGGCCTTGGACCTCCTACAACCCGCCGAAGACGACGACGTTGGCTCTCCTTCAGCAGCATGTCGAAGAAGTCGGGCTCGGGTCTCCTCTCTAGCACGTTGAAAGGGGTTCCTTCACTGCTGTTGGTTGCCTCACCTCGCCGCCAAGGACCACCAGTCCCGCCGCCACGGTTACTGTAGTGTGCAGTGTGAGTTCAAGTGCTTCCTTTTTAAATCCTAGATCACTAATTGAGATATTTGAGGCTTGAAGGCTGGTTTAGCTAACTTGTATGTAATTATGAAATTGGGCATAAAGTCTAGTGAATTCTCGGTTGATGTAGTTAAACTAATTGTAGTGAGAAGATGATGTTGGATTGTTGGAATTATAGTGAAGATTGTTGGTGTAAACCCTAATCCCGGAATTGGGGATTTTTGGTATATGTTGGGTCGTAGGTAATTATATGTAACCATTGTGTTAAGATGCATCTTGTGAGAAAGGGGTTGTTGGATTCTTGTTGACCGAGTAATGTGATATGAGTTAGTTGTTTGCATAATTGGAAAGGTGGAATGTAAATATTTGTAATCACAACTTGGACGGAAGGGTGTGTAGGAATTAATGTTTGTAGCGTAAGTGATATGAGTCGGATTATAACCTTGGAGGAAGAAATGAAAGTGTATGATCTATAAGTATATATAAGCATATGAACAATTAAGTAAATGTTGTTAAGAAAGAGTGATTTTAGTTGAGGTTTTTGGAACTTCCTAGACTTTTAGGGATTCCATACCAAGGGTAAAACTGTCTTTTTACACCAAGAGAGCGAGTTGGTTTTCTTCTCTTAGATGATCTTGTTAGCTTACAAGTAGAAAACTTCTAAGAGTATGGATATGATATTGATCCAAGTCTTCCTTTTATAACCAGGTGTTTGAGATCTTATCCTTACCGAATCGAGTAGTAGCATTATCGAGATTTTGACTCGATTCAGGTAAGTCTCCGGACTTACTTAGCTCGTATTCTATGTATTAGATTCGATGTGTGTTTGGTGGTGTGTGTTTTATCGCTTTCATTATAACTTATAAAACCGGAATTAGGATTACCGACCTTTATATATTATTTGGCCCAAGTGTATGATAACGGGCGGTGACAACTTGTCTAGCTCTTGCGTAGAGTTAGGAGGTTCTTGGCGACTAGCCCGTGTGGTTAGACGGTCGGAGGCATCCACCGTTCCATGCGGTAAGTGGGGACCGAGGCGAGTTTCGGGAGATTCTCGTGTCACAAAAGAAGTTGAATTAGAACGGGATACGACTTAATAATAAAAAGATAATAAACCGGACTTGTGTGATTTGGTGTACATTGTGTGTTATGTTGATTTAATTGTGTTTGTGCCTTTCACCTTGATTCTAATGCTTCGAATATTAGCTAACGGTTTTATACCGATTGTTGTAGATTGCCTTGCAGGTTAGGCATGCTCCGAGAGATCCGGAAGGGTGGGCAGCCGGGGTCCGTACATTTTAGGAAGGGTTTATGAGTTAGAGTCGAGTTATGTTTTTCCTTTGGTTTGCATTTTGTATGCCGCGTGTTTGGCATTGTGGTTTCGAGTTGTATCTCGGCTGAAGTTTGTTGTTGCGTTCTTTCGGGTTTCTTATCATTTGCATTAAAAAGTAATTTCGGTTTTGCCTTTATTTGTGCCATGTTGGAAAGGTCCGGTGAAATTGTTGTCAGGCTAAGGGTCGGGACCCATTGTGAGGTCCCAACCCGTAGCATCCCGAGTCCCGCGGATTCGGGGTGTTACAAAAGTGGTATCAGAGCCCTAGGTTGACAACAATGGCACTCGCAATCTTCTAAAGGCCGAATGAGGAATAAACAAAACCCACACGGGTTTTGACTTTTCGTTTTCAAAATCACATGCATGAGTCGGGGTAGAATGTACGGACCACCACTCCTTCCGCGGATCTCGGCAGCTTAGTTTATTGGACTTGATATATATATGTATATATGTAGATAGGTATAGTATATGTGGATTGTAGTTGCATGATGACTTGATTTATATGTATAGTTAATATATGTGGACTATAGTACTTGTTTGGACCTTGTATTATTGTATTGATTTTCCAGATGTGATATATTAGTAGTAATGTGAGCATAAAACTTATGTATATAGTTATATATACATACACATATGGTATGCTAGTATTATATAAGTAGTAGTGGATGTTATAGTTAAGTTAGGAAGCTATCATTGCCCTTGGACAACCGCCTTTTTGGGATTATGATAGTATAGGGATTATGATAGTATATATACGGTGATAAGTATGCTCAAGTACCGAGTTGAGCATCACATTTTGGCGAACACCCTGGCGATTCATCAGACTCCTTTTGGGACGTCAAAGAAATCATTTGAAGGATAAAGAGGACATTAGCGGCAAGGACGAACAAATAGAAGGGAACTTTGAGTCAACTTAAGAGAATTCGAGATGGAAGCAATACAAGTAAAGAGGGCAAGGTTAAGGTGTATAAGTGGTTGTAAAGAAACCGTGATTGTACGACGACGAGACCAATAGGGATAACAAACTTAAGTTCTTTAAGAAGACGCGTGGACAACTAAAGATGTGAATCGAGGAGGAGATGAGTACATTCTAACAAGGTTAAAGGCGGTGTTCCATTACAAGAAGTGAAGCTTTCCTTAAACGTTTCTAAACATAGGAGTTAAGATGAGAGAAGCGAACCAAACATGTGAGAAGGATTTAAAATACCGTAAGTTAAACTCGCGAGGTACCAAGAAGTGAAGAGTCAAAAATACGAGGGTTACGAGGAAGATCACACGGTGAAAGATTCAACATTACTAGAGTTATGAGAAGAAGGGCATGGTGGGGATTCACGTGGAGTTGACCGATTTCTGTTATGATGATAAGGCTAAAAAGCCAAGAAGGATGAAGTGCGTATAAATGATGATCCCAAGAAGATGAAAGAAGAAACAAGGAGCTTTTATTGAAGGACTTAAGATACCGACCAAGAGAAATGCGAGAGGATAATGACTAACATTAGAGATGTTGAGAATACACATTTACAAGATATCACGAGGGAAAAATTAAGCCTATGTAAGCGGGGCGTGTGAAACGAAAAGGCCAAGAAGATATAGTTATCTTATAAAGAAAAGGAAGCGTGAAATGAAGAAGGAACTATGTAAGGTAGAGTACCCCGAGGAGGGTAACCTTCATGAGAATGGTAACATGAGAACTGTAGTAGAATAATAAGTCGTCGACATCGGAGAAAGTCGGATACAAGTTAATCGGTGACAACTGAGAACGCACAGGTGCGGTTTGTCTATTGGTGAGTGTAGAGGGGATGAGTAAACAAGATTATGGGCCTACAAAGGATCAACAACAAGAGCTTAAAGTATTCGCGATGGTTCAATGTCAGCAATAAGGAGTTATATCAACGGAAGTGAAAATGTTATAATCAAGTAGCATTGGTGGGTTCAAGCATATGACTGTAAAGTGTTTGTAATGATCCTTTACGACCTTCTTAGGTCATGAGAACAACATATGGGAGATCGACCCGGATTAGAAGTTTTATGTTTTGATCATGGTAAAGGAAACTAGTAGATCAAGAGGAATGTGATATTTTCATTGTTTGTGGTGCGTAGGCGGGAGTATAATAAGAGGATGTATAGTATGTTCATTCTAATAAAATGGAGGGTATGTTTTCGCTAGCAAAAGATGAGAGCGAGGCGTCACACTCACACAAAAGAGCCATGGTGGCTTTGGTGTGAAAGGGAGGACTTAGATTAGGGCAACACTTCAAGCTTGAAATTACGATGTTAGTGATTGGTGGAGTAATGACTGGATATTTTTGTGATTATGGCTGGGAATTTTGTCTGAAGGCATACTAGTACGGTGTGAGATTGTTCACGAAACACCAAGAGATGCTTAAGGGACCAACAAGAGTAGGAGAAGATTGAAGTTGTGAAGTTTGTTCTCGATATGAGATGTACAAGTAGTACATGAAAGATTGAGGTTAGAGCCTCTACGGTCGGTTTGACGTTACATAAGAAGCTGAGGTATAAAATTCTACACCTACTTGAAGAAAGGATGTCTATAGTGAATGCTGATGTGGGATACGAAGAGCTCCTCCCATAGCTTGGGATGTCCGAAGAAGTGAAGGAGATTGTATCGATTTGTTATAAGGCATGAGCGAGTCTTGTAGTTAAGACCCTTGTGACTGAACACATGCACGAGATCAAGAGATGTTATTATCGCCTTTCCTTTAAAAGTGAAAAGAGGGATTAGTTGAATTATTGCTTAACCAAGGCTTCAAGAGTCGGAAGACTCGAGCAAGTTCCACGAGTTCAGGAGATTGAGGATTTGTAAAAGAAAGACGGTCAACATTTTAGATAAAGATGGAGCAATACACGTGTTTAAAGGACGTCACCTCAATAGATCGGGGTATATCAATTGTGTCATGACCACAAGTAAAGTGATAAGACAAGATTATTACGATACACGTGTTTAGGTCGGTTATTACGATATGTCACGGGAAGAGAAAAGATAGAACCCGAGATACCACGGATTCCAATGCATCGGAATGTGGATTTTTTCCACTAAGGTTGAGTTTGGGCTCAACTCTGACCTCCAAGGCGCTTTACATAATGACGCTTGTAAAATACGTGAGTCGAAAGAGCATTTGAACGACTAGTTGCAATGACGTGTTGATAAGGGTTCATTATAACCAATGCACGGCCATAGAGAACATCAAAAGGGGTTTTAAACTCTTGATTTGAGGTTGTTATGGAGAACACCAGTTTGCAAAGAGGAGAGGTTATCTCCATCTATATATCGATTACCGTGAGACAAATAAGATAACAATGAAGGACAAGTATCCCTTACAACGAATGAATGATCTACTCGACCGGTTGCATGGGTCGATAGAGTCTTCTAAAATTGATTTAAGGTCTGATTTCCACCAAATGAGAATTCGAGACTGGAACATTGCAATTACGGCATTTCAGACAAACCATGGTCACTACGAGTTGTAGCGATTCCATATGGGCTTACTAATTCCTAGATAGGATATTTTGGTCTACTCTCGAGAACAGAGAAGTTGTATGACAAATTTTCACGGGATGATAACCCCCGAAGAATGTGAAAGAAACTACAAGTTTTCTCGGATGTGTTGGTCATTACCGGATTTGGGGAGAGACTCTCCAAGTAACACTATCTATGGATAACCTACCCCGGATGACCATGAAGTATGGAATGGGACGGAAATTAACAATGAAGTTGTTGAGAGTTGAGAGGAGATTCATTTGTGAACTGTTTGAAATTTGCCTCGGGGTATGATGGGTTTGAAGAGGACAAGTGATTCTCCAAGACAAGTCTTGATTGAGTATCGAGGAATGAGGTAAAGGTAATAGCATACGTGTCTCGTTAGTAGAAGCGGTGTAAAGTAAAGTACTTCCTTCATTGCTTGGAACTTGCAACAAGATTGAGAAAATGAAACATCAAAGTTTGGTTTAGCGGGACCAATTAAGAAGTTCGACCTTTTGTGTTAGAGGTAATCAAAGAGAAACAAATTGGAAATTCAGCATTGAGAAAGACCCGAGTAGGAAGTTGAGTTCCTATATATCGGAACTTTTTGAAAGGTTAGCGCAATTTGGGAAAGTGGTTTACCGGTTGGCGTAGCCGCCGAGAGTAGAGAGTGTTCACCCGGTGTTTCATGAGTATCAATCTAGAGAGTACATACATGACTCGAGACATGTGGTCAGTCATGAGGATCTAGTTGTAGACGAGGAACCGATGAGGGTTACTGAAGACGGAGGGTAGTATCTTTAGTTGAGTTTTACGCGGAGCTATTAGCCTCGATAGAATCGATGGGTTAGACCTAGTTCTTACCTTGATTTAGTTATGTGCATGTGTGATGTTATGTGTAGTTCGTGCCCTGTGTGGGAATGTGCTTTATGACCTGATATATCTCGATGTGGTAGTTTGAGTAGATTGTGTGTATAGATTAGAAAGTTTAAGCCTTCTTAGTTTGAGAGTTCACACCTCGGCCTTAGGGACCGAGAAGTTTGCCGTATAAAAAGTTTCGGGACGAAACTTATTTTTAGGGAGATCTGATGTAACGCCCAAATTTGAGGCGTGTTTGCGATATTTATTTTTCCGGATTTTATCGATATTTTATGAGCTTAAATATATTTCAACTGTATTTTAGAAATAATCGGAAATTTATTCCGATAAATTCCGGGTCAAACCGGAATTTGACCGGTTTATACCCTTTCCGCCATTCTATTTATTTCGTTTTTTTTTCTAACCCGGTAAGATAAAACATTTGGGCCGTCAAGACGGGCCGGCCCAAGAGATGTGTGGCCCATCCGGCCTTTCTCCTTCCTAAACCTAACGCCCTCAGGAGGCTTGGGTCACGCAAGGCTGCCGCCTACCTTGGGTCTTCCTCCTTCCTTCACGTTGAGATGGAAATCAGCAGCTGGTGCTTTCTTCTTCCTCTCTCTCGTCGGACCTCCCTTCATCTTCCTTCTCTGATGTCCATCTCTCTCTCTCTCTCGGATCTGTCCCGCTCTTCTCGCCGGGTGCTGCCAAAGACGAGCCCTAATATTGCGGCGAAATAGGGCTCCGGCCGTCGAAGAAGCCGGCCTCGCCGCCTCGCCGCCTCGGTCCTCTTTCCGTAGGCTGTGGAAGACGCCGGTGTCGTACCTCCTGCTGCAACCGCCAATGACGCCGACCCAGATCTTCTTCTGCATCCGTCGAAGACGCCGGCCTTGGACCTCCTACAACCCGCCGAAGACGACGACGTTGGCTCTCCTTCAGCAGCATGTCGAAGAAGTCGGGCTCGGGTCTCCTCTCTAGCACGTTGAAAGAGGTTCCTTCACTGCTGTTGGTTGCCTCACCTCGCCGCCTTCATCGGCCGCCAAGGACCACCAGTCCCGCCGCCACGGTTACTGTAGTGTGCAGTGTGAGTTCAAGTGCTTCCTTTTTAAATCCTAGATCACTAATTGAGATATTTGAGGCTTGAAGGCTGGTTTAGCTAACTTGTATGTAATTATGAAATTGGGCATAAAGTCTAGTGAATTCTCGGT
Source organism: Fagopyrum esculentum (assembly GCA_033239045.1). Classification (NCBI taxonomy): domain Eukaryota; kingdom Viridiplantae; phylum Streptophyta; class Magnoliopsida; order Caryophyllales; family Polygonaceae; genus Fagopyrum; species Fagopyrum esculentum. Next base: position 25,822,425 of record BSUD01000001.1, on the reverse strand, counting down.
TGATGTAGTTAAACTAATTGTAGTGAGAAGATGATGTTGGATTGTTGGAATTATAGTGAAGATTGTTGGTGTAAACCCTAATCCCGGAATTGGGGATTTTTGGTATATGTTGGGTCGTAGGTAATTATATGTAACCATTGTGTTAAGATGCATCTTGTGAGAAAGGGGTTGTTGGATTCTTGTTGACCGAGTAATGTGATATGAGTTAGTTGTTTGCATAATTGGAAAGGTGGAATGTAAATATTTGTAATCACAACTTGGACGGAAGGGTGTGTAGGAATTAATGTTTGTAGCGTAAGTGATATGAGTCGGATTATAACCTTGGAGGAAGAAATGAAAGTGTATGATCTATAAGTATATATAAGCATATGAACAATTAAGTAAATGTTGTTAAGAAAGAGTGATTTTAGTTGAGGTTTTTGGAACTTCCTAGACTTTTAGGGATTCCATACCAAGGGTAAAACTGTCTTTTTACACCAAGAGAGCGAGTTGGTTTTCTTCTCTTAGATGATCTTGTTAGCTTACAAGTAGAAAACTTCTAAGAGTATGGATATGATATTGATCCAAGTCTTCCTTTTATAACCAGGTGTTTGAGATCTTATCCTTACCGAATCGAGTAGTAGCATTATCGAGATTTTGACTCGATTCAGGTAAGTCTCCGGACTTACTTAGCTCGTATTCTATGTATTAGATTCGATGTGTGTTTGGTGGTGTGTGTTTTATCGCTTTCATTATAACTTATAAAACCGGAATTAGGATTACCGACCTTTATATATTATTTGGCCCAAGTGTATGATAACGGGCGGTGACAACTTGTCTAGCTCTTGCGTAGAGTTAGGAGGTTCTTGGCGACTAGCCCGTGTGGTTAGACGGTCGGAGGCATCCACCGTTCCATGCGGTAAGTGGGGACCGAGGCGGGTTTCGGGAGATTCTCGTGTCACAAAAGAAGTTGAATTAGAACGGGATACGACTTAATAATAAAAAGATAATAAACCGGACATGTGTGATTTGGTGTACATTGTGTGTTATGTTGATTTAATTGTGTTTGTGCCTTTCACCTTGATTCTAATGCTTCGAATATTAGCTAACGGTTTTATACCGATTGTTGTAGATTGCCTTGCAGGTTAGGATTGCGGCCGAGAGATCCGGAAGAGTGGGCAGCCGGGGTTCCGTACATTTTAGGAGTGGGTTTTGGTTGGAGTCGGGTTGTGTTTTATTCAGCGTTTATTATGTTGGTATGTCGCGTGTATGGCGTTTTGGTCTTTGGTGTTGTTTATCGGCTGAAGTCTTTTGTTGTTTTCCTTCGGGTTTCTTATCATTTGCATTAAAAAGAAATTTCGGTTTTGCCTTTATTTGTGCCATGTTGAAAGATCCGGTGGAATTGTTGTCAAGCTAAGGGTCGGGACCCATTGTGAGGTCCCAACCCGTAGCGCCCCGAGTCCCGCGGATTTGGGGTGTTACAAAAGTGGTATTAGAGCCCTAGGTTGACAACAATGGCACTCGCAATCTTCTAAAGGCCGAATAAGAATTAAACAGAACCCCACGGGTTCTGAGTTTTCGTTTTCAAAATCACTTGCATGAGTCGGGGTAGAATGTACGGACCACCACTCCTTCCGCGGATCTCGGCAGCTTAGTTTATTGGACTTGATATATATATGTATATATATGTAGATAGGTATAGTATATGTGGATTGTAGTTGCATGATGACTTGATTTATATGTATAGTTAATATATGTGGACTATAGTACTTGTTTGGACCTTGTATTATTGTATTGATTTTCCAGATGTGATATATTAGTAGTAATGTGAGCATAAAACTCATGTATATAGTTATATATACATACACATATGGTATGCTAGTATTATATAAGTAGTAGTGGATGTTATAGTTAAGTTAGGAAGCTATCATTGCCCTTGGACAACCGCCTTTTTGGGATTATTATAGTATAGGGATTATGATAGTATATATACGGTGATAAGTATGCTCAAGTACCGAGTTGAGCATCACATTTTGGCAAACACCCTGGCGATTCATCAGACTCCTTTTGGGACGTCAAAGAAATCATTTGAAGGATAAAGAGGACATTAGCGGCAAGGACGAACAAATAGAAGGGAACTTTGAGTCAACTTAAGAGAATTCGAGATGGAAGCAATACAAGTAAAGAGGGCAAGGTTAAGGTGTATAAGTGGTTATAAAGAAACCGTGATTGTACGACGACGAGACCAATAGGGATAACAAACTTAAGTTCTTTAAAAAAGACGCGTGGACAACTAAAGATGTGAATCGAAGAGGAGATGAGTACATTCTAACAAGGTTAAAGGCGGTGTTCCATTACGAGAAGTGAAGCTTTCCTTAAACGTTTCTAAACATAGGAGTTAAGATGAGAGAAGCGAACCAAACATGTGAGAAGGATTTAAAATACCGTAAGTTAAACTCGCGAGGTACCAAGAAGTGAAGAGTCAAAAATACGAGGGTTACGAGGAAGATCACACGGTGAAAGATTCAACATTACTAGAGTTATGAGAAGAAGGGCATGGTGGGGATTCACGTGGAGTTGACCGATTTCTGTTATGATGATAAGGCTAAAAAGCCAAGAAGGATGAAGTGCGTATAAATGATGATCTCAAGAAGATGAAAGAAGAAACAAGGAGCTTTTATTGAAGGACTTAAGATACCGACCAAGAGAAATGCGAGAGGATAATGACTAACATTAGAGATGTTGAGAATACACATTTACAAGATATCACGAGGGAAAAAAAAAAAAGCCTATGTAAGCGGGGCGTGTGAAACAACAAGACCAAGAAGATATAGTTATCTTATAAAGAAAAGGAAGCATGAAATGAAGAAGGAACTATGTAAGGTAGAGTACCCCGAGGAGGGTAACCTTCATGAGAATGGTAACATGAGAACTGTAGTAGAATAATAAGTCGTCGACATCGGAGAAAGTCGGATACAAGTTAATCGGTGACAACTGAGAACGCACAGGTGCGGTTTGTCTATTGGTGAGTGTAGAGGGGATGAGTAAACAAGATTATGGGCCTACAAAGGATCAACAACAAGAGCTTAAAGTATTCGCGATGGTTCAATGTCAGCAATAAGGAGTTATATCAACGGAAGTGAAAATGTTATAATCAAGTAGCATTGGTGGGTTCAAGCATATGACTGTAAAGTGTTTGTAATGATCCTTTACGACCTTCTTAGGTCATGAGAACAACATATGGGAGATCGACCCGGATTAGAAGTTTTATGTTTTGATCATGGTAAAGGAAACTAGTAGATCAAGAGGAATGTGATATTTTCATTGTTTGTGGTGCGTAGGCGGGAGTATAATAAGAGGATGTATAGTATGTTCATTCTAATAAAATGGAGGGTATGTTTTCGCTAGCAAAAGATGAGAGCGAGGCGTCACACTCACACAAAAGAGCCATGGTGGCTTTGGTGTGAAAGGGAGGACTTAGATTAGGGCAACACTTCAAGCTTGAAATTACGATGTTAGTGATTGGTGGAGTAATGACTGGATATTTTTGTGATTATGGCTGGGAATTTTGTCTGAAGGCATACTAGTACGGTGTGAGATTGTTCACGAAACACCAAGAGATGCTTAAGGGACCAACAAGAGTAGGAGAAGATTGAAGTTGTGAAGTTTGTTCTCGATATGAGATGTACAAGTAGTACATGAAAGATTGAGGTTAGAGCCTCTACGGTCGGTTTGACGTTACATAAGAAGCTGAGGTATAAAATTCTACACCTACTTGAAGAAAGGATGTCTATAGTGAATGCTGATGTGGGATACGAAGAGCTCCTCCCATAGCTTGGGATGTCCGAAGAAGTGAAGGAGATTGTATCGATTTGTTATAAGGCATGAGCGAGTCTTGTAGTTAAGACCCTTGTGACTGAACACATGCACGAGATCAAGAGATGTTATTATCGCCTTTCCTTTAAAAGTGAAAAGAGGGATTAGTTGAATTATTGCTTAACCAAGGCTTCAAGAGTCGGAAGACTCGAGCAAGTTCCACGAGTTCAGGAGATTGAGGATTTGTAAAAGAAAGACGGTCAACATTTTAGATAAAGATGGAGCAATACACGTGTTTAAAGGACGTCACCTCAATAGATCGGGGTATATCAATTGTGTCATGACCACAAGTAAAGTGATAAGACAAGATTATTACGATACACGTGTTTAGGTCGGTTATTACGATATGTCACGGGAAGAGAAAAGATAGAACCCGAGATACCACGGATTCCAATGCATCGGAATGTGGATTTTTTCCACTAAGGTTGAGTTTGGGCTCAACTCTGACCTCCAAGGCGCTTTACATAATGACGCTTGTAAAATACGTGAGTCGAAAGAGCATTTGAACGACTAGTTGCAATGACGTGTTGATAAGGGTTCATTATAACCAATGCACGGCCATAGAGAACATCAAAAGGGGTTTTAAACTCTTGATTTGAGGTTGTTATGGAGAACACCAGTTTGCAAAGAGGAGAGGTTATCTCCATCTATATATCGATTACCGTGAGACAAATAAGATAACAATGAAGGACAAGTATCCCTTACAACGAATGAATGATCTACTCGACCGGTTGCATGGGTCGATAGAGTCTTCTAAAATTGATTTAAGGTCTGATTTCCACCAAATGAGAATTCGAGACTGGAACATTGCAATTACGGCATTTCAGACAAACCATGGTCACTACGAGTTGTAGCGATTCCATATGGGCTTACTAATTCCTAGATAGGATATTTTGGTCTACTCTCGAGAACAGAGAAGTTGTATGACAAATTTTCACGGGATGATAACCCCCGAAGAATGTGAAAGAAACTACAAGTTTTCTCGGATGTGTTGGTCATTACCGGATTTGGGGAGAGACTCTCCAAGTAACACTATCTATGGATAACCTACCCCGGATGACCATGAAGTATGGAATGGGACGGAAATTAACAATGAAGTTGTTGAGAGTTGAGAGGAGATTCATTTGTGAACTGTTTGAAATTTGCCTCGGGGTATGATGGGTTTGAAGAGGACAAGTGATTCTCCAAGACAAGTCTTGATTGAGTATCGAGGAATGAGGTAAAGGTAATAGCATACGTGTCTCGTTAGTAGAAGCGGTGTAAAGTAAAGTACTTCCTTCATTGCTTGGAACTTGCAACAAGATTGAGAAAATGAAACATCAAAGTTTGGTTTAGCGGGACCAATTAAGAAGTTCGACCTTTTGTGTTAGAGGTAATCAAAGAGAAACAAATTGGAAATTCAGCATTGAGAAAGACCCGAGTAGGAAGTTGAGTTCCTATATATCGGAACTTTTTGAAAGGTTAGCGCAATTTGGGAAAGTGGTTTACCGGTTGGCGTAGCCGCCGAGAGTAGAGAGTGTTCACCCGGTGTTTATGAGTATCAATCAAGAGAGTGCATACATGACTCGAGACATGTGGTCAGTCGTGAGGATCTAGTTGTAGACGAGGAACCGATGAGGGTTACTGAAGACAGAGGGTAGTATCTTTAGTTGAGTTTTACGCGGAGCTATTAGCCTCGATAGAATCGATGGGTTAGACCTAGTTCTTACCTTGATTTAGTTATGTGCATGTGCGATGTTATGTGTAGTTCGTGCCCTGTGTGGGAATGTGCTTTATGACCTGATATATCTCGATGTGGTAGTTTGAGTAGATTGTGTGTATAGATTAGAAAGTTTAAGCCTTCTTAGTTTGAGAGTTCACACCTCGGCCTTAGGGACCGAGAAGTTTGACGTATAGAAAGTTTCGGGACGAAACTTATTTTTTAGGGAGATCTGATGTAACGCCCCAATTTGAGGCGTGTTTGCGATATTTATTTTTTTTCCGGATTTTATCGATATTTTATGAGCTTAAATATATTTCAACGGTATTTTAGAAATAATCGGAAATTTATTCAGATAAATTCCGGGCCAAACCGGAATTTGACCGGTTTATACCCTTTCCGCCATTCTACTTATTTTGTTTTTCTTTCCAAACCCAGTAAGATAAAACAGTTGGGCCGTTAAAACGGGCCGGCCCAACAAACCCATTCCCTTATGTCTGGCCGTCCGGCCCTCTTCCTTCCTAACCCTAGCTCCCTCAAGAGAGGTATGTCGTGCAAGCTGGCCGCCTACTCGGGTTCTCCCTCGATCTCCTTCACCTGGGGATGGAGTCGCGCTGGAGCCTTCTTCTTCCTCTCTCCCTCTCGCCGGAGCTGCTCCCCGTCTTCTCAACCACGTACCTCCCTCCTTCTTTCTCTGAGGACATTTCCTCCCCT
>BSUD01000001.1:25774802-25815818 GCA_033239045.1 Fagopyrum esculentum | reverse complement strand
GCCGCCAAGGACCACCAGTCCCGCCGCCACGGTTACTGTAGTGTGCAGTGTGAGTTCAAGTGCTTCCTTTTTAAATCCTAGATCACTAATTGAGATATTTGAGGCTTGAAGGCTGGTTTAGCTAACTTGTATGTAATTATGAAATTGGGCATAAAGTCTAGTGAATTCTCGGTTGATGTAGTTAAACTAATTGTAGTGAGAAGATGATGTTGGATTGTTGGAATTATAGTGAAGATTGTTGGTGTAAACCCTAATCCCGGAATTGGGGATTTTTGGTATATGTTGGGTCGTAGGTAATTATATGTAACCATTGTGTTAAGATGCATCTTGTGAGAAAGGGGTTGTTGGATTCTTGTTGACCGAGTAATGTGATATGAGTTAGTTGTTTGCATAATTGGAAAGGTGGAATGTAAATATTTGTAATCACAACTTGGACGGAAGGGTGTGTAGGAATTAATGTTTGTAGCGTAAGTGATATGAGTCGGATTATAACCTTGGAGGAAGAAATGAAAGTGTATGATCTATAAGTATATATAAGCATATGAACAATTAAGTAAATGTTGTTAAGAAAGAGTGATTTTAGTTGAGGTTTTTGGAACTTCCTAGACTTTTAGGGATTCCATACCAAGGGTAAAACTGTCTTTTTACACCAAGAGAGCGAGTTGGTTTTCTTCTCTTAGATGATCTTGTTAGCTTACAAGTAGAAAACTTCTAAGAGTATGGATATGATATTGATCCAAGTCTTCCTTTTATAACCAGGTGTTTGAGATCTTATCCTTACCGAATCGAGTAGTAGCATTATCGAGATTTTGACTCGATTCAGGTAAGTCTCCGGACTTACTTAGCTCGTATTCTATGTATTAGATTCGATGTGTGTTTGGTGGTGTGTGTTTTATCGCTTTCATTATAACTTATAAAACCGGAATTAGGATTACCGACCTTTATATATTATTTGGCCCAAGTGTATGATAACGGGCGGTGACAACTTGTCTAGCTCTTGCGTAGAGTTAGGAGGTTCTTGGCGACTAGCCCGTGTGGTTAGACGGTCGGAGGCATCCACCGTTCCATGCGGTAAGTGGGGACCGAGGCGGGTTTCGGGAGATTCTCGTGTCACAAAAGAAGTTGAATTAGAACGGGATACGACTTAATAATAAAAAGATAATAAACCGGACATGTGTGATTTGGTGTACATTGTGTGTTATGTTGATTTAATTGTGTTTGTGCCTTTCACCTTGATTCTAATGCTTCGAATATTAGCTAACGGTTTTATACCGATTGTTGTAGATTGCCTTGCAGGTTAGGATTGCGGCCGAGAGATCCGGAAGAGTGGGCAGCCGGGGTTCCGTACATTTTAGGAGTGGGTTTTGGTTGGAGTCGGGTTGTGTTTTATTCAGCGTTTATTATGTTGGTATGTCGCGTGTATGGCGTTTTGGTCTTTGGTGTTGTTTATCGGCTGAAGTCTTTTGTTGTTTTCCTTCGGGTTTCTTATCATTTGCATTAAAAAGAAATTTCGGTTTTGCCTTTATTTGTGCCATGTTGAAAGATCCGGTGGAATTGTTGTCAAGCTAAGGGTCTGGACCCATTGTGAGGTCCCAACCCGTAGCGCCCCGAGTCCCGCGGATTTGGGGTGTTACATGAAACTTCAATTTAGATCACCAAGTCAAATAACATTCTTATGATCTCAAGGACTTTCAAGTAAGGTCAAGAATACGGAAAAGTGTGGGAAACTTGTAAAGGGATGTGGTGTATGAATCCGGGAATAAGGAACAACACAAACTCTTTTCTTTTCACCATTTGAACTAACCACAAACTTAGAGCTTTGCTCTAGACTTTTTGCACATAATTTTTCTTTTTTGACTTTACTTTTGGAAATATGGACATCGGTGCACAAAAACCAAAGCCTAGGAGATTGGCGTTTCTCAATTTCGAGATGCCTCAAACCCTTGATGCACATACCATAATCCGTTAGGAATATCGCTCAATCCGACTTTGGCAAGACACAATCACCCGGCTATGTGAATGGTGCCGAGTTACTCATCATCATGATTGACTTCCCCAAACCTATTTTCATACACTTTGAATTCAAACAATCGTTTTCATGCCCCTCCCACATCAAAAATGCCAAAATCAACTCTTCCTAAATCTCGGATAGGTAAAGGAGGCAGGTATTTTTATTGAGGGGCTAAATGATCAAAGAAAGAAGTAAGAGAAACGAGGTGTCTTAATCATCTCATAAAGAAGTATAAGAACTTATATTGTGATTTCAACCTTCATTTCTCAAAATGATTTAGATAAAACTTTCACATTATGAAACTTGCAAGAAAGGATAAACAAAATACTCAATCTCTTCACAATTCATAATTCAATTCAAGCATACAATTGTCATCAAAAACTCATTCCACAAGTAGATTCATCATAGAAATCATCTCTAATCTTAGAAGCACAAAAAATTTCAAAATTTTCAAATTTTTTATGGGTTTTTCAAAGCCTTTTTCATACAATGCAATAATGAAACGTGTGGCAATGAAAAGAAACATGCAAGTGTTCATAGACATAAGCAAAGCAAAGTGAATCGAGTTATTACAAACGAGAGTCACACCTCACCCCATACTTGACATACACATTGTCCTCAATGTTCAAAAGAAATAAAGAAAGAAAAGAAACAAAGGAAACTCACTAATGACGGTGGAGCGGCTCTAACCGGCGGATCATCTCATCATCATCACTGTGAAGGAGGTGGCGGAAATGGATAGAAGTCGGAGCTAAAGGGACGCCCAAACTACTGGCGGTACACATCTCGTAATATCCGGGCGTTCTCCTGCCGCTCCACATCATTAGCCTGCTGCTGGACCTCCAAGTCTCCTACTCTCCTCGAAAGGTTATCCGTCCTATCTAGTAGCTGCGAATACCAAGCTGGCGGCTGGCCATACCATGAAGGCACATCCTGAGGAAGTGTCTGTGCAACCGGTGGATGATCATACCATGGAGGAGGAGCTCCCATCCATGACGGCTGCGCTCCATACCAAGCAGGTGGATTCTCCATCCACATCGGCCTCTCACTCACACTAGCCCGGCGTGAGGAAGAAGAACCGGAAGGTCTAGACTGGCGGGGAGATCTCTTGGGCGGCTCCGGAAAGTCGGCCGGCTGATCCGGGAATGTTCCAAAGTCATGCTCAGTGCCTCCTGCATCCTGATCATCTCCTCCTCCTATCTCCTCATCATCACCCTCAGCTGGAACCTCATCAGGCACGTATGGAGGAGCTACTAGTCTATTGGCATGCATCGGTACGAAAGTCTCCTTCCAATTGTGATGGCCTATCATGATAGAGTACTCTGGAAGCCATGGAATGCCCCTACCACCTCTCTCCTTCCAAGGCATGGCTGCGGTGGGTGAAGCACGGTGGTGGGGAAAGATGATCCCTCTAGTCATAAGTCCATTGAGACCCAAAGGTCTCGCCGCTATCCTAATGCAGGCGGAGTAGTCAATGCCCAGCTGGTTGGCGATGTGAGTCACCATACCCCCATAACCTATATTCCCGGCCCTTTTGTTCTTCAACTTACTAATGGTAGAGGCAAGTAGGGTGGCACAATCTGCGGGAGTACCGGTGAGCATGCAATAGAGGAGGAAAAGTTCATCGGTCTTAATCTTTTGTGGTGTTTCGGTCCTAGGGAAAAGGCATTCCGGAAGGACTCTATGGGCTATTTTCAAGGCTAAGTGGTATATGAGTTTAGCCTTAGTGTCGGCCGGTTGCCAACGATCCTCACTAGCATAGATCATAGCAATATCATTCCAAAAGTCTTTGGCATACACTCCCCCGGGAAACTTTCCATTGAAACTCTCATGAAACCCAAAGAAGGTTCCAAACTGAACTATAAAGAACTCATAGTTTTGCTCCATCAACCTAAAAGACACCGTTCGGCTAACGGTGCTATGCTAAAAGGAAGTTACAAACTCCCTTGTTATCTCCTCAGAAGCATCTTCCCTAATGGTGGAGAAGATGATCAATCCGGCTCTATCCAAAAGCCAAGTCAAGTCATTCACTACATTGAGCTCTTCAAGCTCCTCTAGGACAAGGTACCTAGGTCCTATTATCGGTCTCTTTGAAATCTTTTCCATGGCTCCTTTATAGTCCTCATGGATTCTAGGTATTCTAGGAGGTGGTGGTGATGGTGGTTCCCTAGGAGGGGGTTGGGAAGAAGAGGAACTATCACCTTTCTGCTTCTTGTTTCTACTTGACTTTCTCCTAAACATTTTTACTCAAAACAGAAAAATCCACGGTCTGTTTTTGAAATTTCACGGCCGTGGAAATGTACGGACCCATGGAATTGGTCTGTCTCTCTCAAACTTCAGCAAATTCACACCAAATTCAACAATCACAGCCCTAGACTACTTCTAATTCCAATTTCGTCCAGTTCTCCTATAATCTTGCAAGAAAATTGAACCAAATTGACCAAGAAGAGAATAGAGAATAAAACCTAGGTTTGGATTTGAAAAATCCAAATTCCTTTCCCAATGTGGATTGTTCACTTAGTTTGTTGCTTGGATCTTGTAGAGGATTGAAATGCTACAGTTTTAGTTGAAGAATCGCTTGAATCGGACTCCGGATGAAGAATTACGAGAGAGGGGAAGTGGCCGGCGATTTGGGCGTGGTTCTGGGCTTGGTTGGTGAAGTTGAGTGTGTTTTTGAGAAGGAAGGAAGGTTATATAGTGTCCGTAAATTTTTGGGAAATTACAGTTACTTGAGGCGTTCCACGGCCGTGGTTTTGGCCGTGGAATTTTCTGTTTTGTGTCAAAACTTGGAAATTAAGGCTGGTCGGGGTGTTCCACAGCCATGGTTTTGTACGGTCAACCGTGGAACTCTATGATCTGTGCCAAAAATTCTAGTTTCATCATTCTTTCCAACTTTTCCTTCCATCCTTTGCTCATTTCTTATTCTTGACATCCAAAAACACAACATACCGGAAGGTATCGAGGGGAAAACAAACAAAAACGACATCTAATTTAATCTAAGAAAGAAAAACAAAAATGCAATTACAATGCCTTGGGTTGCCTCCCAAGAAGCGCTTTGTTTTGGGTCCGTAGCTAGACTGTTCCTGAGTTTATTCGAGGACAATCGGATCGATTTCCTCAGTTTGGAGCTCCGGTGAATACTTCTTAAATCGTTGGCCATTTACCTTGAAACTTCCGCACTTTTCACCCAATACTTCAACTGCTGATAGCATGTATTATAGTCTATATTTTGGGACTTATTTAGACGTTTTATCGTCAATAATCTGCATGTTTGGATGTATATTATGTGGTTATATTGTCGTTTCATCTACCTTTACGGGAATCGAGGTCTACACCAAGTTTCGTTGTAATCGTAGGTAAAATGGCACATTTTGGATCGAAATGGAGCTAAGGAGCAAAGGAGTCATGGGAGCTACATTCTGGAGCTTAAAAGAGAACTCAGGAAGCATGGAACTAACAAAGAAGATTTACTTTGGACCAGATTTGAGAGATTTCACATTCAGCTGAGATTCATCTCTGTCAGCTACAGTATCACCTCGACCGAGGTGATCTTGAGGAGCGTCCCGACCGAGGCGAACACCCTAGCGCGGCGAGATTATATTTTATTTGGCTGAGATCTTTTATTTTTGAAAGGAATATATCTTATATTTTTGGGTTGGATTTCTGGAAGGAATATCATATATTTAGGAGATCTATTTTAGAGATATGGATATATTTTATAGGAAATTATCTTTTTAAGATATTATTATCTTTGGAAGATAATTCTCCTATATAAAGGGTTAGATGTTCCACAATTCAACCATCTTTTGGATCAGCAATATTCTACCCATTGTAGTAAAGAGATTTTCTGGAAGTTTGAAGGAAGGAAGGATTGAAGATTGAAGGAAGGAATTTGATAGCTTGGAGATAGCTTTTAAGGGGATTTGTAAGACTTTCTTAGATTCCCTTTGGTTTTATTGTCTTGTTGAATTTGTGATCCAAGGAACGCTGATTTGTTTGATATTTGATTAAGTTATTGAAGCTTTGTTCTTAAGGTTTTTGTGTTTAAATATTCATTCTCTTCTCATATATTTGATTATTGTTTTCATGATGATGAGTGGCTAATTTCCTTGTGCGATTCTAGGGTGATTGGCTGAAAGTTGTGGGAAAGACGATGATAGAATGATCTTAATCCCAGTAGGACCCTGAAAGCCCGAGTCTTTAACCTTAACCCTAAAACATCGCGCTCAGTCAAATAACATCTCAGCCGGGGTGGAACTTGACTGACCTAGGTGACCTTTTCTGATCCAAAACTGAGAGTCAAGTGTTAGAGTTTGCCAAATCCTATTCTTATTACACCTTTCCTGGTTCAATGCAAGCCTAGGATGAGACTTACCCGGTGATTCCTTTGTTTGTGTACCCAAAATCATAAGTGTAGGCAATAAAGGTTTATCCTTTATTGGGGTTTGAGTGTGCCTTCATCCCATCTTTGTGAGTTAGCCTGAGACTTACCCGGTAAAGGTTGATTCTATTCCCTTAGTTGGTGTGTTGGTTTGAGATAATAGTTCCTTTCCTTAGTACCTTGAGACTTACCTGGTAATAGGAGCTTTGGTTTGGGATAGTGAGTAGTGAGACTTACCCGGTAATCTATTCCCATTTTAGAAACACCTTCCCTTTGCAAAATCTCAGCTTTGTCCGCTTTATCTTTAGATCTTGAGTTGGAACCACAACTAGATGCTTTACTCCCTAGAATTTGCATATTCCCCTTATTTGACCTTATTATCATTTTTGATTGCTTTAATCGCTTTTGTGGTTATTAGTTGCATTGACAACCTCTACTTGCTTAGGTTTCACCTAATCCCTGAGATCGACACCCCGGAATTCTTGCTTTTTACTATAATTGATCCGTACAATGCGGATTCGCATCCTTGTTTTAAGCATATTTCTTGGGATATAAATTTAAAGCTTGCACACACCATTTGGAGCGAACAAGTTTTTGGCGCCGTTGCCGGGGACTTGGTCTAGACCAAGCCGGTTGCGGTTGTCTTTCAGGGCAATTGCCCCTGTTGCTACTAACCACTCTACTTGAGTGACTTTCGCAGGTTCTTTCTTTTAGGTTTATGCGAAGAACCCGTGCCGGGAAGGAAATCTTTCCTTACGATCCCGAACCAGAAAAGACATACAAAAGACGCTTGAAAGAAGCAAAAATGGCCAACCAAGACAATGCGATCTTGAAGCCGAACTGAAGGAGGCGATGGAACAGCTGCGCCTCAATAGGGAAGAACTACAGCGCGAGAGGGAGCAAACTCGCACCAGAACTGTAGAGATTGAAACAGATATGGCTGATCTACGAGCCCAGATTCTGCATCGACCGAGGCAGGACCCAGTCCCAGTTGCCGCGGCCGAGATACATCCACCTCGGATGCCTGTCCGAGATGTTCTTTTTGCAGGAATTCCACAAACCCTAGGACAAATGATGGACCCAAACCAGCAAGTGAGGCGTCCAGGAGTCAACCTAGGTGATCCAGCGGAGCATGATTATGAACTTCGACCGCAAGTTCTTTCCATGATCCGCCAATTCCAGTTTGAAGGTTTAGAAAGGGAGTCTCTACATCAACATTTGAAAAACTATGAGATTTTGATGCAGACCTTGAGACCTTCAAAGCTGAAAAATAATAATTACAAGCTAAGGCCTTTTTACTTTTCTTTGAAGGATAGGGCGCTTACTTGGTATGAGTGTTAGCATGAAATATTGTGACACTTTAGACACGTTTTCTAAACATATTTGATTCATATTGATAGTCTTTGATTGAGCATTGTTGCATTAGTGAGCTAGTTTGCCTATATTGTCGATATGGATGTCTACACTAGTTCTATGTTGATTATAGGTACTTAAGAGCTATTTCCGAACGGAATCGAGCAAAGAAGAGTTGATTTGAGATGTCCATGGATTGAGGGCATTCTTAGGAGCAAATTGGAGTTCAACTTGAGGAATGCACGAGGCTAAGGAAGAATCACGTTCTTGCCCTAAACCACGCTCTAAAATACGGCCGTATTACAAACCACGTTCAGTTCCACGGCCGTGGATCCTTGCAAAGAGAGGCGTGATGCATTCCAGTAACTATTACGGTCGTGGAATACATGGTTCAAACCGTGTCACATTCCACGCTCTAAATTACGGTCATGGAAACTTCCACGACCGTGATCTTGGCGATCTTTTTCGCCACACTTTGAAGCCACGATCTTTTGAAGATTGGGCCGGGCCGATATTTTATCTTGCCCTATAAAAAGACGGACGAAGGAAAATTCCGTCATCTCGCTTTAGGCTTACACTTGCGACAGGACCGCTTATCGACGGCATCCCCGCTTACCCTCGTCTAGAGGCAATTGGAGATCGACATTCGTGTTTGGATTTGCCCTAATCTCGCACTTGGTGGAGATTATCGTTGGGATTCCCAGATTTCCCAAATTGACGGAAGATTCGGAAGGTTTCTTGCAAGAAGACTACTCTTCTTGTTTAGGTTTGATTTAGAAGACGGATTGACATCCCGTTCTTCCTTCTTGCCTAAGATTGTGTTTGTTTGTTCTATTCCGGATCTTGTGACGATATTTGTTCTTGATTGTGACTTTGAGATTGGTTTGGAGTTTATTGAAAGTTTTCGGAAGTTTTCATCTTTTAATCTTTTAATTCTTGAATTGATATCAACATGACTGTTATTGGCTAAAAACCCTTAACATGTCTAAGGTGAAGGGTTGATAGTTGTGGCTTAGATGATGATAGATCGATCGTAAATAGATTAGACCCTGAGAGTTCGAGAGAATTGTCGACGAACCCTAAATTACGGGTTGTTCTTGAGTTCCACGACCGTGGAATCCCAAGATCCAACCGTAATTTCCCTTAAGTTTACGAACCTGCTTTTACTTTAATCCAAAGTTAAAGATTTGCTTTAACTTAGTTTAGACTTGTCTTTTCTAGGTGGTAGTGAAGCCTCAACAACCTCTACCTCGATTATGAGTGTCACAACCTTAATCGGTTAAGTAGTCTTGATCCTTGGATTACAAGTTTGGGTATTTGACATTAATTCTCACCTTTAGAACCTTTCTATATTGAAGCCTCAACAACCTGTATAGAGAGTGTCTTGTAGGTGAGTCATATAAGGTTTTTGGAACTTCACCGTACGATTACCTTACATTAGCATACCTTTGCATATCTCAACTCTGTCTTTATATCATTAAGTATATCTTGAATCGATTGCCACAGCTGGATACTTGAATCTTTAGGATTGTTGTTTTCCCAATATTTGCAAAACCTCTCATACTTACTCGCTTGATAATCTGCAATTGAATTTGTTCCCACCCAAATCCCTGTGTTCGATACTCTGGAATTCTTGCTTAACTACGTCGATCCGTACACTGCGGGTTCGCTGCTTGATTCTAGTTTTATAAATTTAAAGCTTATTTGCACACACCTTTAGGGGCGAACAAGTTTTTTGGCGCCGTTGCCAGGGACTTGGTTTCGGCCGAATTCGGTAGCCGGTTGTCAAGCTTGGGAGCTTGCTCTCGTTATTTGATATTGCTTTGAGTGCATCCGCAGGTCTAGGAACACCGAAGATCTCTTACCTCTTGATCAAGAGCTAGAGAAAACTTTAAGGCAAAAGCGCAAGGAAAAGAAGATGGTTGAAGAACACGAACGTGATCTTCAAGCGGAGTTGGCGGAGAAGGAAGCTCAACTCCAATGGAATGAGAACCTCCGCCGGGATGAAATGGATCGTCATCAATCTGAAATTAACAATCTACAGGATACGATGTTCCAAATGAGGGTAGAGTTAAGCGACCTTAAGAATAAAGGAAGCAAGAAATCCTCAAGAAGGGCATCAAGATCTAGAAGAAGAAGAAGTCATTCATCCGCTGATGATAGTGACTCTTCCATGCCACCGCTAGAAGAAATTGATCCCACGATCAATGCGAATCCTTTTCATCCACAAGGAGCTGCTAATCGCCGTGTTCCACCTAGGAATGCAAGGATCGAGCGTGTGGACGATGAGCCAAGAACTCTTGGCCAGCGGATGGATCCAACGCAACAACCACGCCGCTTGGGCGTGAATTTTGATGCTGAAGATGTACAAGGGTTCAGTTTCAACCCTCAAGTTATTACTCTTGTTCGCCAAAACCAATTTGGCGGGACAAGCGCTGAATCTCCACACCAACACTTGCAAAACTTTGAGTGTATGATGGAGACGATGAGGCCGAAGAATGCTACTACCAACAGCTACAAGCTCAAGCCTTTCTTCTTCTCTTTGAAAGGGAAAGCGTTGTCTTGGTACCAAGCTCTTCCTAGTGGGAAACTAGATACGTGGGAAGACCTTTCTGCGGAGTTCCTCACCAAATTCTTTCCGCCTTCCAAAACGGCGGAACTTAGAGGTAAGATTAATGCTTTTTCCATGAGACCTAACGAAAGTTTGTTTCAATCTTGGGAAAGGTTTCAGGATTTGCTCTTGGATTGCCCTCATCATGGCATATCCAAACTTGCCTTGCTGGAGATTTACTACAAGGGGCTAGATGCGGGAACGCAATTCAACCTCCAATCCCTCTCATGTGGAACTTTCATGGACATGAGAGAAGATGACGCTTGGGACTTCATTGAGAAGCAAGCAAGAGTCATAGAGAAGTATTCCCACCGGAAAGTGGAGGGAAATCGTGTGGAGCAAGGAGCAAAGCTCACACATGAAGCTCAAAATCAGATTTTCTCCCTCAACAATGAGATCAAAGAGTTGAAGGAGGCTATCAAGGCCAACTTCCCAAAGCAACAAGGGAAAGATGTTGGTTATTTGGGCAACAACAATGGCGGTGATAACACAAACCGCAACAACAACAACAACCGGAACAATAACTGGAGCAACAATTGGAATGGCAACAACAACAATAATAACGGCCGGAGCAACAATTGGAACAACAATAGGGGTTCAAGTAACAACAATTGGCGCTCCAATCAACAAAATTCCGGTAACTCTTATCCTTTCAATTCTAATTCACTAACTCCACCTTCCTCTTCCTCTACTCCTTTGAGAAGCCAAGGGCAAACATCAAATGGAGGAAACACTTCGGGAAAGGAGAAGCCCGATCCCATGTTGGAGACGATTTTGGGAAAGCTTCAAGGGTTGGAGAACCACCTCATCAAGGTTGATGATCAAGTTTCTAAGGTTGATAAAGCTCAAAAGGTTTTAGAAAACCAAATGTTCAACCATGCGGAGGAAGTTCCTAGGAATCAAGGGAAGCTTCCAGGAAAGA
The DNA here is from genome assembly GCA_033239045.1 of Fagopyrum esculentum. NCBI lineage: Eukaryota > Viridiplantae > Streptophyta > Magnoliopsida > Caryophyllales > Polygonaceae > Fagopyrum > Fagopyrum esculentum. The sequence goes on along the minus strand of BSUD01000001.1, from coordinate 25,804,540 downwards.
CGGAGGACAACCCTAAGGGAAGGGTGATGGCGATAACAACTAGGAGCGGAGTGACTACTACCGATCCGCAGCCTACGTTCGTTGAAGTCCCCGTAGAGAAAGACAAGGAGAAGGGGAAGGAGAAGGAAGATGTCTATGTTCCTCCTCCAGCTTACAAACCTCCCCTACCATTCCCTCAATCTAGAGCGCGAGCACGCCTAGATAAACAATTCGGTAAGTTCATAGAACTCATGAGTAAGCTGCATATTAATATACCCTTCATTGATGCTATTGTAGGTATGCCGGCTTATGGCAAGTTCTTGAAGGAGCTCCTCTCCAACAAGAGGAAGCTAGAAGATTTCGGTGAGGTCAAGATGAGTTCGGATTCTTCGGATCTCATCAAGACCATGAAAGAGAAAATGCCCCCAAAATTGAAGGATCCGGGGTCATTTTGCATTCCCATAGGAGTGGGAGATGTCACATATGACGCTTTATGTGACTTAGGAGCAAGTGTGAGCATCATACCACTTGCATTGTGCAGGAAGATCGGTTTAGGCAACCCTAAACCGGTGAAGATGACGTTATACATGGCGGATCGATCCATCACTCGCCCCGTCGGTATTGTGGAAGACGTCCCGGTCAAGCTAGGTAAATTCTTTGTTCCCATTGATTTTGTCGTACTTGACATTCCTGCAGATAGCCCGGTCCCGATCATACTCGGAAGACCGTTTCTTGCAACTTCCGGCTGCATAGTCGATTGCAAGAATGGGAGACTCGCTTTTGATATAGGAGAAGAGAAAGTAGAGTTCGTTCTTTCCACTCTAGTGAAAGAGCCAATCTTCGATGAGGATATTATACGATGTCCAAGATGAAGAAGGGTTATCTAGGGAGGAGGTAAGTGCGATTCTCTTTAACGATCCTTTACAAAAAGTCATTACTATGAGTCTAACAGATGTAGGGGAAGAAGAAGAGTGCAAAGAGGAAATTGAAGCCTTAGAAGCACAAGAAGAGATGCATGAAGTGGAGTTTGAGAAACTCCACGATGAAGCTGAAAACGTTAGAATCCACGGTCATACCCTGTATTCCACAACCGTGGATTTCACAACCAAAACCGTCCTCCACTCCAGGGAGTTATACGGTCGTGGAGAAGATGTGACAACCGTATTTCCCTTCCACGCCCTAAACCACGGCCGTGGAGGACATGATCCACCCGTAATTTTGGCCGTGGAAGAGAGCGATCGGGACACTTCTTCAACTTCTTCTGATTCTTCTCCAACACACTCAACACCCTTAGAAACTTCTAAGGAGTCATCGGATGTTCCTCAAGGATCGTTGGAAGCTCCGAAAGCGATTGAACTAAAACCACTTCCTACTCATCTAAGGTACGCTTTCCTAGGACCTAATTCTACCTTTCCGGTTATCATTAGTTCCGAACTAAGCATAGATGAACATGAACAGCTCATGATTATCCTTAGGAAACATAGGAGAGCCTTAGGCTACACTATAGAGGACTTAGTAGGAATTAAACCCTCCCTATGCATGCATAAGATACTAATGGAGGAAGACTTTAGAACTTCAAGACAACCTCAAAGGCGGTTGAATCCGACCATGAAGGAGGTTGTCAAGAAGGAAATTCTTAAACTTCTTGATGCAGGTATCATCTACCCTATTTCCGATAGTAAGTGGGTGAGTCCGGTTCAAGTGGTTCCGAAGAAGGGAGGAATGACGGTCATCACCAACAAGAACAACGAACTCATTCCTACCCGAACCGTGACTAGATGGCGGATGTGCATAGACTACCGCAAGCTCAACAACGCAACGCGGAAGGATCATTTTCCATTGCCATTCATTGATCAAATGCTTGAAAGGTTAGCACAACACTCACATTTTTTCTACCTTGACGGTTATAGTGGTTTCTTTCAGATTCCGATACACCCGGATGATCAAGAGAAGACCACATTTACGTGCCCTTGGGGTACGTTCGCTTATAGGAGAATGCCCTTTGGGCTTTGCAACGCCCCAGCCACCTTTCAACGGTGCATGATGGCCATCTTCTCCGAATACATAGAAGAAATCATGGAAGTCTTCATGGACGACTTCTCCGTATACGGTTCCTCTTTTAACGATTGCCTTTCTAACCTTTCTCTTGTTTTGCAAAGATGTGAAGACACTAACCTAGTTCTTAATTGGGAAAAGTGCCAATTTATGGTTAAGGAAGGAATCGTATTAGGTCACTTAGTCTCTAGTAGAGGGATAGAAGTAGACAAAGCTAAGATAGAGACCATAGAGAAACTTCCTCCCCCAACTTCGGTGAAAGGGATAAGAAGTTTCCTAGGACATGCTGGATTCTATAGACGTTTCATTAAGGACTTCTCTAAGATATCAAAACCGCTCACTAATCTATTGATGAAGGATGCAGTTTTTGAGTTTTCGCAGGAATGCTTGGATGCGTTTAACACAATTCGGCAAGCTCTAATTTCAGCACCCATTATCCAACCTCCGGATTGGACTCTACCCTTTGAGGTTATGTGCGATGCTAGTGACGTAGCTATTAGAGCTGTTCTTGGACAACGAAAGGAAGGGCGAACCCATGCCATATATTATGCTAGCAAGACGCTAGATGAAGCGCAGCTCAACTATGCCACTACCGAAAAAGAGTTTTTAGCCATTGTCTATGCTATTGACAAGTTTCGCTCTTATCTTGTAGGTGCAAAGGTGATTGTCTACACGGATCATGCTGCGATCCGATACCTCCTTGCAAAGAAAGATGCGAAGCCAAGGCTAATTAGATGGATTCTTCTCCTACAAGAATTCGATCTTGAGATCCGTGACAAGAAAGGCTCAGAAAATTCTGTTGCGGATCATTTGAGTCGCCTAACACATCTAGAGGACGACCATTTACCCATTGATGACTCCTTTCCGGACGAACACCTACATATCATAGAGGAGTGCATCAACGTGATCTCCAAAGGTAACGAACCATGGTTTGCTGATTTTGTTAACTATTTGGTTTGCCAGGAGATACCACCCGGACTATCCTACGCACAAAGGAAGAAGTTCTTTAAGGACGTCCGGGAATACTATTGGAACGAGCCTCTCCTCTTTAAGAGAGGTCCGGATGGCATCATTCGGCGATGTGTGCCGGAAGATGAGATGCAAAGTGTCATCCGCCATTGTCATTCATTACCTTGTGGAGGACACGCTAGTTCGAACAAGACTAGCGCAAAGGTATTGCAATCTGGATTCTTTTGGCCTACTTTATTTAGAGATGTGCAATCCTTTGTTTCTTGCTGCGATGCTTGTCAAAGAACAGGCAATATTTTTAGAAGGAACGAGATGCCCCTCAACAACATCCAAGAGGTGGAGATTTTCGACGTTTGGGGAGTTGATTTCATGGGACCATTCCCATCTTCTTGTGGAAACCAATACATACTATTGGCGGTAGACTACGTTTCTAGATGGGTGGAAGCAATTGCCTCTCCCACAAATGATGCCATGGTGGTGGTTAAGTTCTTCAACAAGACCATCTTCCCGCGATTTGGGACGCCAAGGACTATCATTAGTGATGGAGGTTCTCACTTCATAGCCCGTCGCTTTGAAGCTCTTCTAGCTAAGTATGAGGTTAGTCACAAGGTCGCCACCCCTTATCATCCACAAACTAGTGGACAAGTTGAGATCTCAAACAGGGAAATCAAAGGAATTTTGGAGAAGACGGTTTCAAGGACTAGGAAGGATTGGTCCTTGAAGCTTGACGATGCATTATGGGCGTACCGGACTGCGTACAAGACTCCCATAGGAACCACGCCATACAATCTTGTGTATGGGAAGTCTTGTCACTTGCCGGTAGAGTTGGAGCACAAAGCGTTTTGGGCTATCAAGTGGCTGAATTTCGGCATGAAGGAAGCGGGAGAGAAGCGTCTCCTAGACATCAATAAGCTGGATGAACTCCGCTTGAACGCTTATGAAAACGCTAAGATCTACAAGGAGAGAGCAAAGCGTTGGCATGATAAGCATATCATTCCGAAGGACTTCAAAGAAGGAGATCAAGTTCTCCTCTTCAATTCAAGACTTCGCCTCTTTCCAGGTAAGCTTAAATCTCGTTGGACCGGACCTTTTCTAATTAAGCGTATTTTCCCCCATGGTGCAGTTGAAGTATGGGGTGAAGCGAGCGAAAGTTTTAAGGTGAACGGCCAACGACTCAAGAAGTATACGCCGGAACTCCAAGCCGAAGAGTTCGCGCCTACCGCACTCGAATAAGTGCGAGCTTGGTCTAGCTACGGACCTTAAACAAAGCGCTTCTTGGGAGGCAACCCAAGGTATTGCATTTTCGTTTTTTGTTTTCGATTCATAGTTTAGCTTAGTATAGACGTTTTTGTATTATTTTGCCTCGATTTCTTCCGGTATGTTCGTGTTTTTGGTAGTAGGATCGATGGAAAAGAAAAAGGGGAAGATAATGTTGAAGAAAAGTGACGAAATCTGGACTTTGGAGCTTTACAGAGGGTTCCACGGCCTAAATTACGGTCGTCATAGCTACAGTGCCCGTAATTTCCAAAAGCCTTTGAAAAATCACCAAAACCACGGTTCCGTACACTTCCACGGCCGTGGAACACCCCGACAGACCGTGATTTTCAAAAATTTTGCCTGTGACTATATAAGCCACATTCTTCACAAAAACCACCCCAAAACCCCTCTTTCCACGACCTAATTGCCGAAAATCCACGACCCTCTCTCAAATCCTCGTTTCTTAATCGTTTTTAACGATTCTTCTTCCTAAACTGAAGCAAATTCAACCACAAACAAGATCCAAGCAACGAATCGAGCGAAAATTCATCAACTAATGCACAATTCGGATTTTTCAATCTGAAAAATAGGTTTTTTCTCTCTTCTTGATTCTTGCCAATTTGGTTCGTTTTTGTTAGAGATTTTTAGGAAGAACTGATTGAGATTGGAAGAAATTAGACTAGGACTGCCTGCTGTGGTGATTGATTGCTGATTTGCTGAGATTTGTGATTTTCTGAGACGAATCACGGTCTCTGGGAGAATTACGGCCGTGGTTTCTGAAGAACAGACCGTAATTTTGAGCAGAATGGACTTTGTAAGGAGAGTTTCGGGGAGGATAAAAGAGAAGAAAAATGATCAGAATAAGAAAAGGAAGGGTAATCCCTCCTCCTCCTCATCCTCTAGGGCACCACCACCCTCTTCTCCTTCACCTCCATCCTCACCTTCACCTCCATCTTCACCCCCTCACCCTAGAGTCCCGACCATACACGACGATCATCTTGATGCACTCGATAGGATCAAGGAGAGGGCAGTGATTGGCCCTAGATATTTGTTGTTGGAGGATCTAGCTCCTCTCAACATTGTGGAGGATCTTACTTGGCTCTTGGATAGAGCCGGATTAGTTGTCTTCTCGGCTATCCGAGAAGACACTTATGAGGAGATTACACGGGAGGTTGTGACGTCTTTCGAGCACAGCCACGTAGATAGGACCGTCTCTTTCCGTCTCATGGAGAGAGACTACCATTTTAGCATCCGTGAGTTTGGGACCATTTTCGGGTTCCATGAGACCTTTAACGGTCGATTTCCGAGTGGCGTTTACGCCAAGGACTTTTGGAAGGAGGTTGCGATGATTTACGCCGACGAGGACCGTTGGCAACCCGCTGATACCAAGGCTAGATTGATGTACCATCTAGCCTTGAAGATAGCTCACCGTGTTCTTTCGGAGTGTCTCTTTCCTAGGACGGAGACGCCCCAAAAGATCAAGACGGATGAGCTATTCTTGCTTTACTCCATGCTTTATGGATGCCGTGCAGATTGTGCTACTCTCTTGGCTGCTACTATGAGCAAGCTCAAGAACAAGAAGAAGTGCAACATAGGATATGGTGGGATAGTTACCCACATTGCTAGGAGCTTGGGTGTTGATTTTTCTACTTGCACCCGCATACCGGCCGTACCTTTAGGACTCCATGCCTTCATGGTTAGGGGTCTCATTTTCCCCACACATAGAGGTCCGCCTTATGCGGGCATGCCTTGGGAGAGTAGGACGGGTAGGGGTATAGAGTAGCTTGCAGAGTACTCCATTATGGCGGGACGCCATAATTGGAAGGATACGTTCGCTGCTATGCATGCGAACAGGATAGTAGCTCCCCCGTATGTTCCGCCACCAGTTGTTGAGGAGGAGGATATGGGAGATCAGTTTGAGAGTGGAGGAGGAGCCGAGCAGGAGTTTGGCACGTTTCCGGATCAGCCGGAGGCGGCCCCAGATGTACCTAGACGCTCTCCACGTCCAGCTAGAGCCTCAGGCTCGTCTTCTCGCCGCGCTAGCGTGAGTGAGAGGCCTACGTGGATGACCACACCTCCCACATGGTATGGCGTTCCCCCTCCTTGGTCCACAGAGCAGCCAGCAGCACCAGCACCAGCACCATCCGACGCCCCAGCATGGTACAGTCAGACCCCGGGATGGTACGAGCAGATGCCGGATTGGGCTACCGGCCTTTCAGAGAGAGTTGGAGCATTGGAGATCCGAGCCGATGCTAGAGATGGACGCCTAGACGACCTCGACCACATGATGAGGGATGTCTACCGCCAGCAGTTTGGGCGGTTCTATGATCCTAGCTTCTCTCCATTCCCGCCTCCGCCGGCACCGCAGTGATTTGATGCATGACCGTTCGCTTTAGACATTCCACCGCCACTTTGTGAGTTTCTTTTTCTTTTCTTTCTTTTCTTTCTTTATTTTGAACATTAGGGACAATGTTCGTCCTAAGTATGGGGTGGGATGTACTAAAAGTTTGTAATAACTCTACTCACTATGTTCGCTTTCATTCGGGACTATCATTGCATGTTCATTATGTGTTGCACGTTTCATTATTGCATTGCATGAAAAAGAACTTGAAAAACCCATAAAAATTGAAAAATTTTGAAAATTTTGTGCTTCAAATGAATTGAGATGATTTCCATGAAAATCACTACTTGTGAATTGAGTTTGATGACAATTGCATGCTTAAAACGATTAGTGAATTGAAAAGGATTTGAATGTGTTGATTATACCTCTTATGCAAGTTTCATAATGTGATTATGTTACCTAAATCATGCTGAGAAATTGAAGTTGAAATCACATTATAAGTTCCTATGCTTCTTATTGAGATGATTAAGGCAATTCGATTTTTCTTTCTTCTTTCTTTGACCATTTAGCTCCTCATTGAAATATTGACCTCCTTTACCTATCCAGGAATTTGGAGAAGTGAATGAAAAAGGCATGTTTGATGTGGGAGGGCCATGAGAGCAATTATTTGCAATCAAATGAATAGAAAGTAATCTTAGGTTTGGGGAAGTCAATCATGACGATGAGTAACTCGGCACCATTCACATAGCCGGGTGTTTGTGTCTTGCCAAAGTCAAATTGAGCGATATTCCTAGCGGATTATGGTATGTGCGCTAAGGGTTTGAGGCATCTCATGAAAATTGAGAAACGCCAATCTCCTAGGCTTCGGTTTTTGTGCACCTCTATCCATAACTCCAAAAGTAAAGTCGAAAAATGAAAGGAAAAAGAGCGAAGCTCTAAGTTGAAGTGTTGCGGAAACCGCAAAAGAAGAAGAAGGTAGTTGTCCACTTTCCCGGATTCATGCACCACATTCCCTTAAAGTCTCCTTCCCTTTCCATATTCTAGACCTTTTCTTTGGAAGTCCTTAAGATCAAAAGAATGTTATATGACTTGGTGATCTAAATTGAAGTTTCTTATGATTGATTTTGATAATGTTTGAAGGTTATGATGCTTGTTTAGAAGCTTAATTGATTCATGAGTTTTCTTTGGTTTTTACTCTATGATTAAGTGTGTGAAAGTTTGATAAACGGTTGAAGCAAGGTTTGAGAATGATCTATTCTTTAGAAGGCACATTCATCCAAAAGAAGTATTGCTTTGAGAAGGTACACATATTTCATCCTAACTTTTGTTTAGAGCTTTTTGAAAGACCTTGCTTAGGGACAAGCAAGTATTAAGTATGGGGTTATTTGTTAGCATGAAATATTGTGACACTTTAGACACGTTTTCTAAACGTATTTGATTCATATTGATAGTCTTTGATTGAGCATTGTTGCATTAGTGAGCTAGTTTGCCTATATTGTCGATATGGATGTCTACACTAGTTCTATGTTGATTATAGGTACTTAAGAGCTATTTCCGAACGGAATCGAGCAAAGAAGAGTTGATTTGATATGTCCATGGATTGAGGGCATTCTTAGGAGCAAATTGGAGTTCAACTTGAGGAATGCACGAGGCTAAGGAAGAATCACGTTCTTGCCCTAAACCACGCTCTAAAATACGGCCGTATTACAAACCACGTTCAGTTCCACGGCCGTGGATCCTTGCAAAGAGAGGCGTGATGCATTCCAGTAACTATTACGGTCGTGGAATACATGGTTCAAACCGTGTCACGATATTTGTTCTTCCTTCCTGCCTAAGATTGTGTTTGTTTGTTCTATTCCGGATCTTGTGACGATATTTGTTCTTGATTGTGACTTTGAGATTGGTTTGGAGTTTATTGAAAGTTTTCGGAAGTTTTCATCTTTTAATCTTTTAATTCTTGAATTGATATCAACATGACTGTTATTGGCTAAAAACCCTTAACAATTCTAAGGTGAAGGGTTGATAGTTGTGGTTTAGATGATGATAGATCGATCGTAAATAGATTAGACCCTGAGAGTTCGAGAGAATTGTCGACGAACCCTAAATTACGGGTTGTTCTTGAGTTCCACGACCGTGGAATCTCAAGATCCAACCGTAATTTCCCTTAAGTTTACGAACCTGCTTTTACTTTAATCCAAAGTTAAAGATTTGCTTTAACTTAGTTTAGACTTGTCTTTTCTAGGTGGTAGTGAAGCCTCAACAACCTCTACCTCGATTATGAGTGTCACAACCTTAATCGGTTAAGTAGTCTTGATCCTTGGATTACAAGTTTGGGTATTTGACATTAATTCTCACCTTTAGAACCTTTCTATATTGAAGCCTCAACAACCTGTATAGAGAGTGTCTTGTAGGTGAGTCATATAAGGTTTTTGGAACTTCACCGTACGATTACCTTACATTAGCATACCTTTGCATATCTCAACTCTGTCTTTATATCATTAAGTATATCTTGAATCGATTGCCACAGCTGGATACTTGGATCTTTAGGATTGTTGTTTTCCCAATATTTGCAAAACTTCTCATACTTACTCGCTTGATAATCTGCAATTGAATTTGTTCCCACCCAAATCCCTGTGTTCGATACTCTGGAATTCTTGCTTAACTACGTCGATCCGTACACTGCGGGTTCGCTGCTTGATTCTAGTTTTATAAATTTAAAGCTTATTTGCACACACCTTTAGGGGCGAACAATGAGTCTCTTCCTCCCGAAAAAATCAGCACTTGGGAGGAGATGACGACGGAGTTCTTAACGAAGTTCTTTCCCCCCTCCAAAACCGCTGAAATGAGAGGGAAGATTAATGCATTCATCATGAAGGACAATGAGAATTTGTCCAAGTCATGGGAGAGATATAAAGATGTTCTCTTGGATTGCCCACATCATGGGATTCCAAAGATAGAGTTGTTGGAGATATACTTCAAGGGATTGGATGGAGCTACCCAATTCAATCTTCAACTACTCTCCGCCGGCACATTCATGGACATGCCGATTGATGAAGCTTGGGAGTTTATTGAGAAACAAGCTTTGCACATGGAGAAATACTCCCACCAAGGAGCTGAAAATAGAGTTAAGAGAGTTAATTTCCAGGAAGCTCCATCAAATGATAATCAACTCATTTCCCTCAAGAATGATGTGAAGCAACTGAAGGACCTTTTGGTTGCTCACACAAAGAAGGAAGAAGGAGGATATTTGTTCGCCACTAAGCGTGCGTGCAAATAAGTTTTAAATTTATAAAACTAGAATAAAAGCAAGCGAACCCGCAGTGTACGGATCGGCGTAGATTAGCAAGTATTCCAGAGTGTCGAACTCAGGGATTTGGGGGATCAAATTCAGTTAACAAATTATCGAGCAAGTAAAGTATATAAGCTTTGCAAATATTGGGAAAACAGCAATCCTAAAGATCCAAGTATCCAATTGTGGCAATCGATTCAAGATATTCTATAAGTATAAGGACAGAGTCGAGGATTGCAAAAGTATACTAAGGTAAGGTAATGTACGATGAAGTTCCAAAACCCTATATGTCTAACCCAAAGACTCTCTCTATAAAGGTTGTTGAGGCTTCAGTATAGAAAGGATCTATGGACAAGAATTAATCTCAAATACCCAAACTTGCAACCCAAGGATCAAAACTAACTAAAACGATTAAGGTTATGACACACGAAATCAAAATAGAGGGTGATGAGTCTCACTACTACCTAGAAAAGGATAAACCAAGACTAGATTAAAGCTAATCTTTAACCTTGGATCAAAGTAAAAGCAAAGTTCGTAAACTAGGGTAAATCACGGGCAGATCTTGAGTTCCACGGCCGTGGAAGTCCAAGAACAGACCGTGATCTTGGTTCGTCGACAAGATCTCTCTAACGCTCAGGGTTCAATCAAATTACGATCGATCTATCATCATCTAAGCTACAACTATCAACCCTTCACCTTAGAATTGCTAAAGGGTTTTAGCCAATAACCGTTGTCATGATATCAAAAATCAAATTAAGAAGAATGAAAGATGAAAACCCTCAGAAACTCAAATATAACTCAAAGTCAATCTCAAATCCAAAGCACAAATTGGAATACTCAATGGATTCAGAATATAACACAAAATCTCACAATAACCTAGGGTAAATATGAAAGACAGGTTTTCAATCCGTCTTCAATAACTAACCCTAAGAAAGAGGTAAAAACCTTCGGCGATCTTCAGTCCGCCCTAGGCAAGAATATTCCAAGCAAGGTAAGCGGCCGTCACGTTTCCGCGAGATCCAACGCTAATGTCACGGGAATAGGTCGTAAGCGTCGATGTCCAAAACTCTCTTCTCTGACCTTTTTATAAGACGGGGCCAAAGTAACCGTCCCGGCCCATCATGTAAATAACGTGGTAAATGAAGACTCGTCAAAAGATCGCCTAAATCACGGTCTCAAGGGATTCCACGACCGTGGTTTAGGGTGTGGAATTGGGTTACGGTATCTTGTGACTTCCACGACCGTACTTTAGGCCGTGTAACTTATTGGAATGCTCCACGCTCATGATGCCAAGATCCACGGCCGTGGTTTAGAGCGTGGACTCTTCTACGGCCGTAATTTAGGGCGTGGAAGTGTAGATTACTTGTGGTTTCCTTTGTGTCATGTCATTTTCCATCTTAACTCCTTCTTTGGCTTCCTTGATGTGTTCCTAATCCTTGGATATGATCGAATCCTCTCTTATCTCTCTCGAATGGTCCGGTTTCAGCTCTTATTCACCTATAACCAACACAAAGCTAATGTAGACCTCCATATCGAGAATATAGATGAACAAGCTAACAAATGCTTCAATACCTTATCCATGAACACTATAATGAATGAAAAACAACTAGAATAAGTGCCTAGAATATCGCAATATTTCATGCTAACAATATCAAGGCTCAAGGAACAACAATCAAGGGCCTAGGAACAACAATTACAACAACAATAAAGACTCCAACAGCAACAATTGGAGATCTAATAATCAAAATTTGGGTAACCCTTATTCTAATTCCAACTCTAATAATTCCTCTAACCCTTTCTCTTCTTCTTCTACTCCATTGAAGAGCCAGGAGCCTGGATCAAGTTCGTCCCAACCAGAGAAGAAAGATGCAGTGTTGGAGGCCATCTTGATTAAGCTCAACGCTATGGTGACATCCATGACTTCATTTTCAAAGGCACAAAAAGCCTTAGAGCAACAATTCTTTAATAAGGCAAATGAAGTGCCAAGAGATCTAGGGAAGCTCCCAGCAAGGACAGAGAGCAACCCTAAAGGACAGATTATGGCAATAACGACGAGAAGTGGATTGAAAACTGTAGATCCAGTGCCTCGGTCGATGCTAGTGTAGACGAAGAACACCTCGGTCCAGGTATAGACGAGGAACACTTCGGTCGAGGTGCCACCCGAGGTGGAGTCCTAGAAAGAGACGGACAAAACTGAAGTTTATGTCCCACCTCCTGCATATAAACCACCACTTCCATTCCCCCAGTCAAGGGCTAGAGCACATCTAGACAAGCACTTTGGTAAGTTCCTTGACTTAATAAATAAACTACATATTAACATCCCTTTCCTTGATGTTATTCTAGGGATGCCCGCATATGGGAAGTTCTTAAAAGAGATTCTATCAAGGAAGAGGAAACTGGAAGATTTTGGCGAAGTAAGGATGACATCTAAATCCTCGGAGCTCATTCAAATCATGAAGGAGAAGATGCCACCCAAGTTGAGAGATCCCGGCTCATTTTGCATTCCCATTCAAGTTGGGGATGTAACTTGTGAGGCGTTGTGTGATCTAGGAGCCAGCGTGAGCATCATCCTGCTAGAGCTATGTGTGAAAATCGGACTTGGAGAGCCCAAGCCGATGAAGATAAGGCTATACATGGCGGACCGCTCCATTACCCATCCCGTGGGCATTTTGGAAGATGTTCCGGTTAAGTTAGGTAACTTCTACTTACCTATAGACTTTGTTGTGCTTGATATATCCGCAGATTATCCCGTTCCTATCATTCTCGGGAGACCATTTCTAGCAACTTCGGGTTGCAACGTGGATTGTAAGAACGCCAAGTTGAAATTCAACATTGGCGGAGATCAAGTGGAGTTTGCATTGCTTGCTGCAATGAAAGGAGAGCCGCTGGAGGATGACATCTTCAATATCTATGATGAAGAAGAATCAAGAGAATTGGTGAGCTCTATCCTTATTAATGACCCTCTTGAAAGAGTTATTAGTTTTAGCTTAATGGAGGAAGGTATAGATGCTTCTTGTGATGTAGATATACGGAGCTTAAAGGCACTGAAAGAAGATCCAGGAGCTAAGATTGAAAAACTAATCCAGGAGAAGAGAATCTCCAGTTTCGGTCCCAGCTCCAGTACCTCGACCGAGGCACTTTCTGGACCAAGCGATGTGTTCTTATCTGAAGAACATCTCGGTCACCCACCTTGGGCACCAACCGAGACAACAAGCGAGACGCCTTCAACTGAGAATAACAAACTTCTTATTCCCTTTTCTGAAACTCAATCACAGTTGGTGGAGCACTGGCTCCACCAAGCTTCTGATAATAAAGAACCTTGGTATGCTGACGTTGTTAATTATCTTGTTTGCCAGGAAATACAGCCCGGATTGACGTACGCTCAAAGGAAGAAATTATTTAAAGATGTACACCACTACTATTGGGATGAACCTCTACTGTTTAAGAGAGGTCCGTATGGGATGCTTCGAAGATGCATTCCGGAAGATGAAGTTACAAGTGTCATACGGCATTGCCACTCGCTTCCTTGTGGAGGACATGCTAGCACTCACAAAACATGCGCTAAGGTATTACGTTCCGGTTTCTTTTGGCCTTCATTATTTAAGGATGTGCAAATGTTTGTTGTTTCTTGTGATGCATGACAAAGAACATGGAACTTATCTAGAAGAAACGAGATGCCACTCAACAACATCCAGGAGGTTGTGATTTTTTATGTATGGGGAGTTGATTTCATGGGACCTTTTCCATCATCCGGAGGAAACCTCTACATTATTCTAGCTGTCGATTACGTCTCTAGATGGGTGGAAGCCATTGCCTCCCCCACTAATGACGCCATGGTGGTTGTGAAGTTCTTCAATCGGACTATCTTCCCCCGTTTTGGGACACCACATATCATTATCAGCGATGGAGGGACACATTTCATCAACCGGAAGTTTAAAGCACTTCTATCGAAGTATGGGGTAACCCACAAGGTAGCAACACCTTATCACCCTCAAACTAGTGGGCAGGTCGAGATCTCGAATAGAGAAATCAAGGCAATCTTGGAGAAGACCGTCTCTAGGACGAGGAAGGATTGGTCCATGAAGTTGAACGACGCTCTTTGGGCTTACAGGACCGCATTCAAGACTCTCATTGGTATCACCCCTTATAATTTGGTATATGGGAAGTCTTGTCATCTACCCGTTGAGTTAGAACACAAGGCGTATTGGACAATCAAATGGTTGAATTTCGATATCAAGGAAGCCGGTGAGAAGCGGCTATTGGACATCAAAGAGCTAGAAGAGCTGCATTTGAACGCTTATGAGAATGCCAAGATCTACAAGGAAAGGACAAAGAAGTGGCATGACAAGCGTATCATTCCTAAGGAGTTCAAAGAAGGAGATTTAGTTCTACTCTTCAACTCCCGCCTTCACCTCTTTCTAGGTAAGTTGAAATCTAGATGGGCAGGACCTTACGTTGTGAAACATGTTTTCCCTTATGGTACAGTTGAGATCTTGGGACAAACAAGTGGGAGCTTCAAGGTCAATGGTCATAGAGTTAAGAAATACCAACCGGAAGTCCAGGTTGAGGAGATTGCACCACTATATCTTGTTTAGGGATGCCGTACGGTCCAGCTAGCGACCTTAAATCAAGCGCTTTTTGGGAGGCAACCCAAGGTATTGCTTTCTTTTCCCCTTTTCTAGTCTAGTTTTAGATAGTTTGCTTTTGCTTTGCTTTGTTTTGTTTTTTGCGTCCTAGACAGAAACCAGGTACTTTCTAAGGAAGGATTGCAACTCAGGAGCAACACTAGAAAGACAGAAGTTCAAGAATTTGAGAAGACGGAGTTTGACTGAGACACATCTCGGTTGCTGTCACACCACCTCGACCGAGATGATTCTTGAGCAACCGAGATGACTAGGGCTGACAAAGACCACCTCGGTCCAGACACCTCGGTCCAGTCGGGACCACCTCGACCGAGGTGACAGTAGAATCGGCGAGGGGTATAAAAGGGGAAACAGTTTCTCTCTCTTCCCTCCTATTTATCTTCTCGACCGCGGCGCTTCTCCACCTCGTTTCTCCGTTCTTTGATCGTTTTCTACAATTTTTGCTCCGATCTCGCAAGGAAAGGCTAGAGGATCAGATTGCAAGCGAGAAACTGCAACAAAAATGCCTCGAATCGACCGAATCTGGGGTAAATAGTCGAAAACCCTAACTCTTTCTCTCTTCGCTGGTTTTGGAGATTTGTGGCTTTGGTTGCCACGTTTTTGTGCTGAAAAGAATATAAGTACCCCATAGGAAGCAATTGGTAGTGAATTTGGGGGAAAAGAATTGAAAATCAGAGAGAAAAAATCGAGCAGTTTTTCGCCTCGGTCCAGTCGAGCTGTGTCTCGGCCGAGGTGTTCTTCTGGTTGCCAAACCGACCGAGGTGCCTTGTCAGCAGAAACCATGACTTCTCGTTCCGACCTTCAGCTTGTCTTGAGAGATACCCCCAGTGGTTCCTCCCCTTCCCCTTCCTCTAGACCTTCTATCCCGGTGATCCATGAGCGTCACCAGGCAGACTTCGACCGTATATGCACGCGTCCTGTGATTGCGCCGCATTTCTTGGATGTAGCTGCATTCGATTGCCTCCACGTAGCAGAGGATCTGCGGATGATGATTTCTATGGTAGGGATGGAGAGCTTTATGGAGATTAGAGCTGCAGCCTACCTCGAGCCCACACTAGAGTTTGTGAGTTCTGTTACTCACCTACCTGAGAGGAAAGCCATCAAGTACCGGTTGCTGAACCGGAACTACATCGTTCCCATGGACTAGTTCAGAGATATCTTTGGCTTCCCGAACCCTACAGTTCCCGACTTTCCTTCTAGAGCCGTAGCTCGACAGTTTTTGGGACATATTGCTCATGTGGTGGAGCACGCTGACAGATGGAGAGCTGGAGACTCCAGGGAGCGCATCATTTTCCACCTTGCTTTCCGTCTTGCCCACCGGATCTTTAGTGAGACCCTTCTGGCGCGTACTGAGATGCCCCAGAAGGTTAGACCGGGAGAGCTGCTCGGTTTATTCTGTATGGTGACTGGGGGAGTGCCTGATTTTTGGGCCATGTTAGCTGAGGATCTGCATCGGATCAAGGCTAAGGGGAAGGGAGATAATTGTTGTGGAGGACTGGTGACTCATATCACGACAGTCATGGATCTTGACCTGAGTGCTTGTACGTTGGTGGCGGCTGCAAAGCCACTAGGACTTCAGGAGATGATCACGAGGAGGATACTGGTCCCTCGTGGCCTTACTACACCCTACGTGGCGATGCCTTGGGAGCAGACTGCCCCTCAGGGTATCATGTGGTCGGCTCAGTTCTCAGTTTTCGATCCTCAGTGTTGGCCTACCGCTTGGATACCCTACATAGAGGATGCTAGAGACGCCGCAACTGCTCAGGTAGAGGAGGAGGCTGAGGATGATGATGGCGGTGCTGCCATGGAGACAGATACAGATACAGTCGGCCCCAGTGTGCCAATTGTCGACTTAGACGATGAGGCTATAGAGGAGGAGGCAGCTGCAGCACCATCACGTCCTTCTAGGCGCAAAGTCCGCAGACAGAGGGATCCCATAGCTCATCGACGGATTGACGAGCTGACAGACCAGATGATTGACTCTTACGCCGCCTTGTCCTTAGAGATGATGGAGATGAGGGAGAGCCAGCACTACCAACGCCGGATGATGGAGATACAATTCCAGCATACCATGGGTTATCCTTTTGATCCATCTCAGTATTCCTTCGTCCCGTATCCACCACCACCAGCAGCAGATCAGGATTAGAGCTAGCAGGGATTTATTTTCTTTATTTATTATGCAGCTCAGCTTATGTCTGGTGAGTATTCTATTTTTAGACTTATTTTGACCCATTGGGACAATGTGTCCCAAGTATGGGGTATTTGGATGTATCTTACTTGAAATTATGTGTATGACTTGTATGACTTGTTATTTATGATCTTTCGTATGCTATATATGCTTATCTGAGACTACATGCATGCATACAGGTCATTTGATTGAGAAAAACGTCAAAAACTGGTTAAGGAAAAAAAAATTTATGATCTTGACCAGGATGATTTTTTTCCAGACGAGGCCAAGGACCTCGGTTGACTTAGAACATCTCGACCGAGGCGGTTTAATTGAAAGAGTTTTCGAAACGATTTATGTGCTTCTTTTCTGGATATGACCTCAGTGATGATTTTGTTTGCAGATTAGTTTTGAAATCTTTATATGTTTAAAAGGTTTTATAATATGTTTAAGTTGCTAAATGCTTTGTTTGAAATTTTTGGCATGTTTAATACTTTGTTTTTATCAAAATTATGTTGAATTTGAAGGTTGACACCACATGATGAGTTCTATCACTTTCTTCCTAGATTATTAAGGCAATTCATTCTCTCCTCTCCTTCTTCTTGATCATGCTTAGCCCCTTATATATATATATATATATTTGCCTCCCTTTACCTATCCGGGAATTTGGAAGCAAGCAAATGAAAAGCAAGTGAAAGAAAAGTTGAGATGTTGGCTGGAAGTTTAGAAAGAAACAAATAGGTTTGGGGAATTCAATCATGATGATGAGTAACTCGGCACCATTCACATAGCCGGGTGTTTGTGTCTTGCCAAAGTCGGATTGAGCGATATTCCTAACGGGTCATGGTATGTGCATCAAGGGTTTGAGGCATCTCGAGAAATTGATGATTGTTGATCTCCTAGGCTTCGGTTATTGTGCACCTCTGTCCATGAATCCCAAAAAGTAAAAAGTAAAATAAGCAAAGCTTATTGGTGGAAGATGTTGAAGTTCAAAGCAAGTGAAGTGAAGATCCTTTTCCCGGATTCTAGCACCACATTCCCTATATACATCTCACCCTCACACGTTTCTTGACCTTCTTTTGAAAAGCCCTTGAGACCTCGAGCTTGTTGACTGACTTGGTGGTTTAAACTGGATTATACATGATTAATTTCGATAATTATGATTTATTATGCATTCTATGATTTTATGCAAAGATGAACAACTTTCTTATATTTATAAAATGTTTTGATCATATCTTGATTTTAATTGCCATGAAGCATTCTCTTAGAGTGATCTATGAGTGGAGCACACCACCCAAATGTTTTGAAATACTTTTCATTGATCTTTATGACTTATAATCCATTCTATCTTGTGCTCAAGATTTGGAACTTGCTTGGGGACAAGCAAGGGACAAGTATGGGGTATTTTGATAGCATGTATTATAGTCTATATTTTGGGACTTGTTTAGACGTTTTATCTTCAATAATCTGCATGTTTGGATGTATATTATGTGATTATATTGTCGTTTCATCTACCTTTACGGGAATCGAGGTCTACACCAAGTTTCGTTGTAATCGTATGTAAAATGGCACATTTTGGATCGAAATGGAGCTAAGGAGCAAAGGAGTCATGGGAGCTACATTCTGGAGCTTAAAAGAGAACTCAGGAAGCATGGAACTAACAAAGAAGATTTACTTTGGACCAGATTTGAGAGATTTCACATTCAGCTGAGATTCATCTCTGTCAGCTACAGTATCACCTCGACCGAGGTGATCTTGAGGAGCGTCCCGACCGAGGCGAACACCCTGGCGCGGCGAGATATATTTTATTTGGCTGAGATCTTTTATTTTTGAAAGGAAGATATCTTATATTTTTGGGTTGGATTTCTGGAAGGAATATCATATATTTAGGAGATCTATTTTAGAGATATGGATATATTTTATAGGAAATTATCTTTTTAAGATATTATTATCTTTGGAAGATAATTCTCTTATATAAAGGGTTAGATGTTCCACAATTCAACCATCTTTTGGATCAGCAATATTCTACCCATTGCAGTAAAGAGATTTTCTGGAAGTTCGAATGAAGGAAGGATTGAAGATTGAAGGAAGGAATTTGATAGCTTGGAGATAGCTTTTAAGGGGATTTGTAAGACTTTCTTAGATTCCCTTTGGTTTTATTGTCTTGTTGAATTTGTGATCCAAGGAACGCTGATTTGTTTGATATTTGATTAAGTTATTGAAACCTTGTTCTTAAGGTTTTTGTGTTCAAATATTCATTCTCTTCTCATATATTTGATTATTGTTTTCATGATGATGAGTGGCTAATTTCCTTGTGCGATTCTAGGGTGATTGGCTGAAAGTTGTGGGAAAGACGATGATAGAATGATCTTAATCCCAGTAGGACCCTGAAAGCTCGAGTCTTTAACCTTAACCCTAAAACATCTCGCTCAGTCGAATAACATCTCAGTTGGGGTGGAACTTGACTGACCTAGGTGACCTTTTCTGATCCGAAACTGAGAGTCAAGTGTTAGAGTTTGCCAAATCCTATTCTTATTACACCTTTTCTGGTTCAATGCAAGCCTAGGATGAGACTTACCCGGTGATTCCTTTGTTTGTGTACCCAAAATCATAAGTGTATGTAATAAAGGTTTATCCTTTATTGGGGTTTGAGTGTGCCTTCATCCCATCTTTGTGAGTTAGCCTGAGACTTACCCGGTAAAGGTTGATTCTATTCCCTTAGTTGGTGTGTTGGTTTGAGATAATAGTTCCTTTCCTTAGTACCTTGAGACTTACCCGGTAATAGGAGCTTTTGTTTGGGATAGTGAGTAGTGAGACTTACCCGGTAATCTATTCCCATTTTAGAAATACCTTCCCTTTGCAAAATCTCAGCTTTATCCGCTTTATCTTTAGATCTTGAGTTGGAACCACAACTAGATGCTTTAATCCCTAAAATTTGCATATTCCCCTTATTTGACCTTATTATCATTTTTGATTGCTTTAATCGCTTTTGTGCTTATTAGTTGCATTGACAACCTCTACTTGCTTAGGTTTCACCTAAGTCCCTGTGATCGACACCCCGGAATTTTTGCTTTTTACTATAATTGATCCGTACATTGCGGGTTCGCATCCTTGTTTTAAGCATATTTCTTGGGATATAAATTTAAAGCTTGCACAACCATTTGGAGCGAACAACTGCGCCATGGGGAAAAACACGTTTAATCAAATAAGGTCCAGTCCAACGAGATTTAAGCTTACGTGGAAAGAGTCGAAGTCTCGAATTGAAGAGGAGAACTTGATCTCCTTCTTTGAGGTCCTTTGGAATGATATGCTTATCATGCCAACGCTTCTCCCTTTCTATGTAAATCTTTGCGTTCTCATAGGCGTTCAAGCGGAGTTCTTCAAGCTCGTTAAGGTCCAAGAGGCGCTTCTCGCCCGCTTCCTTGATGCCGAAGTTCAACCACTTCATAGCCCAATACGCCTTGTGTTCTAGATCCACCGGGAGATGACAAGACTTCCCATACACAAGGTTGTATGGTGTTGTACCTATGGGAGTCTTGTATGCAGTCCTATACGCCCATAACGCATCATCTAGTTTCAAAGACCAATCCTTCCTTGTCTTTGACATCGTCTTCTCAAGGATGCTCTTGATCTCTCTATTCGAAATTTCCACTTGCCCACTTGTTTGTGGATGGTAGGGAGTGGCGATCTTGTGAGTCACCCCATACTTAGCTAGTAGAGCTTCGAATCATTGGGCAATGAAGTGTGAACCTCCGTCACTAATGATGGTCTGTGGTGTCCCAAACCTTGGGAAAATAGTTCTATTAAAGAACTTGATAACAACCATGGCATCATTAGTTGGAGAGGCAATAGCTTTAACCCATCTCGAAACATAATCTACAACTAGAAGTATGTATTGGTTTCCACAAGATGATGGGAATGGTCCCATGAAATCGACTCCCCAAACGTCGAAGATTTCCACCTCTTGAATATTGTTGAGAGGCATCTCGTTTCTCCTAGAGATATTTCCTGTTCTTTGACAAGCATCGCAACAAGAAATAAAGGTTTGCACATCCTTAAATAAAGTAGGCCAAAAGAATCCGGATTGCAATACCTCAGCGCTAGTTTTATTGGAACTAGCGTGTCCTCCACAAGGAAGTGAATGACAATGACGAATGACACTTTGCATTTCGTCTTCCGGCACACATCTCCTAATGATGCCGTCGGGACCTCTCTTGAAGAGTAGAGGTTCGTTCCAATGGTATTGGCGGACATCCCTGAAGAACTTCTTTCTTTGTGCATAGGATAGTCCGGGAGGTATTTCCTGGCAAACCAAATAATTTACAAAATCAGCAAACCAAGGTTCGTTACCTCCAAAAATCTTGTCGATGCACTATTCCATGATGTGTAGGTGTTCATCCGGGAAGGAGTCATCAATGGGTAGATCGTCATCTTTGATGTGTGGTAGACGACTCAAGTGATCCGCAACATAATTTTCTGAGCCTTTCTTGTCGCGGATCTCTAGATCGAATTCTTGTAGGAGAACAATCCATCTAATCAGCCTCGGTTTCGCATCCTTCTTGGCGAGCAAATACCGGATCGCTAAATGGTCCGTGTATACAATCACCTTCGCTCCTACAAGATAAGAACGAAACTTTTCAAAGGCATATACAATAGCTAAGAATTCTTTCTCCGTTGTGGCGTAGTTGAGCTGCGCTTCATCTGGCGTCTTGCTAGCATAGTAGATGGCATGAGTGCGGCCTTCTTTCTTTTGCCCAAGCACCGCTCCAACAGCTACGTCACTTGCGTCACACATAACCTCGAACGGAAGATTCCAGTCCGGAGGTTGCATAATCGGGGCTGAGATGAGAGCTTCCCGGATCTTATAGAAGGTGTCGAGACATTCCTGCAAAAAATCAAATACTGCATCCTTTATCAAGAGATTAGTTAGCGGTTTCGAAATCTTAGAGAAGTCTTTGATGAATCTTCTATAGAATCCTGCATGTCTTAGGAAACTTCTTATCCCCTTCACCGAAGATGGAGGAGGAAGCTTCTCTATAGTCTCTATCTTAGCCTTGTCAACTTCGATCCCTCTATTAGAGATCAAGTGTCCTAGCACAATGCCTTCCATAACCATGAATTGACACTTCTCCCAATTAAGAACTAGGTTAGTGTCTTCACACCTTTGCAACACAAGAGAAAGGTTAGAAAGACAATTGTCAAATGAGGAACCATAAACTGAAAAGTCATCCATAAAAACCTCCATGATTTCCTCAATATACTCGGAGAAGATGACCATCATACACCTTTGAAAGGTGGCTGGAGCGTTGCAAAGTCCGAATGGCATCCTCCTATAAGCAAACGTACCCCACGGGCACGTGAATGTGGTCTTCTCTTGATCGTCCGGGTGGATCGGAATCTGGAAGAAACCACTATAACCGTCAAGATAACAAAAATAGGAGTGTTGTGCTAACCTCTCAAGCATTTGATCTATGAATGGTAGCGGGAAGTGGTCCTTCATAGTTGCATTGTTCAGCTTGCGGTAGTCAATGCACATCCTCCAGCCCGTCACGGTTCTTGTGGGAATGAGCTCGTTGTTCTTGTTGGTGATAACCGTCATTCCTCCTTTCTTCGGGATAAATTGAACGGGGCTCACCCACTTTCTATCGGAGATAGGATAGATGATACCTGCATCAAGTAACTTAAGAATGTCCTTCTTAACAACCTTCTTCATGATCGGATTTAACCGTCTTTGAGGTTGTCGTGAAAGCTTGAAATCCTCCTCCATTAGAATCTTGTGCATGCATAAAGATGGTTTAATTCCTACAAGATCCTCTATGGTATAACCTAAGGCTTTCATATGTTTTCTTAGAACACCCATTAGTTTCTCATGTTCATCTTCATTTAAATCGGAACTAACAATAACGGGAAAAGTAGAATTAGTTCCAAGAAATGCATACCGAAGATGTGTGGGAAGTGGCTTCAATTCCATAGCTATTGATTCCTTTGATGAGTCTTGAGGTGTGTCTGACGCTTCCTTAGAAGTCTCTAAGGGTGTAGGAGTGATTGAAGAAGACTCAAGAGTAGTTGTGGAAAGAACGAAGTTGTTCTCAGAATTTCCCAAAATTACGGCACCATTGTTACTTCCACGGCCGTGGTTTAGGGCGTGGAACTATCTATTGTTCTTAAAATAGCAGTTTACGGCCAGTTTTGGTGAAACCACGACCGTGGAGTAGCACGACTGGCCGTGATTCCTCACATTTTCTGAGCCATCGTATAGTTTCTCAAACTCTTCCTCTTGTACTTCCTTTAGCTCTTCCAAGGCTTCAATCTCAACATTGCAATCCTCTTCCTTTCCCTTTTCCATGATGCTCATGGTTATGACCTTTTGCAATGGATCTTTAAATAAGATCGAGCTCACTTCTTCTCTAGACGTTTCTTCGTCATAGATGTGGAACATATCCTCTCCAAGTGTTGGCTCTTTCACCAAAGTTGAGAGAACAAACTCAACCTTCTCTTCTCCTATGTCGAAGGCTAGTCTAGCATTCTTGCAATCCACCATACAACCGGAGGTTGCAAGAAACGGTCTTCCGAGTATGATCGAGACCGGACAATTGGCAGGAACGTCAAGCACAACAAATTCTATTGGTATATAGAACTTACCGAGCTTGACTGGGATGTCTTCAATGATACCAACGGGACGAGTTATGGATCGATCCGCCATGTACAATGTCATCTTCACCGGTTTAGGTTCACCTAAACCGACCTTCCTACACAAAGCAAGCGGAATGATACTTACGCTTGCTCCTAAGTCACAAAGAGCGTCGTATGTGACTTCTCCTACACCAATTGGAATGCAAAATGACCCCGGATCTCTCAGCTTTGGGGGCATCTTTTCCGTCATCGTTTTGATGAGCTCCGAAGATTCCGAACTCATCTTGACTTCTCCAAAGTCTTCTAGCTTCCTCTTGTTAGAGAGGAGCTCTTTCAAGAACTTCCCATAAGCGAGCATACCTACAATTGCATCGATAAAAGGTATGTTAATATGCAGTTTGCTCATTAGTTCAATGAACTTACCGAACTCCTTGTCTAGACGCGATCTTGCTCTAGATTGCGGGAATGGTAGAGGAGGTTTGTAAGCTGGAGGAGGAACATAAACATCTTCCTTTTCCTTCGCTTTTTCTTTCTCCTACTCGACGGGAACTTCTACAAACTTAGGTTGCGGGTCGGTGGTTGTCATGCCACTCCTAGTAGTGATAGCCATCACCTTTCCCTTCGGGTTGTCCTCCGTCTTTCCGGGATGCTTCCCTTGATCTCTAGGAACTTCTCCGGCCTTGCTGAATACTTGGTTTTCCAAAGTTTTGTGTGCTTTATCAACCGAAGTTATGTAGCTCTCCAAACCTTGTAGCTTTCCTAAGATTGTCTCCAACATGGGATCGGGCTTCTCCTTCTCCGTCTTGTTTGAGCTATATGATGCTTGCCCCTGGCTTTTCAAAGGGGTAGAAGAAGAGGAAGTTGGTGTTAGTGAATTTCCAAAATTTGAATAGGAATTACCGGAGTTTTGTTGGTTGGACCGCCAATCGTTGTTGGAATTCCTGTTGTTGTTGTTATTCCAATTGTTGTTCCGATTATTGTTCCTATTCCCTTGATTGTTGTTGTTGTTTCCTAAGTAGCCAACATCATGCTCCTTCGGTTTTTGAAGGCCAACTCTAATGATTTCCTTCAACTCTTTGATTTCGGTGTTGAGGGAGAATATTTGAGTTTGTGCAGCTTGTGTTAGCTTAGCTCCCGGATCTCCTTGATTCCGGCTATTGGGATCCACCTTTCGATGGGAACACTTCTCAATCACTTGGGCTTGCTTCTCAATGAAGTCTCAAGCATCGTCTTCTCGCATGTCCATAAATGTACCACAAGAAAGAGATTGGAGCTTGAATTGCTTTTCCACATCCAACCCCTTGTAGTATATCTCCAACAATTCCAGCTTTGTAATGCCATGGTGTGGGCAATCCAATAAGAGATCCTAAAACCTGTCCCAAGATTGAGACAAACTTTCGTTAGGTTTCATAGAAAATGCATTAATCTTACCTCTCAACTCCGCCGTCTTGGATGGCGAAAAGAACTTGGTGAGGAACTCCGAAGATAGATCCTCCCATGTGTTAAGCCTTCCGGCTGGAAGAGCTTGATACCAAGACAAAGCCTTGTCCTTCAAAGAGAAGAAGAACGGTTTGATCTTGTAGTTGTTTTTGTTAGCTCTCTTCGGCTTCAATGTCTCCATGAGAATCTCGAAATTCTGCAAATGTTGGTGTGGAGATTCAGTACTTGTTCCACCAAATTGGCTTTGGCGAACCATGGTGATAACTTGCGGGCTAAACCCGAATTACTGGATGTCTTCAACTCCGAAATTCACACCTAGACGGCGTGGTTGCTGAATTGGATCCTTCCTTTGTCCGAGTGTTCGTGGTTCATCCCCTTCATGAGCGGCTCTCACATCTCTAACGGGAATGCGAGGATCAACCAGTGGTCTAGGGTTGTCACGAACTGGATGGATCACCGGATCAATGTCCTCTAGTGCCGGCATATCATTATCATCATCGTCGGATGATTCAGCTCTAATGGACTTAGCTGTTTTGGTTTTCTTCTTCTTCTTAGAGTCATTCATCTCCAACTTCATGTCCAGCATCATAGCTTTGAGCCCATCTATTTGGAATTGATGACGCTCTAGTTCTTCCATACGAGGTTTCTCACTCAGTTTGAGTTGAGCTCGAGCCTCGTCCAACTCTTCTTGGACGTTTCTCTCTTTGTTTTCAGCCATCTTTCTTTCCTTCAGCTTTTTCCTTAAAGTTTTCTAAAGTTCTGGATCAAAAGGCAGGAGGTCTTTGGTGGATCTAGACCTTCGCATATACCTAAAGAACGTGCAAAAATCACTCAAAAAGAGATATCAAATAACAAGGGCAAAGGTCCCAAGCTCGACAATCGAAAACCGAATTTGGCCTAAACCAAATCTCCGGCAACGGCGCCAAAAACTTGTTCACCTCAAAGTGTGCGTGCAAGTAAGTTTTAAATTTATAAAACTAAAATCAAAGCAAGCGAACCCGCAGTGTACGGATCGGCGTAGTAAAGCAAGAATTCCAGAGTATCGAACTCAGGGATTTGGGGGATCAAATTCAGTTCACTAATTATCGAGCAAGTAAAGTATAAGCTTTGCAAATATATTGGGAAAACAGCAATCCTAAAGATCCAGATATCAAATTGTGGCAATCGATTCAAGATATTCTATAGATGTAAGGACATAGTCGAGATTGCAAAGGTATAACTAATGTAAGGTTGAGTACGGTGAAGTTCAAAAACCTTATATATCTCACCCAAGGACACTCTCTATAAAGGTTGTTGAGGCTGCAGTATAGAAAGGATCTAAGAATAAGAATTACTCTCAAATACCCTTGCCCAAACCCAATGAATCAAAGATAAACTAAAACGGTTAAGGTTGTGACACTCGAAACCGAAATAGAGGATGTTGAGTCTCACTACTACCTAGGAAAGGCAAGTCAAGGCTAAGTTAAAAGCAAATCTTTAACTTTGGATTAAATCAAAAGCAAAGGTCGTAAAACAGAGAAAATCACGGCTAGATCTTGAAGAACCACGGCCGTGGAACTCAAGTACAGGCCGTGGTTTAGGCTGTCGACGAGGTTTCTCACACTCTCAGGGTACAATCCTTTTTACAATCGATCTATCATCATCTAAGCCACAACTATCAACCCTTCACCTTAGAATTGCTAAAGGATTTTAGCCAATAATCATAGTCATTGAATCAAATATCAAATCAAAAAGAGAGAAAGATAAAAACCCTCGAAAACTCATTAAATACTCAAAGTCAATCTCAAACCGACAAACCAAAGTACGAGTTTAATGAATTCAGAATATGGAACGAGAATCCTCACATAAATCTTAAGAAACCACAAAGAACGGAGTGTCAATCCGTCTCCAAAGGCAAATCCTAAGAAGATCTCGAAGTACGCAATCTCCAATATCGCGTCTTTCTTAAGCCACGATCCAAAATCTCCAATCCTCCGTCTCAATCCTCAGCGTCGAATTGCAAGCGAAGGTAAAATGAACCCCTAAGCGACCGTCCTCGAAACTCCCTTCTCGAGCCTTCTTATAGGGCAAAATAGGGTTACGAGAAAAGCACAATAACCGTCGCTGACGTGGCAAATATGACACGTCACTTCGTCATGAAAATCACGGTCTAGTACAAGATTCCACGGCCGTGGTTTAGGGCATGGAACTTTCTGTTGTGCTCCAAAATCACTCTCCACGATCTCATCCTTAACCACGGTCGTGGTTTAGGTCGTGGAACTCCTTGGCCTTCGTGAAAGCCTTTGTTTTGCAAACTTCTTCAATCATACTCCTTCCTTAGCTTCTCCAAAGCATCTCCTTGACATCTAGCATGATCAAATACTCATATCCATGTACACATAAAAGAGGGAAAAACAATCAAAACAAGTGCCTAAAATATAGTCATATTTTATGCTAACAACTTCACCATGAAGTTAATTTTCAACTTCATGGGAGCTAAATGGAGTTTAACCCATGTATTTAACTTGGTAAATTTGCTTAATTTGTTATATTTGCCTATTTATTGTTCAACTAACTTATTATTAACTTAACTTAACTTGTTACTAACTTAACTAATTGTTAACTTAATTTTGTTATATTTGCTTATTATTGTACAACTAATTTGTTACTAACTTAACTAATTATTAACTTAATTTATTATATTTGCTTATTATTATACAACTAAGTTGTTATTAACTTAACTAATTATTATACTTGTTTATTTTGTTCACCTTGTTATAGGAATATGAACCATACATGGTGGGGATCAGTGGGCCCGATGTCACTAAACCTGAACATGACTACACCGAATATTTTACAATAGACGAATGGTGGCCTGATAGAGAATCTTGTATTGCTTGGGCTCGTGGTCACGCTCAACGTAAATGCATGGTATTGACGATTGTCAAATCATGGAAGTTCACACAGAAGAGAAAGTATGGGATGATGCACCTCGCATGCGAACAATATGGGTCCAAACGAGACTTTGAGGGGAGACTTGTTGACGATAACAATCAACCCATAAAGAAACAAGATTGTTCGTCAAAGAAGTGTGATTGTCCGTTTATGTTGCATTGTTACGAGGTTGAAAAGAATGTATGACGGTTGAAAGTTAACAACGGGGTCCACACACACAAGCTAAACAAGCATTTTGAAGGACATACATACGCAAGACGGTTGTCAACCTCACAATACAATGAGGTAGTTGACTTGACTTTGACAGTTTGCGGCCCGAAGCCTACAGTAGAAATCTTAAGGAGCCGATATGAGGATAATGCGACTTCGAGGCAACATATATACAATGCACGGGCGAAATTCCAACAATCGAAGTTGAAGGGAGGAATGACCCCTATGCAACTACTCTTGAAGATGTTGAGTCTAGGGAGATACGTCTATAGTTGACCACATACGAGCGAGGGACGACTACAAGAACTAACATTTGCAAACCCCATGTCTCTTCGACTATGAAAGAAATTTAATTGTGTGATGATAATGGATACAACCAACAACACAAACACGTAAGTGGTCATTTTATGTTCTTATCATATGTTTTGGCCTTTAATACTAATTACATTTATAATCTTCTAGGTATGGGATGCCCCTATTAGAGATTGTAGGGAAACACCGACGGAAAAAAAACTTCCACTTTGGGTTCGCTTTCCTTGCAAGGGAAACGGATGAGACATATCATTGGGTTTTGCAACAAGTCTGGGCTTGGTGCGGTCACCAATTGCCAAATGTCATAATCACGGACAGGGAGTTTGGTCTCCTAAAAGCCCTTTCACATACCATTCCAGAGGCATATCACATGTTGTGCATATGGGACATTGAGCGCAACATAGAAGACTATGCTTACCGCAATAGTCGAAGTGTGAGTGTCCGTAATCAATTCTTGGCTCAATGCTACACCTTGTTCAGATCTGATTCAAGGGAGTCGTACGAGGAACGACTCCAATCAATGCACGATCTTTGGGGGGATCGTTGGGGGTTGATGGAGTATTTGACGAGAACTTGGTTGTGTCATGCCGAGAAAGTTGTAACATTCATGACGGATCAAAACATGCACCTTGGAAATAGAGCATCTAGCAGGTAAATCCTAAGCACATATTTCTTTTACTAACTTGCGCCCATAATTACGTTTGACGCCTACAAACATATTTACAGGGTTGAATCCGCTCATGCGGTGTTCAAAAGTGAGATGGAATCTAGAAACAATCGTCTCGACACGTGTTTGGAGCATATCCATAGGATGTTGAGGGACGCATTCCGCCAACTTATGGCTTCCTTAGAGACATCGCGCTTCAAACTCCAAAATAAATTGCGAAATTTGTCAATGTTTAGATTTAT
Organism: Fagopyrum esculentum; assembly: GCA_033239045.1. NCBI lineage: Eukaryota > Viridiplantae > Streptophyta > Magnoliopsida > Caryophyllales > Polygonaceae > Fagopyrum > Fagopyrum esculentum. The sequence continues at coordinate 25,775,402 of BSUD01000001.1, read as the reverse complement.
AATGCACAATGTGTCTCATGACTGCCTATCCATGCTTTATGAACGTACTATGCAAAGGGAGTTATGACCCCGATTGTACATGTTGCTACACTAGGAGTACATATGGGATACCGTGCATTCATGAAGTGGCAATGATGGTTTACGAAGGCCGCCCATTTGTGGAAATTGATGTCGATATCTTTTGGCGTCAGGTTCACTGGTTCGATGATGAGGATAGTGAATCAGGTGACCTTAGGCATGTGGACGCGAGTGACCTCGAAGCTTCTCGTGACTTAACAAATGAGGAGATTATGAAAATTGGGACCATATGGCGGACGCTTAGAGATCCGGAAATAATAGAAACCTTGATGCAAGATCGGAAAATAATAGAAACCTTGATGCTAGAACCTCCGGAAACGATCCAGAACCCGAGAGGAAGGCCGAAGAAGGATGTAAATGAGCGTAGAAGATCAAGCTTTGAGTACAGTAGCGAAGCCGCAACCAAAGCAAGGGATGAAAGGGGAAAGAAGAGAGCAGAAGAGGAAGTGGTGGGGGAAGATGAGGTAGAGGAAGTGGGGGCCAATGAAGCACCAATTTTCACTTACCCCCCCCCCCCCCCCC
>BSUD01000001.1:25748298-25774582 GCA_033239045.1 Fagopyrum esculentum | reverse complement strand
CCCCCCCGGTTGTCATAGGAGAGTATGACTTCGGCTTGAACAATTTCGAAAATTTCATGGTTCCCTACGTTGAGATTTTTAAGACTCTTCGGCAACAATACGCTCGACCTACACCTTAGACAACCCTTATTTATGTACGTTTATTGGTTAAGATTATCATCATTTTATAAAAAAATATTTTTATTATTAATGTTAATTAACAATACTAACAACTATCATCATTACTAAATGCTAACCTAACTACTAATAATCTTATATCTATTAAAATAAATTTTGGTTTTGAAATTTTTCTAAAATCGATAATTTCGATCTTACTCCAAACTTTATTTTAAAATCTCTTTTGAAAATTCAAAAAAAACCTTTTAAATGTTTTTATGAAACTTTAAATAAAAAAAATCTTCAAATCACTAAACCAAAACCAAAATTTATTTTAAAAGAATAATACTAATAATACCACCTTCAAATCGGAGATTTATAAACAATACAAAATATATCTTCCTTCAAAATATATATTTTGCACTTCAATATTAATAATTTCGTTAATGAGAAAAAAATAATACAAATATTATTTGTAATAATAATTTTTTCTTTTTGAAGAATTTAAATTCTTATATGATGAAATAATACTACTAAATCTCCCTTCAAAATATATATATTTTTTGTGGTTATACCTTTGAAATAATAGTACTAATTTTTCAAGTTATATGATGAAAATTGAATTCTTATAAGTTTCTACAAATTAATTTATTGTGAAATAAAAATACTAATTCGACTTAAGTATTCGGTGGGAATTTTTGATTATATATTTATAGTACAAATTAAAACCCATAATGTTTTAAATATTTGTAATTATAAAATAATATGATTAAATATAATACGATAATAATTAAAAAAATCTTATACTAATAACATTTTACCCCTAACATTTTAATATAGGGACACAAAATGCTAACCTAATTCTAACACAGAAAATGCTAAACTAACTTAGAAAAGTTAAAGCAAAAAAAAAAAAAAGGCTACCGATGCACGATTGGTGCGTCACAAAAAAATAAAAAGCTGTTAAATGTATAGATGGTGCGTCGGGAAGTATGGTTGGCCAACCAAAAGTGGCTCGCACCTGTTGTGCGTCCGGATGCCGTCTTTATTTTTGGGCGTAAATAAGATGTCAAAATAATTGCAAAGTCAAAGTTAAACAAATATAACATCATGAGAGAAGGCAATGAGAGATTGGTTAACATCATGAGAAGGCAACGAGAGATTCCGTAACATGTTGGCAAGCCAAATTGCAGCCGGTGCGTCTACTTCCAAGCCAACCGCTAAAAGTGGTTCGCCTCCGCTGTGTCAAGGAGCCGTCGTTATTTATGGGCACAAATAAAATTTCAGAAAACAGTATTTTTCACCCAAAGAAATACTTTAATGTTGAGGTTGCAAAACTGTAAAAGTTTTTTATTTTATTTTTGCTATGCTCACCTAACAGTTTCAGCTTTTCATTTATAGCCTCTAATAAGCATGTTCACGGGTTACAGGTTACCAGTAATCCGGCGGGTTTTGACCCGTCAGTGACCCGGCGGGTCAACCCGACACCGGTTAATTTTGAAAAAAATAAAAATAAAAAAATTGGATCCAACGGCTATTTGGCGGGTCGACCTGCCGGGTCATGCTTTTTCTTCTTTTTTTTTTTTTTAAAAAAAATCGTGTTTTATAGCAAAATGGTCAACCCGCGGGTCTGACCCGTGACCCGGCGGGTTGGCCTTTTACACGGGTCCGGGTTCGAGTCACCCTTTCCGGACCCGTCGACCCGGCAGGTCCGACCCGTGGACATGCTCAGACTAACACTGGCGGGATTTGGATTTAGGTTGGGGTAAAATTATAACTTATATGCTAATTTAACCAGATATATTGGCCTTTTATAACTTATACGCTAGTTTTTAAACTGTGTGCAAATGAAAGACATACCATCCATGTGTACAACTGTACATATATACGTACAAGGGTATATTATAATTTAGAAAACTACAAAAATCCTATCACATATAATATCTCAATATATTAGAACCCTTGCTATCTCTCCAAAAATGAAGAAAACTAATCAAAAATGGAGATTTTATAGAGAAACATTTACAAAAGTAGACAAATTTAAAATAAATAGGTTAATTACATATGTCACTGTAGTAAATCACCTATTTATAATTGGCATTTTGTTCTACTATTGTGACCCATTTGTACGTCCAGAGACAATTTTTCTTGCTTTCTTTCTTCTCTCATCTCTTGCTAGTTGCTGCCACTTTCTCTTCTTTTTTTTTATATAGGCAACCATCTTCAGAGCAAGTGAAGAAAAATCTCAGAAATTTTGAACTCGAGCTTTACAGTTTTCATGGCTGTTTTGTTCTTCATGGCCCTTCTACTGGGCATGATTGATTATTCAAGTAAGCACCTTTTTTATGTTAATCTTTTGGATTCTTCCACCAGATTAGCCTTTAGCGAAAAGGGCTAAAAGGGTTTTAATTATTTTTTAAAAGAGATTCATGTTCATCTTTTCCCTTCTTGGTCTACTTGTTCTTTCTGAAAGGCACTTACTTTATGAAATTCCTTTATTCTAATGATCTCTTTATTGATTTGATGAAGGTTCTTCGTACTGTGTGTGTAATCAAGGATTCAGCGACTCGGTCCTACAAAAGGATATTGATTATGCATGTGGTGCTGGTGCTGATTGTTCAGCAATTCATCAATCTGGTTCTTGTTATCAACCAAACACTGTGAAATCTCACTGTGATTATGCCGTAAACAATTATTACCAGAAAATGAATCAGATCACGGGCAGTTGTAATTTCAGTGGAACTGCAACTGTTACTAACACTCTCCCTACCAGTAAGTCCTTCATGCATTTTTCTAGGGTTTTCATGTCAACTTTCCCCTTCTTAAGGTTAAGCTGTTGAGTTTTAAATTTTTGTCTACTTTTTGCAGCTGTGGTGTCCGGCTGTACTTACCCTGCAAGCGCCAGGTTTTTTTCTTTCTTTTTTAATCTTGTCAAATGCCTTTACTTTACTATTGGATTCATGGTCAATGAGATTGTTCTAGTGATCATTCAGTTTCTTGAGGAAAAAAAGTAGAGAAGGGAGTTATAGATGTATGTTTAAGCTGTAGAAATTTTAATTTTCTGAAGTCAAACATGGAGTAAGCATTCCCTTCACGGAAGTGTATGATGACATTTGCAACTTATTTCTTTTAGAGGCTCTAGGCAGAATTTTTTATGAAGTGCTATATTGCCCTTTTAGGAATTGCTGATCTTTAGAGTTGTTTCTTGAAATAAGCTGATGTTTCTTTACAAAAGGCTCTTTGTTGGCATGATGCTGATCATGTTCAGTCTTTGTCCTTTTTATCTTTTCAAATATTGACTAAATCCTAGTTTTATTTTTCTCCTGTTTTTAATATGTTGTTGTTACTTTCAGGTATCAAGTGTTGTATATTAAATTAGCATAGTCTTGGGGATTTATGTGTTAAAAGATGAGATATGATGCTAATGATGCTGAGTGTTCTCTTCGCATCATTTTCGAGATTATGTTGATATATATCCAATTATCATTAGTTAACAGTTAACACAGTAGTTTCAGCTATGATGTATGCGTTTGCTTTGTTATTCAGTGAAGTAAGCTCGTCGACACCAACCAGTAGCACAAACTCAACAACAGGTTCAACGACTTACATTAGCCCTACGGGTAGTGAATCAAGAGGATGCACAATTCATAGCAAGTCTATGTCTGTAACACTAATAACCCTCTTCTTTTCAGGGTTATTGGCTTTGAGTGGTTAGGATATTGGTTTCTGCTAGCATTAGGGATTGCAGCCTCATCACTTCTAATTCTATCTAGATCTATGTCTATCATTTACATTTTTTTTAATGTAAACCATCGAGCTAGAAGTATAGATTGTAGAGGCAGTCTTCCTTATACAATTAATTTACTGAGAATTTGATATTCTACTATCATGAAAGTTAACTTTCTTTTAGACTAAACTGGCTCTTATGTTAGTTTCAATAATCTAAGACTAAAGAATATGCTTAGAAACGCAATGAATAGATATTTGACAAACTGTGATATCCTATGTTTATCAGAAGATTCAGAATAAAGAATTTCAGTATTACAAACTCATAACAGTGGTATCCTATCTTGGAAAAACAACATATTTGTCATAGTTTTACATTAGGGTTCATGTTTATATATTTCCAACTTTTCCTATGCAATGGAAACAGAAACGCTTCCCCTTCAGATTTTTCTTTCTACATGGATGAGATATGTCAGCAATTACCATCTCGGACGAAATTTATGATCAAATTGGCAGCAACTCTTGGGGTTTCCACATGAGGTAAGTGACCAGAATCTGCTATTTGCCTCAGAGTTGCATCTTGCATTTCAGAGTGCAATCTCTGCAAATATACATTTTTTTTTTTCAAAAAATGATTGGTATATAGTTCCGCGTACCATTAGCAGTGATATATAACTAGCTTATTAATATGTGATTACCACGGCAAGCTTGTTACTGATGACTTTGTCGTTCTCGCCCCATATGATTAGAGTTTTTTGCCTCACCTAGCAAGCGTGAGTATATCTTCGTTAGAAGCATGCTAAGTGACATCATAAGTAGCTTAGTTCATCTCATAGTGACAAATTTTGTGGAAAACCTGGTTTATCAGTGAAGTGACATTATAACCACCGCTTTGCATGAAGTTCATTGTCGCCTCCTCCCACCAAGGCATTCTACAATGCAAGCGGCCAATCTGATGGAGAACAAATCTAGGAATCTGAATGTTAGCTTCTGGGCAGCAATTCAAATTTATAATTTGTTAAGGGAAGAGATTCTCACATTGACCCAATCCAGCATTGTACTTAATGGTAAGTCACTGAATGTTAATGTCAACGCATAGAATCTTAGTAGGAAACTCTTCAAGAAAGTAACCTGAACCAGAAGAAAACAAGGTCATACAAGAAGGAATATGAAGAATATTAGTAACTAGATCAGCAAATATATGAACCACTTACACCAGCATAAGCAACTATCTTAGGCAAAGTTGCCATATTCCCTGTGCCTTGTGCATAAACACTTGCATCAATCAGAATTAACCTGCTTACCTGAAAACAGAATCAAGGAAAATGTGAATCGCCATCATCACATTGGGACAACCTTCTAGGTCAAAATTTTATGCCAGATATGTTAATTTCTCACTGCTTCTGGATATGTCACTGCAAAATCTGTTGCAACAGCTGCACCGAGACTTGGGCCAACAAGTACAATCGGCCTATTGATGTATGATCTCCAAAACTGCATGCAGTATACATAATAAGCTAAATACATAAGATAAGCTGGATTCAGAAGGTGTATCTGTCAGAAAAGCATGTTTATTTTGCAATTCCTTCAGAATGAAGGGCAAATTTGAACGTTTTACCAGGTAGCTCCTTAGCTGAAATTTGGTATTGAGGAAATATAAGAAAAAGAATCTTTTCGAGGACTAGAGTACCTGATATAGATGATCTCGCTTGGACGCTGGATTACAAGATGGAAGCTTTTCTGTCATGGAAATTAAGCACATGAGAAGGAAGGTTTGTTACATAAAGAAGAAGGCATGCAGCTCCCTCTTTCCAGCTGGTAATGCAAATAAAAAATACCTAAATCAGAAAAACCCCAACCAAGAATGTCAATGGCCCAGCTCTCTAAACCAGCCTCTTCAAGCAAAGGGTAAGTGTATCTCCATTCTAAACAAGAGCTGATGATTAAACATAACCATATAAAACATCAGAAACCATGCAAATGATCTTCCATACATTACTTTTTTTTTCTACTCCTTGTTGTGATCATTGATCCATGAACCACCCCATCATTATCCTTCTTCCCTTTTTCTCAATATCATATTCACCATTTCAAGCAATTCACAACAAAGGAACAAAAAGGTAGCTTCTGACATATACTTGCCTAGAGGACATATGAAAACAAAATTTTAAATTCTACAAAATCCATTTAGAAAACAGAACAAGGATAACACTCTAAACAAAGCAGACCTATCAAATCCATGGAGAAGAACAACCGGATCTGTGTTCCCTTGTATTGATGGTCTCACAAAACTGCTCATGATACTATTATCTGTACCCAAAACCTGCCATATGATACTGATATCAATGACCATGCATCATTTTCATCTTTATAAAGAAGAAGTAAGCGGTAAGGACCTATTTAAGGTGAAATATGAGTACAACTGTACAAGCACAAAGTTTCGTTCAATCCAGTTGATAGTTATCGAGAATCATAAGCGTTTAAAAAAGAATGAGATTGAATCGCTGAAACTTCACAATGTGTATGATAGCTCAATTACGGGTGTATAGTCGTGCAAAATTGCACCCAATAATTAGCCGGTGACATTGTGATGTTGATTTCCAAAGACATCAAATTTGTATGTCATTTTTTTATATTATTTGACAGTCGACACAAACGCTGCATGCAACACAAGTGAAGGGAAAGCACGATCTTTACACTGACAATTTCGAACAGAGCCACAACAGTAACAAAACTACCAGTAAAAGGGGGAATTGGAGCACTAACCGACACTGGAGCTCTCTCAATCCTCTTCGCGAGCTTAATGGCGTAGGAATCCTTGATTTTCTCAACCTCCTTCGGGAGAAAAGCCGGAAAACCATCGGCAACATTTTCCGAACGCCGCTTGGGCTTCAAATTCACCTGCGACGAAAAACAGAGCACCGGCACAAGACGATTGGCGGGCAGAGCAGCGAGCATGGTCGACGGCAGCGCAGAGGAGTGTCAGAGACGAAGATGGAACGGGAAAGCGAAGATTGAAGTGGAGAGCACCCCACGTTGGCGGATTTTGCCTTCGTCCATTCAAATTGGATTTTGAGGCCCACGGGCCACCGTGGACACTATCCTTGCCGTTGATCGTTGGATTATTGTATATTACGCAAAAACCACTCCCCAAGACAATGTACAATGGAAAGCACAGTGCTACTAAACTTTTTCTGTCACATCAGCAAGATTTCTACCACGACAGTTTAGTAGTCTCATTTCAGCTTTTCACTTATTTTCACACACAAAAAGTAGTCCCGGGGCTACTAATTTTTCGGTCTTGTTCCCCTAGAATTACTCTAGGTGAAGTTCAAAAAATCCTATAGAAATAATCAAACACAATTAAAGGTAATTGAAAATTAAAAAGATTTGGAGAGAGAATGAAGTTAATCTAACCATTGGATCGTCATTCAATGGCTGATATTCATTCAATTCTAGGTAGAGTTTTTTTCAAGAACTTCACCGTAACTAAACTACTTTTCACTTTTTTTTTTATTTTTAATAAATTGATGAATTGTATATTTATATATTATTTATTACTAGTGTATTACCCGCACTTTGTGCGGGTTCAGTTTTAATAAATATTTAATACTTAAAAATTTATATGTATATTTTTGTAAAATAAAAATCCGAAGAATGAAGTTATAATCAAATATTATGATTTTTAATTCTCTTTTAAGTATTAATCTCTTCTAATTAATTATATTTTTAAATTGATTTGTTAAGATATGCTTGTTGGTAAAGAAAATTCTTAAAAGTTTAAAAACTATTTTTATAAAAATATTTATTTAAATATTTTTTAAAGAATTTAAAAATCAATTTTCAATTTAAATTAACATTTAAAAATCACTTTTTAAAATAATTTTTTAGGCTTCGAGAAATTTGGCGTTGATACGTGGCAATAAAAGCTCCTACTTTAATAGATATAAGATAAGATAAGATAAGATATTTTCTAAAATTAAAATTTAATTATTTTACGGACATTTACTATAACAAAATTCAAAGATATTTTTAATATATTTTAACTTTAATTAACGACTTTACTAACATATTTTTTATAGATTTTAAATTTTAAAAACCACTTTTTTTTTAAAATTTGGGGGCTGGGAGAACCGTGGCTTGACACGTGGCAATAGAGGTTCTTGCTTTAATATATATAAGATAAGATAAGATAAGATAAGATAAAAAAATTCGTAAAAGTTTAAAAACTATTTTTATAAAACTATTCATTTAAATATATTTTAAAGAATTTAAAAATCAATTTTCAATTTATATTAACATTTAAAAATCACTATTTAAAATAATTTTTTAGGCTTCGAGAAATCTGGCGTTGACACGTGGCAATAGAGACTTCTGCTTTAATAGATATAAGATATAGATTTAGAGATTAATTAAACTTTTTAATATAAATTCTGGTGGTTAGGATCTATTATAAAAGTTATAATCAAAATAATTAATAATAATAATAATAATAATTTACTAATTACTTTAGAGATTAATTAAAATGGCAATTACTTAGTTAAAAATTATAAAATTATTAATTTAGCAGCTAGTTGCTTATCATATATTTTTTTATTTGAAAATTTACTTAGAATTTACGAAAAATATTTTAAAAGTATTTTTAAATTTATTAATTTAGCTAGTTAGTTAACAAAATCTTTTTATTTTAATTAATAAGATGAATAACACAAAATTTAAATAGAATGGCATATTAGTAAATATTTTAGAAAAAATCCTATGTGGCATACCTAGTTGATTGACATGTGGACTTAGTGTCCTTTGTTTTAGTAAGTAATATAGATTAAATAATATTACTAATATTATTATAAATAAACATTAGCCATAAATTTTAAAAGAGATGATTGGTGAAAGAAAATATTTTTTGTATCTTAGATATAAACTAGGTACCCTAATTTTAACAATAAAAAATAAAGATAAATGAGTTGGATAATTATAAAAGATGAAAGATTTGAAGATTCTTCTCTCTCCTATTAATAATCAATTAAATTTTATAATTTGTTATATCGGGCAACTAAATATTTTTATTTCTCCTATTAATTATAATAAGTAAAAGATTGTGTAGAAGGTAGAATTCTTATACCAGTTGGACTAATTACACTTTGTGTATTATTTTGATGATACACAATATTAATACACAATTTCAATTACACAATATTTGTACATAATTTCAAATACACAATATTAATAAATAAAAGACTTGTGTAACCAAAACCTTGTGTACGAAATACCTTTCACTGAATTTCTTTCCTGAATAATATGTAGGTACATTATGTATGCTCGTGTCATTTTATATCGCTCGAGTATTTCGTACACAAGGTTTTTAGTTACACAAGTCTTTTATTTGTTAACATTATGTATTTGAAATTATGTATCACTATTGTGTAATTGAAATTGTGTATGCTCGAGTATTTCGTACACAAGGTTTTTTGTTACACAAGTCTTTCATTTATTAACATTATGTAGTTGAAATTATGTATCACTAGTGTGTAATTGAAATTGTGTATTAATATTGTGTATGAGGGGCAACTCGTCCAGAGTTCGAATCCTACCTTTAAATAAAAGATTATAATTAAGAGGAGAGATTCTAGGAAGATTTTAATTACTATTTCCAATTTTAACATATCAGCAAATTCGAATATCTCCAAATTAGGTAATATATGTTATTGTTTTCTAATTAATCTTTTTCTACATAATTTTAAGTGCCTACTTTGTCTACACATTACAAAACATACCTACTATATACACAAAAATACGTTATGTACCTACTTAACCCACTCACCCATTTTAAAATGTAAATATATTTTAAACTTACTAAATCAAAATTTTAAATAACAAACAACTTAATAAAAAGCGTAATTTAAATAACAATCAACATATCAAATATTTTTAAATAACAAACAACTTAATAAAAAAGAAACACAATTTAAATAACAACCAACATAACAAAAAATACATACTAAAATAAACAACAAGAACATAAAAACGTAATTTAAACAACAAACAACTTAATAAAAAAATAAAACTACAAATGTTTAGTGATTATCACCGGAATTGCCAAATTTTTGTCATATATGCTCAACTAAGTCCGCTTTTAGTTGGTGATGCGTACTCGTGTCGCGGAGTGCACTCCTATTTTGTATAAACTGGGCCATTGGCTCATTAACAACAACTTGATCGAACTGGGACGGATCATAGTAGAGTTGATAGGTGTCACGTTCATCTTCAACGATCATATTGTGCAAAATGATGCATGTCCTCATTATTTTTCCGATCAAATTAATGTCCCAAGCAAGAGCAGGATGACGTATAATAGCAAAACGAGCTTGCAAAACACCGAAAGCTCGCTCCACGTCTTTACGGCATGACTCTTGCCGTTGGGAAAACAATGTATCTTTCGCACCACATGGGTGTCGAATTGACGGGACAAATGCAGCCCATGCAGGATAAATGCCATCGGCGAGGTAATACGTCATGTTGTAATGATTACCATTTACAACAAAATCTGCTGTGGGTGCTCGACCATGCAACACATCATCAAACACAAGAGAACGGTCAAGAACGTTAATATCATTACACGTACTTGGAGTTCCAAAAAATACATGCCATATCCACAAATCGTAAGATGCAACAGCTTCTAGCACGATAGTTGGCTTTTTATCACCCCTGACATATTGACCTTGTCAAGCCGTTGGGCAGTTTTTCCATTTCCAGTGCATGCAGTCTATACTACCGATCATTCCAGGCCAACCTCGTTGCTCTCCTACATATAGTAGGCGTTGCATGTCTATAGCATTTGGCCTGCGTAAGTACTCGTCCCCAAACAAGGTTATAATTCCATCAACAAAGTGGGCTAAACAAGATCTTGTCGTGGACGCTCCAATGCGAACATAATCATCAACAGCATCGGCACCCACTCCATATGCTAGCATGCGTATGGCGGCGGTGCATTTTTACAACGGGCTTAGGCCTAGCCTACTAGTAGCATCCGGAAGTTGGCGAAAAAATGGAAAAGATTGGGACAAAGCATTGACAACGCGAAAAAATACGTGTCGCCTCATTCGAAATCTTTGTCGAAACAACCTATCGTTGTAGGTCGGCGTCGAAGAGAAATAATCCTCGAACAATCGAGCATGCCCGCTTTCACGATCTCTCTCTATATATGTCCGTCTTCGACGTTGTCGTGAACTTCCAGCAATTTCTTGGACCAACATCTCTCTTAGCTCATCAATTTTTTCATTGATGTCCATATTGCTTTCAGAATTTTGAGAAGATTGCGATGAAAGGACGAGGTCTTCTGATGAACATGTAGAGGAGTTGGGTGAAGAAGGAAAATTGAAATTCGAAGGCGTTTGAGACATTGTGAAGTTAGAGAAATGAAAGTGGATAGAGTTGTAGATATGTGAAGCTCACATAGGTTTTTATAAAAAAAATTGTTGGGTTATTACTTAATGTGTATAATAAATCCGTGAATGAGTTGTCAATTCACACTCGATTATTGTGTTTTTCAGATTCGAAATTCAAATCAATGTCAGATATCATTTATTGTGTATAATAAATTCGTGACTGAGTTGTCAATTCACACTCGATTATTGTGTTTTTCAGATTCGAAATTCAAATCAATGTCAGATATCATTTATTGTGTATAATAAATCCGTGACTGAGTTGTCAATTCACACTCGATTATTGTGTTTTTTAGATTCGAAATTCAAATCAATGTCAGATGTCATTTATTGTGTATAATAAATTCGTGACTGAGTTGTCAATTCACACTCGATTATTGTGTTTTTCAGATTCGAAATTCAAATCAATGTCAAATATCATTTATTGTGTATAATAAATCCGTGACTGAGTTGTCAATTCAAACTTGATTATTGTGTTTTTCAGACCCGTGATTGAGTTGTCAATTCATGGCTCGGTTATTGTGTAAATGAGACATATAACTCATTTATACCTTCTATAAAAGGGTTTAAAGAGCACAAGACCACCACACCAACACTTCATCTTCTACCCTCGTCTCATTCAACTAACACAACTTCTCTCTTTCTCTATTATATACTTACAATGGATGAAAACGGAAATCCCATTCCAAACCCTTTCTTTTTTTCCATCCAAACTTTAGCCAAGGTTTAGGAACACAAGATCCGAATCAAACTCAAAATCCACAATTCATGAATTATCCGCAATACCCTCAAACTCAAAACCCACAATTCATGAATTATCCTCGTTACCCTCAACCACAAAACCCACAATTCATGAGTTATATGCAATACCCCCAAACTCAAAACTCGCAATTCATGAGTTATATGCAATACCCCCAAACTCAAAACCCTACTGAAGGCTTGATCCCAACGTCTCCACCTATTACCATCCCGCCTTTTGGGACTCATGAACCGACAGTTGATCTAGACAATGACGATGAAGAAGAAGTTCAAGTGACAACCGAGGAAGTTGCTAGAAGGTTGCGTTGGGGGGAGTCGAAGACAATTTGCTCGTTAGTGGATGGATGAACACGAGCAAAGATGTTATCCAAGGAACCAATCAAAGTACCAACACCTTTTGGAATCGAATTTCTCAATATTACAACGAAAGAAGGGGAGATTTAGCATCTCGCTCATGGAAACAATGTAACAACCGCTTCCAAAAGCTTAATACACTTTCTTCTAGATTCACAGGTGTATATGCTACATCAGAAAGGGGGAGAATAAGTGGAGAAAGCCCTGACGATATCCTTGCAAGGGCTCATATTTTGTATCAAGATCAATATAAATCAAAATTCAATCATGAAAACATTTGGCGCATGCTCAAAAGTCTCCCAAAATGGCAAAGTAGCATTCAATCGACATCATCAAAACAAGGGGATGGCTCGAAGAGGGCAAAGGTAAATGAATCTGGATCATACACATCAAGCCCCAATGTTGGAACTCCCTCAAGTGAAGGCGGAACCCCAGATAGCTCATTCGTCTGTCCTTTAGGACGAAATAGTTCGAAGAGGGCGGGAAAGAGACCGGTAAGTACAACACCATCCTCTGATTATTCAGAACAAATTAAAATTTTGGACAATTTGAAGAGTAGAGAGCTTGAGGTCCGCCTTCAAGAATTGGAAATAAAGAAGGAAAAATTAAAGATGATTGCTATTTCCGAAGCTAGGAAGGACAAAATAGAACAGAGGAAGGCCAAAGAGTTTGAGTACAAAAGGAAGTCAGCCATTCTTAATAGCTTGATGGAGATGAAAGATTCCCTGTCTCCCGAACAAGAGAAGATGAAGAATGACTTGATCAGAAACTCGGTATTTGAGTTTATGTTTAAGTTTCGAGTCTTTTTAGAGTTCGTAATGTATGTTTACATTTATCATTTGTGTTTTATTTCAATCTTATATTATAAGTTAAGTGTATGTTTAAATTAATGTATAATTAGTTGTTTTCTTATTAAATTGGAATTTTGTTTGTAAGTTAATGTCTCGGTCATTTTATGTCTAACATCTATTTTAAATTGTGTTTTTTATTATAAAAAATTCAAATACATATATAAATTAAATAAATATCATATTAGATTGATATGAATAAAGTCTTATGCAAAAAATAAAATTTAAAACGTTAAAAGTTTACTATGTAAAACTCTATATACGTTACAAGAAGTCAAAAAAAAAATTTTATCGAAACATATGAAAAATGGGTGTCATTGGATAGATAAAATTAAATCTTACTCAAAAAATTTTTTTTTTTTATAGTTAATATTTTAACGGAAAAAGGAGTTTTAAATTTAATTTAAAACCCCTGCCACGTGGCGCGCTGTCACTGGCCATATTTCGGCCAGTGAGGGCGCGCCACATGACGCGCCTCTTCCCTGAAGAGAGCCAAAACGACGTCGTTTTGGCCAAACTTCGTTTTACAAAGGAAAAAAAAATGAAAAACGAATAAGGGTCGACGCCAATATTGGCGTCGACCCCCGGGGCTACTAAGCCTCTTCCAGTGTCATGTCATCATTTTGATGACATGGAGGGGCTTTAGTAGCCCCCCGACCCTCCATTGTGGAGGGTCTAAGTTTTTACATCGACATATGTGTCCATTATGTGCCTATTGTATGCCTATTATATAACGTCAGTGGCTTATCCTTCCTAGTCGATTGATTTTAGATAAAACCTCATGTGTTTTATGTGATGGCTTGTACTTAAAACGTATATGTGCTTGTATGTATACGACTCCGGTTATACGGGACTGTATATATCTTACGCTTTTCGCTCCACGATGAAGGGAGCGTGGCGTCTTTCCAACGGTTTCCAATTCCGGAAATTATGTCAAAGTTTGTTTGTGATTTAGTTTGTGACAGTTGCGGATAGAGAGCAAGTTATGAAAGGGCGGACCTTGGTCGTTTGATTAGTCGTTACTTGCTTTTGAAATTACGGGATCTGAGCAACCATCTTGGATAGTTTTCGATCGTCTACTTTTTTGGGTCCGGGTTTATGATCTTTCGGTAGAGGCTATGGATATGACCACGACACGTAGTATTGGAGGGGTCTTTGGTGGTTTGTTAGATATTGAGAATGTATATCAGTTTATATGTCAAGGCTTCCTTTACATCCGAGTTATGGCCAATATATTGGAACCGCTTAAATGAGGTCTAATCTTGAACTTTGGGCATGAGAATATATGGGTTGAGTTGCGATACGAACGTCTTCCGAACTTATGCTACACATGCGGTATTGTAGGACTATAATTTATTCAAGAGCAACTAGATTATGGTGTTGCTAATGAGGAGTGATGTAATAGATTTGATGGGGTCACAATTATTCATTGGGATCGTGTAGGGTTTGATCATGTTCCAATCAGTGAATACCCATTTAGAAAGGAAATAGAAGGTGATATGAGTCAAACAGGGCAGTATCCGGCCCACTTTGAGCTTTGAATCCCTTTCTGCGGCCTATAATGGATGTGAGGAAGTGGTCGGCAATGCATGAGTTGATCCTTTAAATTGTTTGTATAGGTATGTTCCAGCGAAATCTACCCATTGTATGCAAGATCTGCTCGGGTGGAACAAACGTATTTTTTGGAATGTTCATCATAGGTTACCCTAGGTTCGAGAAGATTTGTGGCGGCTGAATAAGGGAGGCATGAGTGGTAATTTGTTGGAACAACGACATTTTTGGAGTAAGAGGAATCCCGATTGATGGATCAAGAAGAAAAAAAATGGTTTCAAAGGGCTAAGTACAATGAGTTGTAGTGGGTGCCCGAATGGTAGCAAGAACCTCCCGCAGAAGTATCACGAGATCGAATATAGTATATTCGGACATCGAATTCACAAGGACCGCGTCTGTTTGGATATATATGACAGAAATTATGCAAAGTAAAAGGGAGAATAGAAAGAGAAAGGGATAAGAAAAATCTGTCTTTGTGAAGGTATGAGTAAACAAGAAAACAATGATTTTTAAGGATAAGAAATAAGGAGAGAGGTGATCTAAGGAAACAAAAATCCTCACTATAATGAATTAAAATAATATTACATATATGAAACTTATGAACATTGATATATGAATAAAGTAGGTAACCATCTAAAATAACATTTGACATAGACAAACAAAGACCGTTGTTTCCAACCCGCGTATCTTTCAATCCAACGGATCGGCAAGTATAGAAAAACTATTTAAAAAAACTTATAAATCTAGAAAAGACCATGAACAAACTTCGTTTTTATCTCTTCAACTATAAATAGGTACAAAGACTAAAGCTTTCTACCATAGTTAGAAATCCTCGAGGTAGTGTTAAAACGCTACTCTCAAAACCAAGTTCTTTTCAATAAATCCAATAAACGTCTTTCGTTTGTGGATCTTCGGTTGTTTTATCTAAAACTTTTATGAACAAAACTTCTTTCGATGGTAAATAAAAAGTAGAAATGAAGCACTCTGAAAAGAATCAATATCACAATCTCAATTCACAAACATATATGCAATAATACATCAAACCATTATAGAGATCATACAATCCTTGGATCAAGAAAAATCAACGAAACATAATAAAAGCGAAGACTTTTATAAATATCAAAGCTGAAAAATATATAAAGAACAAAGGAAAAGGAAATCTAACTCTACTGTGATGCGGCGCAGATTTGGAACCTTGAAACCCGGGAGACTCCTCCACCCTAAGGTGGGATGCGTCACACCTATCATCTGACCTAGAAAGGTCTATATATAATGTTTACAACAAACCCTAGAGCGTAAATAAGAAGCCCTACCCATAAACATAAGATAACATAGGAGAAAATATAATTTCGTCAAAATAGCAACGATGAAATGGCTAACAAAGGGTTGTAGGCTGGTTGTTTGCATGCCGTTTCAGCTTGTGACAACTTTTCAACATTTTAGTAAAACTAACTTTCCTGTTGCTTTGATTGGAACCACGAGACCCATAAATACTAATTTCGAAGATCTTTTGAAGCTCTGCAACTTTTCAATTCACACGTTTATCCAAGAAGGGAAGATGGTCGAAATCTGGAATCTACCAGAGGTCGTCATAAAATGGTACCAACGTCAATGATCTTCACAAGGTTCTTCAAGTCTTCATTTTCCAACACGATTCCACACTGGAACTTCAATCCTCAGTTGATATAGATGTCTTTTATGATGTTCTTGACCTCACAGAGGATGAAAACTCGTACTCTAGCATTCTCTCACCGTTTCCGCTCATTTTTCGCCTTGAACGCTTGAAATACGAAATAAACCAAAGTAGTCATTACCATATGCTATAAAAAGAACTTATTCTTTTATATGAACACAAACCAAACCAAATGAGGTATGAAATACATACAAATGATGACTTGAAAGACATGTTTTGGACTTATCAGACACATCATCATAACGTGTTGCTTGTTTGTGAAGACACCTCGTCAAACCGAAAATATGATAATATTCATTCATTAAATAAAAATGTAATTCTAATATTCTAAATTAAGATATATTTAAATCATTTGGTGCTTAGAATACATTTACAACAACTTAGATCACAAAATTATTATAGTTTTTTATTGTTTAAATTAAGATATTTTTATACTACATACTATACTATAATAGAACTTGGACCAACACTTGACCTAGAATACTATACAAGGGCATGAATTATAACTAGTAGATACTAAATGGACTACACTTTTGCTAAAATAACGTTTTGTGGTTTGAGGATTAATGCCAAAATCTGTATTATTATTGCATTGTTATTTAGTTAAATTTTAATTTTGTTTAACTGATTATTTTATTTTGTTATAATTTTCTACTTCAATCTAACAAATTCAATTTTATTTTAGATTTGATAGTTTTGTTTAATCTCCAAAAATAACGAAATTGATTTTTTTCTTCTGATATTTATTTACTTAATTATTATTCTTATTTTAAATCTGATAGAATTAATTAGTGAATTGGATATTTAATCATATTAAATAAAAATATAACATTCAGATAAATTTAATTTTGAAAAATAGTTGGACGTGGCATAAAAAAGTTAAACTAGTAAAATATTTTTTTACTTATTATTGTTGCGAGATTGCTATTCGTACCACATGACATGTTATTCATACTCCGATGACGCGTATGCAATGCATAGTCGTAACAATAAGCTCATTTTGTTCAAAAAATAAAGGAAAATGGAACGACTACGCATGGCGAATGCGTAGTCGTAGTACAACTACGACTACGCATACGCCATGCGTAGTAGTCCATAACATACATTTGATTTGGGAAATGAAGGAAAACTTACTACGTCTACGCATTGCGTAGGCGTAGTAAGGTAAAAAAAAAACTTTTTTTTCTTTAACTACGCATACGCATGGCGTAGACGTAGAAGTGGTATATATAGCATGATTAATGTGGTACAAACCAGATTGTTGCTTTTGTTAGTCAACCGTGCAAAATGGGCCAACGGCCCAACACGTTATTTTTTTTTCCACAAAACTATCTAAATATCCGGTTCGGCGAAACTTCATACTCCGACGACCTGCTAGCGCAAGTTCCAAAACGGACCTGCTAGCGCACCAAGATTGTTGCGAGATTGCTATTTGTACCACATGACTTGTTATTCATACTCCGACGACGCGTATGCAATGCATAGTCGTAACAACAAGCTCATTTTGTTCAAAAAATAAAGAAAAATGGCACGACTACGCATGGCGGATGCGTAGTCATAGTACAGCTACGACTACGCATACCCATGCGTAGTAGTCCATAAGATACATTTGATTTGGGAAATGAAGGAAAATTTACTACGTCTACGCATTGCTTAGGCGTAGTAAGGTAAAAAAATTTTTTTTTTTTAACTACGTCTACGCATGACGCATGACGTAGACGTAGAAGTAGTATATATAGCATGATTAACGTGGTACAAACCAGATTGTTGCATTTGTTAGTCAGCCGTGCAAAATGGGCCAACGGCCCAACAAGTTATTTTTTTCTACAAAACAATCTAAATATCCGGTTCGGCGAAACTTCCAACGACCTGCTAGCGCAAGTTCCAAAACGGACCTGCTAGCGCGCCAAACACATAACAGCATTTTCTTTTTTTTTTAATTATTATTTTCTCAGCCACTTCCCTTGCTAAAGTTGCTATGTAATATATTGGTAACAAAACTGGGTCGCAAATCGCAAACCCCAGTTCCACTGCCTAAACAGCTAAACTGAATACGCTATGGATCCTCAATCGCAACAGCACGCGCCCCGTCCAACGGCTCCTCCGCAACCTCCACCCGGCTCTATCAACGCTCTCTTCCCTCTCGCCTTCTTCCTCATCGTCGCTTTCTCCATGGTTAATTCTCTTTCTCTGTATAAGATCATTTGATTTTTCTTTTTTGTTATCAGTTTTGTGTTTAGGTTTATTCCTTTTTAGTTTTTGGAATGCATGATTTTGTTCTACCGGGAGACTCCTGTTTCGCTCCCTTCTGCCGTTGCAATTCGATTCCGTCGTAGATCTTGACATTTTATTGAATTGGCTGTTTTGTATCTCATTCATCTCTTGATCGATTTATGTTTTTAGGTTTATTCCTTTGGTTGGTTGTGCAATGTATGATCTGCGAATTTCCTTTCTCTCTCTTTAGTTGTTGATCCAAGTTTGATTCCGCATGATTTTCTGTTATCGTTTTCAGCTCGGATCAAAATCAGTTATAAATAAATGTTGAACTAATTTATATCCTCCAAATTGAAACTAAGATAGTGGACTGGAATTTTGAGATAATTATGGTTGATAATTCTAGAATTAGGTGGACCTAGTAAATAAGTGATGCTTGTGGTCTAATCTAAAATTCTCATTTAGAGAGTATCTCTAGTATAAATTGATGGTATAGAAAGTCATTTCGTATCGATCAATTGATAGTTAGTAAGTTTCTCCACAAAAATGAGTGGGTAATTGTGCAATCGTAGAGGAGTGTGGTGAGAACAACAAAATTATTCACATCTTTGTATAATGCTCTTGAATATCTTATGGTATATACGAAGTTACAGACTTAGTATTTTTGTGGGTGATGGTAAATATACAATATATTATACATACTTAGGTAAGTCGCAATTTTCCCAACACTAAACACTCACGTATAGCTGCATGAGTTTCGTACTTATAGATTTGTAGATTTTCAGAACTTCGTTAAGAGTACAATATTTTACCTATTGCTAGATTCTTAGTATCGAATATGATATTGTAAGAGTGGACCAGGGAGCTAGATGACTTTGTGATTAACTTACACGAGGATCAGTTAAATAAATTGCTGTATTACAGGAATGTGTTATCGAAATCTTAAGTGATGTTGAATGTTCCAACCCAGTCCAATTTTCCAGTTAACTGTTTGGTTAATGAACTGCTATGATCTGTTATAAGATGAGGAACCTAAGCACTTTGAGTACTTTTTTGCATTTTGATATTAATCTATGCGTTAGATCAATAGCAGTGTATCTTGCATTGGCTGAATTTGTTTCTGGGATTACTTGGAATGGACTAGAGTTTTTTTTATTTAATATTTTACTTACTCCGCTTATGATTGGTTATCAGCTAAAGTGTAGTCAGAACTCAGAACAGCCATTATGGTATGTTGATTTGACAGATCTCATCTATGCCAACAAGTAGCTTCACTATGTTACATCAAGTGCCAGAAGGCCATGTTGGTGTCTACTGGAAAGGTGGCGCACTTCTTAAGGAAATCACTGATCCAGGTATACTTTTGTCTACTTCGTTTCAAGAGTAGGTCTTCGCTTTCAAAAATATTCTGAACCATTTGACATTGTTTCTGGCATTAGGTTTCCACTGGAAGCTGCCATTTTTAACTCATTATGAACCTATTCAAGTGACACTTCAAACAGATCAGGTATTCTACAATCTGCAACTTCGTTCACATTGAATCAGCTAAACCATGTTATGAACAAAAGACCAATTGACTTCACGTATTGAACACTAACAGGTTCTAGATATTCCATGTGGCACAAAAGGCGGTGTCATGATCTACTTTAAAAGGGTTGAGGTCAGCCTTCGGATTTTTAATACTTAAAATGAATTGTGCATTTCTAATACTTTAAAATGAAAGGCAGTGTCATGATCTACTTCAAAAGGTTGAGATCAGGTATTCTGCAACCCGTCATTTTTATTAGTTTGAAGTTTTAACACTGAAATGTCCCTTAGGTAGTGAATCGCCTCCGCAAAGATTACGTTTATGACACACTTCTCAACTATGGTCTTCATTACGATAACACGTGGATATATGACAAGATTCACCATGAGATCAATCAGTTTTGCAGTTCACATTCTCTGCAGCAAGTGTATATTGACAAGTTTGATCAGGTAACAAAAAAACTAGTTCCTTTAAAATAAAATGAAAAACTAGTTGATCAGAGTCAGTTTAAATAATTATTTTTCTTTTCTTCTTTATTATAATGTACTTATCCAATCTCCAAGCATTCAAGCTTGCACACAGCTTGTTGTAGATAGGTCCATTGAGTCATTGAACAATTTTAACAGGTTTTCTTCATTCCAAAAAGTGTCTTAAGCCTATCCTTTCCCCATTCCACTTATATTATCCTCTTCATGGATGTAGGTTTTGTGACATATTGAGCTTTTGTGTACATCATTAGATTTGCTCCTTTGTAAAGCATTACTTTTGTCCTTTCTTCTTTTCCTTTTAGTATAATAGATGTGGAATGTTGCTTTACTTTCTTTCGGTATTGGACAATGTATCTAAAATTAGAGGACACCATGAAGGAAGCTGTCCTCACTTTTTTTTGATATGGCACTACATTTTAGATTGACGAGACGATGAAAGAAGCTCTCCAGGGTGACTGCACTCGTTATGCTCCGGGTATTGAAATACTTAGTGTGCGAGTCACAAAACCTGTCATTCCCGAAAGTATAAGATATAATTTTGAACAGATGGAGGAGGAACGTACTAAGGTACTTTTGTCTATCACAGATTTTCAAGCTTAATCTATTTGTAGATTTTAGATTAGTCATCAAAATGTTTCGCTTGCTTTAAATATTCTTTTTGGATTGAAGGGTTACTAAAATGAAGGTCAACTAGTCTAATACCCGCACCGCGGGATTAGCTTTAATAAATTGTAAAACAAATCTAATTATTAATTAAATTGAGTTGAAAGATAATATTATAAGGGAAAATAAAAGATAATAAAAACAGAAAGGGATATTTTTAAATAAATGATAGTTTACATGTTCTTGATAAAAAAAAGTCTTAAATGAAACTGAACGTTAACACGACCCGTAATATAAAAATATATGGAACCATGGTTTATGTAATTAAGGTTTTTTATAATATTAGTATGTATATATATATATATATATATATATATATATATATATATATATATATATATATAGATCGTTAGTTTATATAATTTTTTAAAATGAGAGTGCGTTTTAAATTGCATTGACAAAAAGAAAAAAAAAACATATGGCATTAAATGCTTATACTTTATTATTAGTATATAGATATGTATTTTAACACTAATAGTATATATACATATATGTTTGGTAAGTAGATAAATATAAGTTTTATAATAGGATAATTAAAATATGGTAACTATATATATTATCTAAAAAAAACTAAAATTTTAAGAAAATGACATGTGGCATATTTTTTTGTTAGGATGAACCACGTTGAAGTAAACGCTTCTGCTTTAATATATGTATATAGATTATTCTTTTTGGATTGAAGGGTTACTAAAATGAAGGTCAATTAGCTTGTGATTAAACTTTAACATACCATTCAGGCTTTCGTAGCTATAGAGAAGCAGAAGGTTGCAGAGAGAGAGGCAGAGACACAAAAGAAGATGGCCATATCCGAAGCAGAGAAGAATGCCAATGTAAGCAGGATCATAATGGAGCAAAAACTTACAGAGAGAGAAAGCACAAAAATGATGCAACAGATTGAGAATGAAATTTACCTTGCGCGAGAGAAAAGCTTGGCTGATGCTAATGCTTACAGGTAAATATCTTTATATTTTTCATGTCCCGGTAAATCCAATCAATGTCTTGATTCCATTTGCTGTATTGACCAAAGCCTGCAACCTATTCATGTGCTCAGAACAATGAAAGAAGCCGAAGCTAACAAGGTTCTTCTGAGCCCTCAGTATCTTGAGCTCAGATTCATTGAATCCATAGCTAATAACTCAAAAATTTTCTATGGAAACAAGGTATACTCGACATGTAAATCTTCAAGGACAAACCTGTCTTGTGCATTTCACGTTGATGTCTCATGGCAGCCTTAATTTTGCAGTTACCGGGCATGATTTTTGACCAGAAGCTGATTGGGAGCTTCCTGCAAGATACCCATGCTAAATCAGAATTGGAAACCTGAATTCTCTTCATTGGTAATTTAGTATCACTATCATTATTAGCAACTTATTGGAAGTTTGAAGTAATGCATATATTCGCGGAAACTTTTGCAGCTTAACACTGGAAATTACGATGGGATTACCTGTTCTTCTTGGCGTATACACTAATAAGTAGAGTATAGTAGAATAGATCAGTAATTTTACGTCACACGTGAGATGCAAGTCTTTTCTTCTATGTAATTTTGTCCATGGTTTTGTAATAAGAGACTTTTTGACAGCAATAGGGCATTTGGTCTAGTGGTATGATTCTCGCTTAGGGTGCGAGAGGTCCCGAGTTCAATTCTCGGAATGCCCCTTTCATTTTGTAATATTTTAAAAAAAATCCTGCTATCTGTATTTACGTTTCACATTGCATAAAGAGTCAAACTTGATGAACCGTAGCCAGTTACATCATATACGATACAATTTGATTGATGATGAACCGTGAATATAAATCCCATAATTTGATTTAAATATATTGCTGTTCATGAATCGCGGATAATTATTTATGCAACTTGAGACCGACGAACAAGTAAAATATAATTTTGATATATCGTCATTCTGATGCACGAGTGCTACTAGGGGAATCTTTAGTGGGTGGCGTGGACAGACGTCACATTCATGTGCGCTTTAATGCCTACGACGGTCAATTATGATCTCCTTCCTATTTCCTACCAAAAAAAAAAATCTCCTTCCTATTCCATTATTTAACGCTGATAATATTTTTAGCGATACTTTAGTTTCCAGCTGCGTTCAGCTGGGATTGAAATTGAATGGTCAAATACAACTGTATATTCCTTTTTTTAATTCCAGTGAGAATCTCCAAGAATCCATGAACTACCTACGGGAAATCATATCTCCTATCTCTCCAACAAGTGCAGCAAAGCTCCGTTCTAAAGATTCCTTCTCGCAAAAGGGTTAGTGCAATTTTGATGTCTTTTCACTTTTCATTATTGGGTCACCAACCGCTAGTTTTTTAATATCCAATTGATTGTTCGGTAATTAGGTTGGCTGTCTTCCTTCATTTGCTCACTTGCTTCTTCTCTTGATATTCTGACTTTTCATGGAAGAGGAATTTGGAAATTTTCATCCTTCCATATTAGAAATTCAAGAAAAACTATTTGTTTGGTTTGTTTTCATGATTTGATATGGATTTTGAATCTGTTTAATCAGATGATTAGGCTGAATCCTAAGGTGATTACTAGATTTATAATTGTTTTCCAGGAGTCATTTGGGTCCCTTTGTTGATCTACTCTCTGGGTTGAAGATGTATGTGGTTGAGAGCAAGGGAGGAGCAATAGGATGTATGCTGCTTGCTCTCTTCTTCTTGGGTACATGGCCTGCTGTTCTCACTTTACTCGAAAGGCGAGGCCGACTTCCTCAACACACTTATCTTGATTATTCAATCACAAATCTCTTGGCTGCTGTCATCATAGCCTTGACCTTCGGTCAGATCGGAGATAGCAAACCCGATATGCCAAATTTCTTAACCCAACTAACTCAGGCAAGTGATCATTTTAATAGTAATTTTGTTGGTTGCTGATCTTATGTTTTTGATTGAATGGTTACTCAACTTTGTAAATAATGCAGGATAATTGGCCTTCAGTTATGTTTGCAATGGCTGGTGGTGTTGTTCTCAGCCTCGGAAATCTATCTACTCAATATGCATGGGCTTTTGTTGGCCTTTCTGTTGTCGAGGTGATGACTGCAAGTATCACAGTCGTTATAGGTATTTTTTTTCTTTGTAGATTTGTATGCAATTGTTACTCCACTATGCTCATGTTGAAAAATTTTGGTGAAGTAGTTGTTTTATAGACTCCTCTAATTTTTACCTTTCTAGTTGACTTACCACTATTACTCTATTAAAGTTATAATTACTAAATGCGTTTATGCTATGGGTACTCTTACTATAGTAGATATGGTAAAAGACCTATTTAGCAAATTTGACCGCTCATGTTTCCATCCCTCTTCGTGTTTTCTTACAGGCACCACATTAAACTACTTCCTTGATGACAGAATAAATAATGCCAAGATTCTTTTCCCCGGCGTCGCCTGCTTCCTCATTGCAGTTTGCATTGCCTCTGCTGTGCACTCATCTAATACATCTGACAACAGAAAAAAACTCGATAACAAAGACACTTCCAAGTACTCAACTTCATATTTCCGGGCAGTTATTTTGTCTAATTAATAATCTTATGCTTGTAGTTGTACTCATGCTGTCATTTTCTACTTTGACAGAAAAGTTACTGATGATATAGAGGGAAAAGCTAGTGCATCCAAGGCCGAGTTTGGGACTGCTGACTTCCTGATTGAACTAGAGGAGAGAAGATCCATAAAGGCATATAAGCTAAAATATTTACATAAATCCTAAATGTGGATAATTTTGTTAAGTGTCAATAGCAAAATGGTCATTGTTTGGCAGGTTTTTGGCAAGAACATGTGGATCGGGCTGTCAATAACCGTCTTTGCTGGTGTATGCTTCTCTATGTTCTCTCCGGCATTCAACTTGGCTACAAATGACCAATGGCACTTTCTAAAAGAAGGGGTTCCTCATTTGGTGGTTTACACTGCTTTCTTCTACTTTTCAGTCTCCTGTTTCATACTTGCAGTCATCTTGAACATAGGCTTTCTTTATTACCCGGTTTTGAACCTACCCAAGTCGTCGTTCAGAGCTTACCTCGCGGATTGGGATGGAAGAGGCTGGGCATTTTTTGCCGGTCTCCTTTGTGGGTTTGGCAATGGCCTTCAGTTCATGGGTGGCCAGGCAGCCGGCTATGCAGCTGCTGATGCTGTTCAGGTTGGTTTTATTTAAGTGAAGCATGACAGCAACGTTTTGAAATCATAATACTTAGAGAACAAGTGTTTTTGTTGCAGGCACTTCCACTTGTGAGCACATTTTGGGGAATATTGTTATTCGGAGAGTACAGGAAATCTTCGAAAAGAACGTACATACTACTCATAAGCATGCTATTTATGTTTGTTGTCGCGGTTGCAGTTCTCATGGCCTCTTCAGGGCATAGAAAATGATTCATTGAAACTAGGCGAATCTTTTATTTGATTCCAGATAGTGTATGAAACTAACTTCGTAAGATGCAACATATGCCCATGAATCTGTAAAGATGAAAAATAAGAATAATAAGGCAAGTTGATACTTCCAAGTGTGTTCTTTTGATTCCAGATAGTGTATGAAAGTATGAAACTAACCTCTTAAAATGCAACATATGCCCATGAATCTGTAAAGAACATTGTATTTTGGTTCAGTAAAAAATAAAACAATTTATTGCGCTAGAAGGAGGGCTTGAACCTCCGACCTTGTGGTTAACAGCCACACGCTCTAACCAACTGAGCTATTCCAGCTGTTGATTTTGAAATGTTCTTTACTTTATTAGTTATTAGTGCTAAATAGACGCATATTGCGGATATAATTATCCATATGGATTGTGATTTTTGAAAGAAATTTTAATGTAGCCCTTCTTATAAATATGTATTTAAAATGAAGACTCCTTTTGATTTTAGAGAATTATTCAGGGCGACACGTGTCCCGAAAAAAAAAAAAAAAAAAATTTTTTTTTTTTTTTTTTT
>BSUD01000001.1:25681572-25748288 GCA_033239045.1 Fagopyrum esculentum | reverse complement strand
TCTATTATAATTCATGAACTATCCTTTTAGAAGTTATGAACTATTACTTAATAAGTTTTGAACTATTACTTTCAATCCTTTATAAAT
The DNA here is from genome assembly GCA_033239045.1 of Fagopyrum esculentum. NCBI lineage: Eukaryota > Viridiplantae > Streptophyta > Magnoliopsida > Caryophyllales > Polygonaceae > Fagopyrum > Fagopyrum esculentum. The sequence goes on along the minus strand of BSUD01000001.1, from coordinate 25,748,201 downwards.
TTTACACTATGAACTATTCTATTATAATTCATGAACTATCCTTTTATAAGTTATGAACTATTCCATAATAAGTTTTGAACTATTACTTTTACTCGTTTTTTTTATTAAAAAAAAAAAAAAAAAATTTTTTTTTTTTTTTTTTTTCGGGACACGTGTCGCCCTGCGGTACGGCCGCACGGTCGTACCGCAATAATGGGCCTTACTTGAATGATACCCTTGATTTTAACCTATATGTTAAATTAAAATTCTTACACCAATTTCTTTTCTCAATTAACGCCCCATTATTTCAAATATGTATTTTAAATCAATATTTATAATTTAAATTTAATCTATATACAAGGCTATAATCTTTGTAATGAATTTTGTTACAATTTGTGTAATCTAGTTAAACACATTCCCTTCTTAGCATTTACTAGTTAGGATTCGTGCTATGCACGAATATTTGTTATAGAATATCTTTCATTCATGATTTTTAAAAAAGAAAATATACAATTGAAGATTTCATCATAAATTGAAATTGGAGTGAAACTAGAGAAACCTAGGAACATGACAACGGTTTCTAGCAGATTGATTTTTTTTTTGGTGTATGAGTTATCGAATAGAGTGTTTAAAAAATTCCGTTTACACAATAAATCAAACAATATAGGTAATTCTTATAAAAAAATGTAATTATATCGTACTCAAATTCAACAACGGTTGTAATACTTATTCAAGATTCAATCCCCAAGTCTTAAGTTGCCTTGAACTAAACTTCTTGCAATTTGGATTTTTTATGGTTTCCTCCCATGTGCATATGAATGGTAATTTCATTCGAATTCAATGGATATCTGTGAGAATTAGAGAGATTGAATAAATTCCCCTTAGGGTTTCCGTCATCAGACGGCTTGTATAAATAATAAACAGAGTTTACATAATTACAAAAGGCAACCCTATATTTACATATATTTACATATTCTATCATACCCCCGCAGTCGAAACTGGAGGAGGAATAACAGTGAGACTGGATCTAAAATCTAGAAACAGTTGTCGTGGAAGGCCTTTTGTAAAGATATCTGCGTATTGAAAAGATGAAGGCACATGAAGAACTTTGACGTGTCCTCGAGCAACCTTGTCTCGAACGAAATGTATGTCAATCTCAATGTGTTTCGTCCGCTGATGTTGAACTGGGTTGCTGGCAAGGTAAGTTGCAGAGATATTATCCGTGTAGACAATGGATGCCTTGGTAAGCGGGCAGTGAAGTTCGAGCAATAGATTGCGTAGCCAAGAACATTCAGAGACAACGTTGGCAACTCCCCTATATTCTGCTTCTGCACTTGACCTGGAAACAACGGATTGCCTTTTGGCAGACCAGGAGATCAGAGTGTCATTGAAGAAAACACAGTAACCTGATGTTGAGCGTCGGGTATCCGGACATCCAGCCCAATCAGCATCTGTATAGGCAATAAGATCCGATTTTGGTGAAGGTGAAATGGTGATACCTAATGACGATGTGCCCGAGATGTATCTGATGATGCGCTTGAGGGCAGCGAAGTGTGCTTCACGCGGATCATGCATGAATAGGCAAATTTGCTGAACCGCAAAACTGATATCAGGTCTGGTGAAAGTAAGATACTGGAGGGCACCTGCTAAGCTCCGATATAATGTTGGATCACTGACAGGTGGTCCAGAAGAAGCACTGAGCTTAACTGAGGTTTCAGTTGGTGTGACTGCAGATTTACACGCTGTCATTTTAGCCCGCGCAACAATTTCCCTAGCATATTTGTCTTGGGACAAAAATAGACCTGAAGAAGATCGTTGAACAGAGATGCCCAAAAAATAGGAAAGAGGGCCAAGGTCTGACATAGCAAACTCCTTACTGAGTGAAGCAGTGAGAGTTGTGCGGAGGGCATCAGACGACGCAGTGAGAATAATATCATCAACATATAATAATAGATACGCAAGTTGATTCCCATGCCTATAGATAAATAGAGAAGAATCGCTCTTACTGCCTATGAAGCCAATGTTGAGCAAATAGCCTGCAAAGCGTTGATACCAAGCCCTAGGTGCCTGTTTTAGCCCATATAAAGATTTCTTTAATAAGCATACGTGAGACGGACGTGAGGAGTCAGCAAAACCAGGAGGTTGAAACATGTAGACAGTTTCGTTGAGATGACCATGAAGAAAGGCATTCTTGACGTCAAGTTGGTGAATAGGCCACGAGCGAGAGACAGCAAGACTTAGAACTGTTCTTATGGTAGCTGGCTTGACCACAGGGCTGAAGGTCTCATCGCAATCTATGCCTATTTGCTGGGAACATCCGTTAGCTACTAGGCGTGCCTTGTACCTCTCCAGGGTACCATCAGATCTGAACTTATGACGAAATAGCTACATACAACGCACAATATTAGTCTGCTCAGGACGAGGAACAAGAACCCAAGTACCATTCCGTATAAGGGCTCGATATTCGTCGAGCATAGCAGCGGACCATTTTGGATCCTGGAGAGCTAATTTGTGGGATGTGGGTATGGGAGATAAGTCGGATGTGGTGGATGTGTGGAGGTCAAAAATTTGACGAGGTTTGAAAATACCGCTTGAAGAGCGAGTATTATGTCGGTGAGGGGCATTAGTATGAGGTGAAGGTTGGGGCAAGTGGGATGTGTTTTCTGATGTGGGAGGGAGCTGGGCCGGAGGAGGTGAATTCTCAGCAGGAGATGACAGTGGGCCAGCGTGGATGGAGGAGGAGGGGCTGGGCCGGAGGAGAGGCTGGGCCGAAGGAGGAGCTGGGCCGAAGGAGGGGCTGGGCCGGGAAAAGGGAGGCGCACAGGATGTGGGGGGGGTTGTCATGTGCAACAGTGGGCTGGGCCTGGGTTAAAGGGGCTGCAGCAGGAGGTGCGACGGTGGGCTGAGCTGGGGAGGATTGTTGGGCCTGATGATAACTGGAGCATCTAGGTTCAATATCCGGTTCCGTAGGATTATGACGAAACAGCTCAGGCTTGGAGAACGGAAAAGTGAACTCGTCGAACGTTACATGTCGGGAAATAATAATCTTATTTGATTTTAAGTCCAAACATTTAAAACCGCGGTGGTGATTAGGATATCCTAAAAAAACACAAGGAGTTGTTCGAGGAGTTAATTTGTGGGGGATAGTTGCGCTTTGATTTGGATAACAAAGGCAACCAAAAACGCGAAGATGTTGAAAAGACGGTGTTGAGAGGTACAACACTTGGGTGGGGGATCTATTTTGGATTGTGGTGGATGGGAGAATATTTAGAAGAAAGCATGACATGTCAAGAGCATGAGACCAAAAAGTAATGGGTAAGGAAGCATGAAAGAGAAGGGATCTCATCATGTTGTTGATGGTTCGGATGACACGTTCAGCTTTACCATTTTGTGGGGAGGTATGAGGACATGAAAACCGAAAATTAATGCCATGGAGGGAAAAGAACGAGTGAAATTGATGATTATTAAACTCGCTACCCATGTCACATTGGAAATTTTTAATAGGCATATTGAATTGTGTTTGTATAAGTTTATGGAATTTGACAAACAGATCGAAGACTTGAGATTTGTATTTAATTGGATAGACCCAAAGAAAATGTGAAAAATCATCAAGAAATAACAAGTAATATTTAAAACCTTCCCGACTAGGAACCGGAGAGGTCCAAAGATCACTGTGAATTATGTCAAATGGCGCAAAAGTTTTATTGAAAGAACGTTCAAACGGGAGCCTATGGTGTTTCCCAAGTTGACAAGCATGACATAAAGAGGAGGCGCGCTCCTTATTAAAATCAAGAAAAGAAAATTTCCTAAGAACATCTAGAACTGGAATGCCGGGATGACCTAGTCGAGCATGCCATAGACTCGATGATTGAGCAGAAAAAGCCTGAGCAGACGCAGAACCTTTGGTAACTGGATAAAGATCCCCAGAGCTATTGCATCTCAGACGGGTTATCCCTGTGTGTAAATCCTTCACAGAAAATCCAAACGGGTCAAATTCAATGCTGGCTTGGTTATCGGTTGTAAATCGACGAACAGATACAAGATTTTTGACTAATTTGGGTGCAATAAGGACTTGGGATAGATGGAGAGGTTTGGTAGGTGTGGGGATGTTAGCGTCACCAAGACCTGTAGATGGTATCCGCATGCCATTTCCGACAATAATCGAATTTAATAAACCATTATACGAGATGGACGAGAGGTTACCTGAATCGTTCGTCATGTGAGACGTAGCACCGGTGTCCATGTACCATAGGTTGTCATCGGGATTCAATGTCATCGATGCAAATGCGTGATCGACCGTAGTGGGCTGCAGGAAATTAGCTGGATATGCAACGTGGGCCTGCTGGCTGTTGGTTTGCATAGGAGCTGGGCCCAAAACTCCCTGCTGGGTCGGATAAGGGGCTGGAGGGGGCTGCAGCTGGGCCGAATGGAAGCTGGGCCACTGGGCTGAACTCCACTGGGCTGGCGTGTTATTTGGGCCGGTCTGCACAGGCAGCCATCCGAACCCAGGGCGAAACACAAAGCGCATTTGCCCTTGTGGATTGCCGCCGCCGGATGTTCTGTTGCGTCCTTTCCGTCCCTTGCCTCGACTCCGGGAGCCGCTGTCTTGCTGGCCGGTGGTGGTGGCGCCGCGGTCGCCGGTGGATGCGGGTTTGTTCGAACTTCCAGCAGCCGCGAGAGCCGTAGCGTCTTTGTCATGGACTTGCTGTTTTGCCATTCGAGTTTCTTCAAGTATGAGTTGTGAGCGGGCTTTGTGAAAAGACGGCAACGGATCTGATTGTTGAATGTAACTAGCAGTGGCGTTATACTCTGCAGGTAAACCGGACAGTAATTGAAGAACTAACCGGTTGTCGGAGATTGGGGAGTCAACACCCTTGAGTTGATCAGACAAGGCTTTCATGTGTTGACAGTAGGCGGATACTGAAGCAAAAGACGCCAATTTGCAATTGGAAAATTCATGTTCCAAATAGACGGCGCGGGTGTGCTTATTATCCTGAAAAATATCCTGAATGCGACCCCAAGCTTTAAGGGCGGTGTCTTCAGGATCAAGAATTTGAAGAAGAATATCTTTGGAGACCGTACTGTAAATCCATTGCAGAACGGTGGCATCAACTTGCATCCAAAGAGCATCATCAATGTCGGCTGGGCGAGGAACTTTGGCGTCAATATGATCCAAGACGTTATGTGCCTTGGCGGTGACGCGAAAGAGAGTGACCCATGACGCATATGGTGTATCATGATCAAGAACAAGAGCAATGTTATTCTTGATATTGGAGATTCCAAGTGCGGAATGAAACGTTTGTTTCTTGTCTGTCGACATTGGATAGTGAAAGACGGCGGAAACGTGAAAAAAAGGTGAAGAGAGATTTATGGATCTGAACCCTCTGATACCATGTGAGAATTAGAGAGATTGAATAAATTCCCCTTAGGGTTTCCATCATCAGACGGCTTGTATAAATAATAAACAGAGTTTACATAATTACAAAAGGCAACCCTATATTTACATATATTTACATATTCTATCAATATCCGATCACTTGATCCATCATAAAAGAGTGAAAACCCGAAATAAAGTATGTGAAAATGGGTGGCGGGTTATTGATTGAGTAGGATTCTAGGGTGAATAGAGACTTGGTTATGACATGTGTTCTTCCTCTTTAATTGTTGTTCTTCATTTTGGATCCAAAACTGAAGTTCTTGTAGATGGTTTTGGAATTTTGTGCTCCTTGTTGTTTGAAGATTAACTAGCTAAGTTTGGATTTCATTTTCCTTTGCATTTTAATATCAAGTATTGCATGTTCTTCCTCTTTAATTGTTAATTTTATTATGTATATTATGTTGTTGGCTAGATTTCTAGTGATTCTAAGGTGAATAGAGATTTGATTATGGCATGAATAATGAGTGATTAGCTTGTATGTTAGAATTGGTAACATATTGTGTAAATCCTTGTGTTTATTAAGCTGAATCTAAGCTAGGTTTATGTAGACTAGCAAACCGAGTTAGAAATGAGAGTTACCCGATAATGGTCTTCCTTGAATATAGATGATGATGAACCTTAGGTGGTAGAGGTGAAAAACCCTCTATTGGATGTGATGTGTTGGTTTACTTCTTGAGCTAGGCTAAACCCGAGGCTTACCCAATAAAGGTTGGCTTAGTCCTCAGGTAGAGAAACTAATATATGTTGAATTTCCTCCCACATTACCTTGAGACTTACCTGGTAATAAGTAGTTTGGATTGAAATTAGCGGAATTTGAGACCTCCTAGGTGATAATTCCCATCGACAAAACATCCCACCTTATAGCAATCAAACCAAACCATCTTTGAGTTAGCTTGAATCCATTGCCATAGACAACGATCTTGAAACCTTAGAATCTCTTTTTTCACTTATTTGTTATCATCTTGTTTGCTTGTGTTTTGTTTGATTTACTTGCTTTAGTTTAATTCGATCCTTGATCAAAACAACCAACCAAAAACCCAAGTAAATATGGATTTTCTAACCGTTCTTCCTCGCCCTCATTTCTTATTCTAGACTTATACTATTCATTGATCAAAGTGCAAAACAAACTCACCATAGTCCTTGTGTTCGACCTTGGAGTACTTACCTTGCGACGAAATGATCAATACAATGTGAGTTCGCTAAGTAGACTTCGGTATCTATTACAAGAATCATAAAATTTAAAACTACGCATCATAAAAAGAGCGAACATGTTCTCCCGGCTTGACATTGGATATTATTTCTATTTATGAGTCAAACTATACCGTTTGTGTATGAGTCCACCAGTTAGGTGTCATTGTTCTCGTTAAAATCTAAATTTTGAGGTGTTTACAAGTGCACTTTCTCCAACAACCTTGTACCTCTATTATAATCATGTGACTTTGGTTTTCCCTCCCTTTCCTCATGGTCCTTGTGTTTCGGTGCCTACCTCAGTTTATTTTGGTGCAATATTTTCAACAGGGCCGGCCTTGAGGGTGTGCGAGGTGAGCCACCACTCAGGGCCTTAAATTTGTGAAGGGGCCTCATCTATTTTTCTAGCCACTAAATCATATACATTTCGTTTGTTTAAATGTACAAATAAAATTGTATAGGCCACTGGTTGAATGCGCTAACATAAATTTTCGTTTCCTCGTTGGTCCATGTTCGACTCTCACCAGAATGGGTTACTTCAATTTTTAAGTGGACTCCATAATCTATCATCACATTTTTTTTCTTTTCCTTTTCTATAACCACAAGTCATCTCAATCATTTGTTAAGGTAACTTTAATTTTACAAATAATTAAGTTGGGGTCTATATATAGTCACTTTTATTTTATTACTTTTAATTTTAGAGATAATGGTGTTGAGTTGAAATTTCTTGGGAGAATTTGACATACTAGGCTTTTTTTAGTTTTTGTTTAAGAAAGTGTACCCCAAATTTTTTACCACTTTCATTTAATAGTAGGTAAAAGTTATTAACCCTTCTATTAGAAAGAAAGAATAAATGATGTTTGTTATTTGTTATATAAGTATAATTTTTAATTTTTAATTACTGAATTTGTTTTCTTTTATTATTTTTCTTGCCTTTTTTATTTATTATTTATTTTCTTTTTTTATTTTATGGACTGAATCTCTCATACCGGAAATTCTCATACCAGAATTTTCATACCAGAAATTTCATACTAGAAATTATCATACGAAAAGTTCATACCAGAAATTTCATACCAGAATTTTTTTCATACTAGAATTTTTTTCATACTAGAATTTTTTCATACCAGAATTTTTCATACCAGAAATTTCATACGAAAAGTTCATACCAGAAATTTCATTCCAGAAATTTCTGAATTAAAACTAGCGGCACAATCAACACTTGATCCTTGTGCTTTCTGTCCGCTATTTATTTTTGTTTACATAATACTTTTATTTTGAGACAATTTTAACATATAATTCTCCACTCAAATAATGCTCAACTCCTCCACGTCTTGTCAATTTGTCATTGTCAACTGGGAAAAAGAACAAGTTTTTTGGAAACCAAAAGAGACGGTGATGGACCCATTTTTGCAAACCGTCATCATATACGCAAATTACAATAAAAAAAATCGCAAAATTACAACGAGCCCCCTAAAATTTGCAAAATTAAATATTAGACAATTAAAAATTCATTCCGGTATGTAAATTTCGGTATGTAAATGTCCGGTATGTGAAATTCTGGTATGTGAAAATCCGGTATGTGATAATTCCGGTATGTGAAAATCCGGTATGTGAAAATCCGGTATGTGAAATTCCGGTATGTGAAAATTATGGTATGTGAAAATTCCGGTATGTGAAAATCCGGTATGTGATAATTGCGGTATGTGAAAATCCGGTATGTGAAAATCCGGTATGTGAAACTCCGGTATGTGAAAATTATGGTATGTGAAAATTCCGGTATGTGAAAATCCGGTTTGTGATAATTCCGGTATGTAAAATTTCGGTCCGGTATGTGAAAATTCCGGTATGTGAAATTCATTCCGGTATGTAAATTTCGGTATGTAAATGTCCGGTATGTGAAATTCTGGTATGTGAAATTCGGGTATGTGAAAATCCGGTATGTGATAATTCCGGTATGTGAAAATCCGGTATGTGAAAATCCGGTATGTGAAAATTATGGTATGTGAAAATTCCGGTATGTGAAAATCCGGTATGTGATAATTCCGGTATGTGATAATTCCGGTATGTAAAATTCCGGTCCGGTATGTGAAAATTCCGGTATGTGAAATTCATTCCGGTATGTAAATTTCGGTATGTAAATGTCCGGTATGTGAAATTCTGGTATGTGAAATTCGGGTATGTGAAAATCCGGTATGTGATAATTCCGGTATGTGAAAATCCGGTATGTGAAATTCCGGTATGTGAAAATTATGGTATGTGAAAATTCCGGTATGTGAAAATCCGGTATGTGATAATTCCGGTATGTGATAATTCCGGTATGTAAAATTCCGGTCCGGTATGTGAAATTCCGGTATGTGGAAATTCCGGTATGTGATAATTCCGGTATGTGATAATTCCGGTGTGTGAAAAAATTCTTTATTCTAGAAAATAAATAAAAAATAAAGAAAATAAAAAAGACAAAAAAAATTAATAAAAGAAAATAAAAAAAGAAATTCATTTTTTAAAAAGCATTTGGAAGAAAGAAGAAAACAAGAGGATGGAGAAGGTTTGAAGGTAAAAAAAATAAGAGGGGTATATTTACTTAATTGAAAAACAAAAAAGCCTATTTACTATCACTATTTCTCTAAATAGCCTACTAACCAAATTTGCCCAAATTTCTTTGCAAATTTAAAATAGTTTTAGAATAAAAAATAATTTTAGACATAAATACTATAAAATGTTAACTTATTTATATACAATTAAGAAGGTGAAGTTTTTATCATATTTTGATTTATAGAAAAAAGTCATTTATATGTTTGTTGATATAATTATTTATACATCAAATGCTAAATTATTTATAGAAAAAACAAGTTGTACTTATAATATATCATTTTTAGTTGAATGTTTGATTTATGCAAGGGATTTTTATAATAATTATCAAATGTATAAAATTAAATATTGCTTATATTAATTGATTAAGTTTGATCAAATACATAAAATACTGATGATATCAAAATTTAAATTTGTTAATAGATATTTTAAAATTTAACAATTTAAGATAAATACTTCTCAAGAAAATTATTAAAAATTTCATAACGGTTCTTTACGTCTACATTTATACTTTAATATAAAGATTTTGTATTTTGTGAAATGTTTTAAAAAAATTACGATTTTGTGCATTAATTCACTACACAACAAGTGAAATCAATATAAGGGTATGTCAAACTTACACTTACGATTAATTTAGTAACTTAAAATATTTAATAAATAATAATAATTAGTTTTAATTTTAACTTTAAAAATTAATTTAATATTTTTAATATCTAAACATTCGTCCGGGACCTCCGTAATAAAGCCGGCCCTGGTTTTCAATGTATTTGAAATTAGGGTAGCTTTTTTTTTTTTTTTTCAGTTTTAGTCGAATATGAATATTTGTATGTGAAAAAAGTGTAAAACTAAACTTATTTTTCCACCAAACAGATCTGTATATTACACATGATGAGAAGAGCACAGATTTCTAGGTAGCATCCTTGAGTCGGCATCTTTCCTATCCTCTTCAGGGTTCCCTGAATCTGAGACCGCCGTTCCCAATCGTCCTCTAAAGTCTAATCTCAATAAAATTCTTAAACTGCAACCCAATAATAGAAAACAGGGTCCTGCATTTATTACATGTCGGCCAAATGCTGAAGTTGATTTTGTATTCATACCTAAGATCATATAGTCCAAAAATGGAGATTAATCAAGCAGTAATTTCAAAATTTAAAATCTCCAACCTAGCTGAATAATCCTTCAGCTACAACTTTCCTGTGAAATAACGAGAATCACGAATATTCCTTTTTGTTCATCATTTGAACTAATTTCTTCGATAAAAATCCCTATATTTCAGGATGGAAAATACTGCAGCATCTTCGAGTCAGAAGAGACTTCTCCATCGTCCCCGAAGTCAACAGTTATACAAATTTTAGGTTACTTCTCAAATCAACCCTTTCTTTCGTTTTCATCCTCATCTCTTCCCTAAGATATTCTAGTCAACTTTGGATGCCCATTTTGCCCATACTGGTATGGCCTGAAAGCGACTCTTCTGTGATATAATGCCAAATGCTTGACAAGTCTTTGTTTTGTAGGATAATGTGAAGTTTATGTTTGGGTATTACTACTGTGCATTGCTTAAAAACCAAATTTTCAGGTTTGTAGGAGATGAGAGTTGTTGGATTCCTTTTGCTGGTAACTACATATGGATGTTTTGCATCTCATTTGGATCACCAACCTCTTGCAAAAATCCAAATTCACAGGATATTATCTGCTCATCATCAAGATGCTCAAATAAAAGCCTCTCCAACTGTTCTTGGACTAACTGTAAGCTTTCGTCATTCTGTTGGACAGTGAATGTAATATAGATGTTGCTCTTACTTTCTATGTATTTTGGTTACAGGGCAAAAATGTAGAATGGGTTACTGTGGAATTCAATCACCCCAATCCTTCCGGAGATGATTGGATTGGAGTATTTTCACCTGCAAATTTCAAGTAAGACAACTTCAATTTGTTATAATATATATATACTAACTAACTTTGAGTTCTTGGATTTCAGTGCTTCTATATGCGTAGCTGAAAATCCAAAGGTTGCCGCGCCATTGATATGCACTGCTCCTATAAAGGTGAGTTTAATAGACATACATTGTACAGAACTGTATAAGATGGAATTGTGAAATAATGCTGTTATGAATCTTGCAGTTTCAGTATACAAATTTCACTAATCCCAGTTACAAGAGAACTGGAAAAGGATCCTTGAGATTTAGATTGATCAACCAAAGAGCTGATTTCTCTTTTGCACTTTTCTCTGGTGGATTATCAAATGTGAGTTTATAATCTCCATCTATGTTGCTTGCATTAGTAGTTTTCTTATACTGAATAGTGTTTTCTATTTTACTTTCTGGTTTTAGCCGAAGCTGGTTGCTATCTCGAACGCCATCACTTTTGCAAATCCTAAAGCACCAGCATACCCGCGCTTAGCTCAAGGCAAGTCATGGAATGAAGTGAGTTTCTTTTGCTCTTGTGATTACTTGGAGTCATTAACATATTTCTTACTAGACAATATTCACATTGAATTGGATATAGATGACTGTCACATGGACTAGTGGGTATGCCATTGATGAGGCAACTGCTTTTGTTGAATGGAGTTTCCATGGAGGGAACCGGGTTCACTCCGCGGCTGGAACCCTGACGTTTGATCGCAGCAGCATGTGTGGTGGGTTAATTTCTCAACTTTTACTGTCACACTTTGATCTAAACACAACTTTTTTAGCCAAATGAACCAATTTTTCTTTGTGGTAAATTCTCTGCTAAAAATTCTTTATTTTTTTTCTTGACAGGTGCACCAGCAAGGACTGTTGGATGGAGAGATCCTGGCTATATACACACTGCTTTTCTCAAGGAGTTGTGGCCCAACCGGAAGTATGATATTCAAAGAATTTGTCAACTGTCATGTTATTCATTTGCATTGTTCTTGAAAATGCTGAGTTTGTTACTTTTGACTGAAGGCTTTCATATTTGGATTCTGTAGGTATACTTATAGGGTTGGACATCTGTTATCCAACGGTTCGTATATCATGAGCAAGCATTACCACTTCAAGGCATCTCCGTTTCCCGGCCAAGACTCTCTTCAAAGAGTCATCATCTTTGGTGACTTGGGAAAGGTTACACACTCTTTTCACTGTATTTTCATTGATTTTCTCAATCCATTTGAAATGCATAAGGATATCTGTAAGTTTGAGCTCTTTATTGGCCCAGGCTGAGGTAGATGGCTCCAGTGAATACAGCAACTATCAACAAGCCTCTCTAAACACAACTCGACGTCTTCTCCAAGACTTGGATAACACTGATATAGTTTTCCACATCGGAGATATCTGCTATGCAAACGGATACATATCACAGTGGGACCAATTCACTGAGCAAGTTGAGCCCATCACTTCAGCTGTTCCCTATATGATTGGCAGGTTCATCCATTCTTACAAAATCTTCTCAAAAAAAAAAAAAAAGTTTCTTTTCATTCATATTAATATCACTTGTAATTTGTAATTGTAGTGGAAACCATGAACGAGACTGGCCTGGAACTGGATCCTTCTATGGGAACACAGATTCAGGGGGAGAATGCGGTGTTCTTGCACAGAATATGTTCTATGTACCTGCAGAAAACCGGGCCAATTTCTGGTACTCAACTGATTATGGCATGTTCAGATTCTGCATAGCTGATACAGAACATGACTGGAGACCAGGAACAGAACAATATAAATTCATTGAAAACTGTCTAGCTTCTGTGGACAGACAAAAGCAACCATGGTTAATCTTTCTAGCCCATCGCGTACTTGGGTATTCCTCTGGCACATTTTATGCCTCAGAAGGCTCGTTCGAAGAACCCATGGGAAGGGAGAGCCTCCAAGATCTATGGCAGAAGTACAAGGTTGACATTGCCTTATACGGACACGTCCACAACTATGAAAGAACATGCCCGGTCCATCAGGTTCTTGAATACTTATCATCAGTATAAGTATGTTTACCAAACACAACCTAAGCGTTTTCTTCGTGCAGAATGTTTGTGGCAACCAAGAGAAAAAGCACTACAACGGGCCATTGAATGGGACTATACATGTGGTGGCAGGAGGAGCTGGAGCTGCTCTTGCTGAGTTCTCAGAGCTGCAACCAAAATGGAGTTTGATCAGAGACTACGACTTTGGATTTGTGAAGCTCACTGCTTTCAATCACACGGATCTGCTGTTCGAGTACAAGAGGAGCGCGGATGGGAAGGTTTACGACTCTTTTACCATATCTAGGGACTATAGAGACATTTTGGCATGCAATTTTGGCATCTGCCCAAGTATGACCTTAGCAACATAATTAATTCATAACAGCTAAGAAGAAAGTTGTCAAAATAAATAAAGTAGAATTTTGCTGTACAGACTACAGACTGGTCTCTTGGCATGGTGTTCTGCTGTATGTGAGTTTGGTTTGTGTATGAACTTGGTAAATTGCCAATATGCCTGAAAAATCCAGATGGTTTATGTGTATGAACTTGGGAACTCAAGGATCATATTCCATCAATTCAAAATTTGGAGCAGTTTAGTCCAAATCTGAACCAATTTGCTCACAAATTTGTATACCATCGATTGCACTCATGAGCGTCGCTTCACCATACCATCAAAATTCAAGAGCAATGCAAATAAATAACAGTTGACAAATATGAACCATGTTTGATAAGTTATATCTTAGTGCGTTCAAGTCAAATCCATAACATAATTCTACCATCATATTTTGCAGTCTATATATTTCTTGTATCTTGTCAGAGTTATTTGAAATCTGAATAGACAGTTCCATATTCTTAGCATAAGTTAATAGGGAAAACTTTAAAGTTCGAATTTAACAAGGCTCAAAACTTGAATGCACTAAGAAATATACAGCAGACAAAGAATTTAGTGTAAACAACGAATCAACAATCAAAACTTCACCTAGCACAAGAGGCTATACCTATAGACTCCATATCTATTGAGAGGATTACAGTCAGGGTGTAGACCAGCCCGCCCGGCCCGGATAAACGGGCGGGTATGAACATGGGAATAAGCCCCCCGGGCCGAAAAGCCCGACGGGATGAATCCGGACAAGGTCATAGGCCCAACCGGGTCGAAAAGCCCGGCCCGTCAGCCCGGTACATATATAAAAAAATAAAAAATAAATATATTATAGCAAAATTTTTATAAATATTAAGTATTAAAATAAAATCTGTAGTATAATTATAAATAATTTTAGGGAAATTCCGGTTGGTACCCCTATGATATGGGGTATTCCGGGATTTATCCACAAGTTTTTCAGAGTTCGGATTTTGCCCTTCAATTTTGCAATTTTCCGACATTTGCCCCAATTCCTATAACTCTGGTTAATTGAAGCGTTAGTTTGCAATAAAAAAAAAAAGGATGTCCTCTCTCTTTTCGATTCTCATTCCTCATCTTCCTCGATCGATATTTCCTCGTTTCATCTTCCTCCCCCACTATCTCTTCTGCATCTCTTTTGTGAATCGAATGTCATCGGAATTGTAGTTGATACATTGACGATTCCGATCAGGAAGAAGAGTTGTTGTAAGTAAAACAGAGTTAATTTTGGATGGTTTGCAGATTCTAGGGTTTGAGGAGGTAGAGAGCCCTGATTTTGGGCAGTGGAAGCGATATGGTTAAGACTTTCTCAATCTCATCCGGAGAAACTCGAAGAGTCGACTCCCTGAAGGGCCATACAGTGATCTGCTTCCACCGCCACTGTCCCTAAGTTCCTCCCAGGGGCCACCACTTGTGCGTCTCCGACCCCAACTTCGACTCATTGGTCCAATCTCAAAAGGTAATCAAGTTTGGCAATTGTGAGTTATCATTTTGTTGGCTTAATTACTCCAGTATATAAGCAAATGCAGGAAAGAGGTATTGAGACAATTGAAAAGTGTCTGTCTGATAGACAAACAAAGCAAATGTTCTTCTTTGACCTAGATGGTAATTCAAACTTTCTCTTTTTGATGTATTCTGATACAACAGCTTGATAGTGTTGATGAAATTTGATGATCTGCAAACTGCATTTAACGGGTTGGAGGTCGCAAGTCAGTAAGCGTCTGCTTGCCTACACAATGAATGAGGGATTGGTAAAACTATCTACTTTCTATACTAGGAAGCTGCAATCGTGTGCTAGAACTACAATGATCACATTACTCGTTTGTAAGGTGTGTTTCGATAATAGCTTTGCATTATGTATTACTTGGAGCACTAAAATAACCAATTAACTCAAATGAACTATACTGTTCTACTCTGTTTTCCAACCCCGACATTTTCATCTTACTCTGTTTTACTTACAAAACTCTTCAACGGTTGTTCCGACGACATTCGATTCACAAAAGAGAGATAGAAGATATAGTGGATGAGGAAGAAGAGATGAGCAGATATCGATCGAGGAAAATGAGAAATGAAAATCGAAAAGAGAGAGAGGATATCCTTTTTTTTACTGTAAACTAATGGTTTATTGACGTGGGTTAGAGAATTTGACGGTATTGGGCAAATTTCGGAAATTTGCAAACCTGAGGGGTAAAATCCGAACTCTGAAAAACTTATGGGCAAATTCCGGAATACCCCATACCACAGGGGTACCAACCAAAATTTCCCATAATTTTAATATATTTTACATAAAATATCTTAAACATAATTTATTTTTAAAAAAAATTAATTTAAAAAAACATTTTTCAATAATATTTTTTTAAAAGAAATTGAAAAACGGGTACCCGCGAGCCCGGCCGGGCCGGGTACGAAACTCATCTCAGGCCCGGTAGCCGGGCCTAACCCGACTAAACGGGTTCAATATTTTATAAAGCCCGGTCCGAACCTGGCCCGTGCCAGATATGAACAGGTCTATCAGGGTGCTATACAAACAACTAATCAACAATCTTCATTGTGCAGAATGACTTCCGAACCATACTTGCTGGTAAGAAGCTTTGTATTGATTGCAAAATACATACACCACAGAGGAATAGTTTAGTGTAATTAACGGTACAAAAGAATAACAATAAAAAATTCACCTAATGCATGTGAGACAGCCCTTTGAATCATATGTAATTGTGTATTCACTCTCTTTTTTCTTGCTATCTGTTCATTGTGTTGAAAGGCAAACTGCTTCTTCTGAGACAACTTACAGTTTCATCAATCATCACACAATCCCATCTTCTTAGCATAAGAACTTTAATAGTGACATTAAAATTCAAGCTCTAAATTTAATAGTGATAGCAAAATACTTATACCAGACCAAGAGTTTAGTGTAATTACCAATACGAAAGAATATCAATCAGAATATTTGTAATGGCGATTCTTATGCTCAAAACTTCATATTTAACAACACTAAGAACTTGAGTAAGATCTACTAGCTAGTAGCTTTGTATTGATTGCAAAATTACATAGACTTAGTGTAATTATCAAGAACAAAAGAATAGCAATCAAAACTTCACCTAATGGAAAAACTATACTGGTAGACTCTATATCAGTCTATATCTATTCTAATTATCCACTCCATTCAAAGGTCCTACTAAACCATACTTATTACTAGTAAAGGACTAACCCACGTCCCGTCTATCCAATCTCGGTGAGGCCTCAAACGAGAGTGCCAACATATCATTTTCTAATCTGTAGCACCAAAGTAGACGATGTAAGTTGATTCATCAACAGCTTTGGAAATCACACATACCCACCATCCTTCAAGATACCATACATTCACCGTTTCTCCCTTCCTGCATCTCTCGATTTCTCAAGTCTTGGCTAGAAGAGGCCTCATGTTTTGTTCCTTGACTACTTCTCGAAGAGGATGCTTCAGTTCTGATGTTATGATGCTCAACCCAACACCTCTTTTGTTCTAAAGAGGCGATAACAGTAGCAGTAAACTTAACACCTTCATAACCATCCTCATCACTTCTAACCTCCACTTACTCCCCGCCTTAAACTTCGAACAAGCGATCATATGGAAAGGAATCCGATTATGATTCTTCTTTGGAAGAAGCGATTGAGCCTTAACTGCCGTCTACGATGGAACTACCTTCATCTTTTTCTTCACGGGTTCAGTTTCTGTTGGATGAACGTACTTCTTTTTCTGCAACTTGGTCGTTGCAATTTATGTTTCATCAACCTTCCTTATCTGCAAATTCACTCTCCCGACAGAATGTGAAATCCACGAACCCTTAACCTAGTGCAAGCAAGGCCTCAAATCCCGGAAAGCGACACCCGTAGCCTTCTCCTCGCCTTGAAACACCACCATCCATCTCAAATCTTCACAAAACCCTACTAGTTTTCCGTTAAGCCAACCCTTGGATCCCTGGAATGTAATAGCTAGGATTTCCGAATTCTAATTAATGTTGATTAACTTAATCGTTCACAATAATTGACATATAACTCGCGAAGATTTTGCAAGTGATGAGTATGAGTCCCACCGTTATGTTCTTGGCGTAATTTTGGACGTTTGGGGAAATTTTTACTTTTTCCCCCGGGTAATTATTTTTACCCTTCGGTGTTATTTGAAGCATTTGGAAGCTCCAATTAATAAAAATGCAGTTGAGAGAAATGATCAGGACATCGGATATATCCTAGATATGAAATAACATGGAGAGGCAAAACGGTCAAAAGAGTCGCTATTTCGTTTCTTAACGGCTAAGAAAGACGGCTTAGGAATACACGTTTTTCGAGGCAATTGTGGAATAATTATCCCTACAATATTCCAGATATATTATTCCAATCTCGAGAAGTTTGGAGAAAGAGGTTCGACCCGCCTTTGGATCGGTTAAAGGATAATTATCGACTTCGCTAAAGGATAATTATCGTCTTCGCTATAAATAGAGGAAAATCCTTTATTAATTTCACGTTTCCTCATAAAAGCTATGATTTCTCTCAACTTTCAAACTCAGATCTACTCTCCGTTTCTAATCCGATTTCAATTCCGTTTGAGTTTCTGGATTCCTCTCTTCATTCTCTTCGTATCGGTACCGAGTTTCTGCATTTCCGAGTATATGGAGGGCTGGTCGAGAATATATGTCATCAATACGGTTCCGCCGCTCAGATTCCGGTGAATTTGATGATGTCCATGCGTAGCCTGCGTCGTTGTGATTCCGAATCTTCTTTCAGATCGTCAATCGGGTTAGTAACGAATACGTTATGAATTTATTCGTTTTTCATACTGCTATTTGGCCTAAATTGACTTTAGGCTTGTCAAATAGGACAATTAGAAATTCCATTATGGTCATTATATTATTTTGGTGATTATGGGTAGTTTGTTTGATGAGATCTGATGACAGATGAGTCTAGAAATTGCATGCGGGCAAAACATTATTCTGACGAAATTTAATTAATTAATTAAAGGTTAATTAATTAAATTAGGATTAGAATTGAGATTGAGGAATGTCGATTAGATACTACCTTGAGATTTAAGGAATCGTGAGTTATGTTGAGATATTGAGATTTAGTTGGTTGTGAGGCTTATAGATTGAGTATGATCCTTATGGATCCCTTTGGGTCTAGGTGTGACTCCTTTGACGAATAGAGGTTGATATATCTCTTTATGTCTTGTTTATAGACCGTGTTGTCCCTCCAGTGTAGAGGTGATCGTGGTTGAGTTTGTACGAGGTTGAGGTAAGTCCGTAGGACTTACTTAGCTACCACCCCTATATTGGGTGTTTGCATGAGTGATGTGTGCTTTATATGTTTGCTATGATAGCATTAGTTGTCGTTTTTATCGACCTATGTTCTATTGACTGCCCCACTGCGTGGTTGTGATAACCTTTCCCTTTCATCCCGCCGTGGAGTTTGGGAGGTTCTCTGATGTCAGGCCAGACTAGTTTACAAGAAGGGCGCAATCCACTCACATAGGGTACACGGATTGTGTGACCGATACTCGTACAGCTGGACATTGCACTCAGAGGCGGGGATGTATCGGTCCTCGTGTCACATACTTTCATCTATCTATCTATATATATATATATACGGTTTTTGAGTGAATGATTATTATATAAAGATAATAAATGGGTAAATGTGTGATAGCATGCTGATGTGTTTATCTTTCATGATTGTGCTTGTGCTTGTGCTTATGCATTACCCCATATATGTATGGTTAGCTAACGGTTTCATACCGTGTTGTGGATATTTGCAGGATAGGCGCTGTTGGGTGATCTGGCAGGGTGATAGGCCGAGAACTCTCATACATTAGGTGGTTGGTTTTGGGGTTGTTTATGTTTTCCTTCCTGCGTGAAGATGATGTCTTGTTTACCTCCTGTGTGAGGATGTCGTTCCATACTCGGCTATATTGTTGTTTACCTTTGGTTATACAGTTTATACGGTTTTATGTATTTGTTTTTATATTTGTCAGTGCCATGTTGTAAGGTCCAGTGAACTTGTTGTCAGACTAGGGTCAGGATCCATTGTGAGATCCTAGCCCAATGTAGCATCCCGAGTCCCGCGGATTTGGGGTGTTACAGAGTTGGTATCAGAGCCTTAGGTTGATAACAATGGCACTTGCTACCTGCAATGAGGTTTGATATGTAAAATAAACAAAACCCACATGGGATCTGACGTTTTAAAACGTTTTTGGCTGTAAGTGTGGTTTTGGGATAGAATGTACGAGAAGTCGTCACCTCTGTCATGGATCTCTGCGGCATAGATATGTATATATATGTGTATTATGGATTATGTGGATGTGTTATATACATATACCGATACATATGGCATATATATAGCTTTATAAGATTAGGTGCGTATACTCTGCAGATGGCTCAGACTAGAGCAACATTTGTAGTGGAACGAGGTGGGAATATGCCCACTCTTCCTCCAGTAGTGATAGGTCAGGGACCAGTTTCCGCTGTTGTATCGCCTATAGCAGAGGACGACCATGAAGAGCTTGATTACGTCTCGATGAGTGGACTCGAGTTTAGAGAATATATACGCTAAGTATATGAAGCTGCAAGAGTGGGTAAACTTACACCGGGCTTACCAACATCTGTGGTATCAACTGAAGCTTCCGGATCAAAGAAGAAACAACGGATCAAGCTAGTGAATGAGGAAGTAGACCCTTCAGGAGGTAGACAAAGTCTAGCACATGGACATTCGAGTGATCCCCGTTCTACACGGACTGTTGGTGAGATGAGATCTTGTTATAATTGTGGGAAGTCTAGAAATTTGCGACCAAAGTGTACGAGACCACCAGTGACTTGCTACACCTGTGGTAGACCAGGTCATAGAGCTGCCTTTTGTAGGCAAGGTAGAGTTGCATCACAGTAAGGATCTTCCCCTGCCAGTGTGGTGGGAGGTGGTCAGAGGACACCTCAACAACAAACACAGGGACAACAGAGAGCTTTAGATCGTCCTTTTACTCAGGGATCTGTTCCCAGGTCGAATAGAGTTAGAGGTCGTGGTGGAAGTACCACTGACACCAGAGGAGCTCAGGGTAGAGCATTTGAGCTGAGAAGTGCAGAGGAGTCACCCGTATCAGTAGCAGAGATGGGACGTCTGTGTCTCAACTGTGGCGATCCAGATCATTTGCGCCCTGAGTGTTCTTTGGCACCGATAGTATGCTTTACATGTGGTGAACTAGGCCATTTGGCCCCTTTTTGTCAACAAGGTAGTGTTTCTTCTCAGCAAGACCTTCCTCTTTCCGGTGCAAAAAGAGTAGAAGTGGAGGCTATGGTGATGACCTCAGTGATACCTGAGGAGCATAGGTCCGAGGTTTGAGTGATTATATACAATGGAGCTGCTGATGTTAGCTGTTACAGGTACCATTCTCGTTAATGGTTTACCTAGTGGAGTTTTGTTTGATATGGGTGATATGCACTCTTCGCTTTTGATGCATGTATAGATTGATTTTAGATACAATAGAGGGTATACCTTCCTTGATAGGGATACCAGTTAGGGGTCTGAGGTACCTGCGAGATATGTGACTATCCCCTTTATGTAGGGACTTGTGTGTTGCTTGTAGACTTCTTTGTCATGTCATAGGTGCATGAGTAGGTCATTATGTGTATGGATGTGACGGATAGATATCATGTTGTGTTAGATGCCAGTTGGAAGACTGTTATAGTCTCTACTGAGATAGATTAGATAGAGGTCTTCCGAGGTTAAGACCTATGAAGAGACGGGTTTTGTCATTAGTGTCATACGGGCAGCAAGGCTTATAGCACATGCATGTGATTCCTTCTGACGTTATGCCATGAAGGAGGAAGAGAGTCCAGCCTTGGAAGATATTCTAGTGGTTTATGAGCTTAGAGACGTGTTACTGAACCGTCTGGTTTACTGTCTCAATGGAGTGTGGACTTTGATATTGAGTTGAAGTGTGGTATGAGATTGATTTGAAAGGACTCATATCGTATGGCGCCTGTTGAGATGTTAGAGCTGAAGAGATAACTTGAGAAATGGGTATAGAAGGGTTTTATTCACCCTAGTGTATTCATTGTGTCATGTTGACAACTTATTGTGTCAGCTTCAAGAAGCGATTATGTGTTCCAGGACTTCCTTGCGCTCAAGATATCACCAGTTAAGGGGGAGAGCAGGATGTGCATATGATGGCATTTCGTACCCGTTATGGACACTACGAGTTTGCAGTGATGCCATTCGGGCTGACGAATGCCCCGCTACCTCCATGGAGTTGATGAACAATATCTTCCTCGACTTCCTTGATCAGTTTGTGGTAGTCTTCATTGATGACATTTTGGTATACTCTCGTAGCAGAGAGGAGCATGCCAGTCATCTGAGGACAGTTTTACAGATTTTGAGGGATAGAGGGTTGTATGCCAAGCTCTCTAAGTGCGAGTTTTGGATGTCTGAGGATTGCTTTTCTAGGTCACATGGTATCTGCTAGTGGGATCAAGATTGATCTGGCGAATATTGAGTATGTTGCAGCATGGACGATATTGATGAACAATAAGGAAGTACGTAGCTTTCTCGGCTTAGCCGATTATTACCGACGCTTTGTGGAAGGATTTTCTGTGATCACCGTCCACTTACGAGTCTTCTGAGGAAGACTACCAAAATTGTGTGAGCTGATCAGTGTGCCCATATTTTTAGGAGTTGAAGAGGCGTTTGACTTCTGCTCCTGTTCTGGCATAACCAAAGGTTCTGATGATTTTGTGGTCTACAGTGATGCATCCAAGCTAGGTTTGGGATGTGTTTTGATGCAGAAGGGCAGAGTGATTGCATATGCGTCTCGCTAGTTGAAGACGTATGAGGAGAACTACCTGACTCACGATCTGGAGTTAGTAGCGGTAGTTCATGCTTTGAAGATCTAGAGACATCACCTGTATGGTGCTATATGACAGATCTTCACATACCATAAGAGTCTGAAGTATAGTTTTACGTATCGGGAATTGAATAACCGCCAGCGTAGATGGTTTGAGCTAACCTAGAATTTTGACCTCGAGATTTTGGCAGCAAATTTAGACTGCTTTGGGGACAAAGATGGTTAGATTACCTCCCATTGGTTGAAATCTCATACAACAACAGCTGACATGTATCTATTGGGATGACCCCTTATGAGGTGTTGTATTGGCATAGATGTCGTACACCTTTATGCCAGGATGAGCCTAGCAGTACCAGTAGGATAGCACCAGAGAAGATTCAGGATGTTATGGCTCGAGTAGCGTTGTTTTGGAAGAGGATGTTGGCAGCACAGAGTCGCCAGAAGTCGTATGTAGACAAGAGGCGCCGGCCTCTAGAGTTCATAATAGGAGCTCATGTCTGGTTGAGAGTATCTCTAACGTGAGGCGTCAGACGTTTTGACATAAGGGGGGAAGTTGAGTCCCCGATATGTCGGTCCTTTCTAGATACTGGATAGAGTTGGGATGGCTACATACATAGTAGCTTTGCCTCCGAGGTTAGAGGGTATTCACCCTGTTGTTCACGTGTCTTAGCTAAGGGAGTATATACCAGATCCGAGACGCACTGTAAGTCATGATGATGTAGTGGTCGAGGCAGACCACATGTTTGCTGAATATCCTGTTGCAGTCTTAGAGTGAGGTATAAGACGTTTATGCTTGAAGAACATTCTGATGATGAGAGTATAGTGACCAAGACGAGGCCACCTGGGTGACTGAGGATAGTATCCATAAGAACTAATCCGAGTTTATGCAGAGAAGGTTGCACGGTAGACTTGCTGAGCAAGTGATTGTTATGTATTATGAGATATATGATGGCGTGATTATGTGATTATGTGATATGTGATGTTCTCGTCCGTGCTAGATTATTTGTGATCCTAGTGGATCTTGTTGTGCTAAGACGAGTTATGTTATGGCTGGAGAAGTTTTACCTCCAAGCCCTCGAGCGATGACTTTACCATTGGAGAAGTTTTACCTCCATACCATCGTGTAAAGATCAGCTGGAGATGGTTCTACCTCCATGCTGTAGAACGAGATTAGGTTAGTTGGAGATGATATTACCTCCATGTTTGGGATTTAGGTATAGAGATTTATGGAGATGTTCTTCCTCCATACGGTCATTTGTGTTTTGGAGATGCGTTTCCTCCTTGATGATGAGTTGGTAGCTGGAGATGTTTTTCTTCCATACCCTTGTGATGTGAGCCAGTTGGAGATGTACTTCCTTCATACTGTCAGTGCCATGTTGTAAGGTCCAGTGAACTTGTTGTCATGCTAGGGTCAGGATCCATTGTGAGATCCTAGCCCAATGTATCCCAAGTCCCGTGGATTTGGGGTGTTACATGGAATACCTCATTGAAATTACCAACAAGGAACTTGGCACACTTTGCTTGCGGCGGTGCAGGACGAGCGATGGCGACATGAACGGAATCTACAACGGGATTGCTGATTTTGGTGTACTAGATCATCAAATTGTTGTCGGATTCTTCGTTATAGATGAACATGGTGGCCGGAAAAAAATAATTGGAACACTTCATCTCTATCTCTCTCTAGTATCATATCGTAGATTCTCGGGGACGTTGCAAAGCCAAAGAGAGAAAGCAAGATATTGGAGAAATATCAACAATCGCAGGTTGTGAGTATTTATGGGGATTTGAATCTTCATCGTGTTGGAAGGAAAACTTGTCAATGCAAATGGGAGAACTTATTTACGCCCCAAATTTGGTGTCCCTCGTAGACGCAAGTGCAGGGTGAACAACCATGACGGTGGTCCTTTAGGGCTTCACGGTAGACGCACCGCTTGTGCATACAAATGCCGGTGTTTTTTGTCTTGACTCCAAGGTGGACACACCTCTTGTGCATCCATACCAGCATGCATAATGTGTACCCAATACTCACCTCATTTTGTTAGTTATCTTTAGTAATCTTAATATTATTAAGATTATTCTCAGTGGGTTGTTAATTATCATTAGTAATCTTAATATTATTAAGATTATTCTTAGTGGATAGCTAATTATCATTAGTAAGATTATTTACAAACAATAGCTAACTAGTATTATTAATTATTATTATTATTAATCTTATCGTAATGAATTTTATCTAATAATATAAACTAATTAGTATAATAATAATTAATAATACTAATAAATGAAACATACATATTATTATTGAATATATCGTTGTCCAAAGGGTCAACTCAATTAACGTACATAATATGAATGTCTAAGGTGTAGGTCGAGCGTATTGTTGAGGAATAGTTTTAAACATCTCAATTTGTGGCTCGTACGTCATATCTAATCTTTTCACGGTTTCGTCGTGCGCTAGATACCAATATGCGAGAACGGGTAGCAATGAATAATTTGGTTTACATTGTAGATGTAAAAACTTGAACAAATAGGGGTCAAGAGAAAAAATTATTTACAATAAAATTATTGAATTAACTTGATTAAAAAATATAATACTTACCGCAACAAATGGTGACGAGCCATGTCTAGAGCGACGAATCCAATCGATCCCGGGGACGGCCATCTTCGGGGGCGTTTGCTTGGTTAACGGGAGGCTTATATGAGCCGCTCTCCAAACCAAATACACAAGAGTGCATTGGAAGATCGTGGAAAACAATGCCCCACATAAGGGCATTTCTATCCAATATTTGGATGGTGCCACAACATTTGGGTTTAGCCATTTGAGTCCCTTCATCATCTCTTTATGATCGACCCATTCATGGTCCAAGAGAACATCGTACCGTTCAGGGTTTTCACAAAATTCTTTCATCATGATTTTGCCCATGTCCTACCATGTATCCTCGTTCTGACCCAACAATACACAAAGAGCCCAAAATCCACAATTCCCATCGTTCTCAACATTTGCTAGCCACTCAACATAAGGAACCATAAAACTTCTCAATTCTTGAACAGAAGAGGCCTCATGATTTCTTCCTTAACTACTTCTCAAAGAACTGCTTCAAATCACCAGTTCTGATGTTATGATACTCAACTCGATACCTTTTTGTTCTAAAGAGGCAATAACTGTAACATAACACTTAGCACCTTCATAATCATCCTCATCACTTCTATCTTTCACTTTACTCCCGCCTTAAACTTCGAAACAAGCAATCATATGGAAAGGATTCCAATTATGATTTTTCTTTAGAAGCATCGATTGAGCCTTACCCACCGTCTACGATGGAACTACCTTCATCTTTTTCTTTGCGGGTTCAATTTCTGCTGGATCAACATACTTCGCTTTTACAACTTGGTTGTTGCAATTTCTGGTTCAACCTTCCTAATCTACAAATTCACTCTCCCAACAAAATGTGAAACCCACGAACCCTTAATCTAGTACAACTGTGCAAGCAAGGCCTCAATTCCCGGTAATTGACCACCGCACATCTCAAATCTTCAAAAAACCCTACCAATTTGCCACTACGCCAACCCTTGGATCCCTAGAACACCTCAATAAAATTACCAACATGGAACTTGCCACGCTTTGCTTGCGGTGGTGCAGGACGAACGATGGGGACATGAACGGAATCTACAGCGGGATCGTCGATTTTGGTGTACGAGATCATCAAGTTGTTGTTGAATTTTTCGTTAGAGCTGAACACGATGGTCGGGTACCAAGAACTAGAACCCTTCACCTCTAATATCTCCAATAACGTAGATTCTCGACGACATTGCAAAGCCAAAGAGAGAAAGCAAGATTTTGGAGAAATTTTCGTTCGTAGTAGGCAACAATTGCAGGTTGTCGGCATTTATGGGGATTTGAATTTGCCTTGTGTTGTAAGGAAAACTTACAAAGATGAATGGGGAGCTTATTTACACCCCAAATTAGTCCTGCTCCGTAGACGCAAGTGCAGGGCGAACAATCATGGCGGCGGTCCTTTAGGGATTCACGGTAGACGCACCACTTGTGGATACAAATGCAGGTGGTTTTTTTTGTCGACTCCAAGGTGGGCACACCTCTTGTTTCTCTTTGATCAATTCTCTTGTATGCATGCATGATTTGTACCCAATACTCACCTCATTTTATTAAGTATCATTCGTAATCTTAATGTTATTAAGATTATTCTCAGTGGGCTGTTAATTATTATTAGTAATCTTATAATATTAGTAAGATTAATCTTAGTGGATTGTTAATTATCATTAGTAAGTTTATTTACAAATGATAATTAAATAGTATTATTAATCATTATTATCATTATTAATCTTATCGTTATTATATTTATATAATAATATAAATAATTAGTATGATAATAATTGATACTAATTAATGAAACTTACATATTATTATTGAATATATCATTTTCAAATATGCGAGAACGGGTAGCAATGGACAATTTGGTTTAAATTGTAGATGTAAAAATTGAACAAATAGCGGTCAAGAAAAAATATTATTTACAATGCAATTATGGAACTAACTTGTTTAAAAAAATATAATACCTACCGCAACAAAATAGTGACGAACCATGTCTGGAGCGATGAATCCAATCGATTCCGGGTTTGGGCCATCTTCGGGGGGCGTTTGCTTGGTTAACGGAAGGCTTATATGACCCGCACTCCAATTCAAATACACAAGAGTGCTTTGGTAGATCGTGGAAAACAATGCCTCGCATAAGGGCATTTCCATCTAATATTTGGACGGTGTCACAACATTTGGTTTTAATCATTTGAGTCTCTTTATCATCTCTTTATGATCGATCCATTCATGGTCCACGAAAACATCGTATCGTTCAGGGTTTTCACAAAACTCTTTCATCATGATTTTGCTCATGTCGGGCCATGTATCCTCGTTGTGATCCAACAATACACACGGAGCTCCAAATCCATAAAAAACTATCGTTTTCAACATTTGATAAGCCATTCAATATAAGGAACCATAAAACTTCTTGAATCTTGTCCGGAAGAGGCCTCATGTTTTCTTCCTTGACTACTTCTCGAAGAACATGCTTCAAATCACTAGTTCTGATGTTATGATACTCAACTCAATACCTTTTTGTTCTAAAAAGACAGTAATTGTAACTGAACACTTAGCACCTTCATAATCATCCTCATCACTTCTATCCTCCACTTTACTCCCCGCCTTAAACTTCTAAACAAGCGATCATATGTAAATGAATCCGATTATGATTCTTCTTTAGAAGTAGCGATTGAGCCTCCCACCGATTGCGATGGAACTACCTTCATCTTTTTCTTCGCGGGTTCAAATTCTACTGGATCAACATACTTCCCTTTCTACAACTTGGTCGTTGCAATTTCTGGTTCAACCTTCCTTATCTACAAAATCACTATCATGACAAAATGTGAATGCCAAACCCTTACTCCAGTTCAACCTTCCTTATCTACAAAATCACTATCATGACAAAATGTGAATGCCAAACCCTTACTCCAGTGCAAGCAAGACGTCAAATCCCGGTAATTGACACTTGTAGCCTTCTCCTCACCCCGAAACACCTCCGCACATCTCAAATCTTCACAAAACCCTACCAATTTTCCGCTACGCCAACCCTTTGATCCCTGGAATACCTCAATGAAATTAGCAACATTGAAATTGGCACGCTTCGCTTGCGGCGGTGCAGGATGAACGATGGCGACATGATCGGAATCTACAACGGGATCGTCGACTTTATTGTACAGGATCATCAAGTTGTTGTCGGTTTTTTTTGTTAAATATGAACACGGTGGCCAGGTACCAAGAAGTGGAACCCTCACCTATAATCTTTCCAGTATCGTAGATTCTTGACGACATTGCAAAGTCAAAGAGAGAAAGTAAGATTTTGGATAAATTTTCGTTTGTAGTAAGCAACAATCGGGTGTCGGTATTCATGGGGATTTGAATTTGTCCTGTATTGTAAAGAAAACTTGCCAAGATGAATGGGGAAACTTATTTACACCCCAAACTAGGCCTCCCCGTAGACGCAAGTGCAAGGCGAACAATCACGGGAGTGGTCATTTAGGGCTTCACGGTAAATGCACCGCTTGTGCATTCAAATGTGGCTGGGGTTTTTTGTGTTGACCTCAAGATGGACGCACCTCTTGTGCATCCTTCCTCTTTGATCAGTTCTCTTGTATGCATGCATGATGTGTACCCAATACTCACCTCATTTTTATTAAGTATCATTAGTAATCTTAATATATTAAGATTATTATTAGTGGGTTGTGAATTATCATTAGTAATCTTAATATTATCAAGATCATTCTTAGTTTATTGTTAATTATCATAGTAAGTTTATTTACAAGTAGTAATTAATTAGTATTATTAATCATTATTCTCATTATTAATCTTATCGTTGTTATATTTATCTAATAATATAATTAATTATTATGATAATAATTGATAATACTAATTAATGAAACTTACATATTATTATTGAATATATCGTTTTCCAAAGCGTCGTCTCAATTAACGTACATAATATAAATGTCTAAGGTGTAGGTCGAGCGTATTGTTGATGAAGAGTCTTAAACATCTCAATTTGTGGCTCGTATGTCATGTCTAATCATTTCACGGTTTCGTCGTGCGCCAGATACCAATATGCGAGAACAGGTAGCAATGAGGTTTACATTGTGGCTGTAAAAATTTGAAAAAATAGGGGTCATGAGAAAAAATTATTTACAATATATGCAATTAGAAACAAACTTGATTGAAAAAAATAATACCTAACGCAAGAAAATAGTGATGAGTCATGTCTAGAATGATGAATCCAATCGATCCCGGGGCCGGACCATCTTCGGGGGGAGTTTTCTTGGTTAACGGAAGGCTTATATGAGCCGCACTTCAATTGAAATACACACAAGAGTGCTTTCATAAATTGTGGAAAACAATGCCTCGCATATGGACATTTACATCCAATATTTCGATGGTGTCACAACATTTGGTTTTAATCATTTGAGTCTCTTCATCATCTCTTTATGATCAATCCATTCATGGACCAAAAAAACATCGTTGATTTTGGTGTACATGATCATCAAGTTGTTGTCGGATTCTTCGCTAAAGTTGAACACGGTGGCCGGGAACCAAGAATTGGAACCCTTCACCTCTACTCTCTCTCCAGTATCGTAGATTCTTGGCAACATATTCAAAGCCAAAGAGAGAAAACAAGATTTTGGAGAAATTTTCGTTCGTAATGGGCAAGTGGAGGGCGAAAAATAATGCGGCGGTCTTTTAGGGCTTCACTGTAGACGCACCGTTTCTGCATATAAATGCCGGCGTTTTTTTGTAATACCCGGAAAATTTAATTTCCGTTTAATGCCCGATCAAACCGAATTCCGATCCGCCAACCTTAATCATTAAAAATAAATAAAAACAATATTAAATTCTATCATTTCATGTGAGCTTGATTCACATAAAATGATAACTTATATAATTTCGTACATGTGAAAGAGCGAGAAACGATTCCGTACTAGTAACGATTATTCTTTTTAGCCTTTTGTTTTAATGGGGAGCAGGCCAATTAACTAGCCAATGGCCTATGCCGTCCCATCTGCTCAAACCTCTAAGCTTTGGCCGGCCCATTTGCTCAAACTCCAATCTGCCGGCCCACCTATTTAGTCTCTAATCTAATGTGCTAACCTTAAAGTTTAACCTAAACCTAGATTAATAACCTACCAATACATATCTTCTCTACCGATACACCTCCCCTCACACCCAAGGACGGAGGAACGATCCCTTTTGTCCACCTGCTATCACCACTCGCCGGAGACACAGTTGGCGTCGACACCCCGACCTCACCCGGAAGCAGGAGACCTCACCTCCGGTTTCGGCAGCCCACGAACAACCGGAACACACGCCTTCTGCTCGTGAGTTGGACGCTCGTCCCGGACCCCAGAAACCGCACAGACCGGCAGAAGAACAAGTACTCGGCCTCTTGTAGACGGACCCCCGGCGACGTCCTTCTCGCGACCCAGACAGCACCGAACCCTAACACCGCTTGCCGACGTTTCGAGTTGTCATCGCTGAAGATTTGATCGTACTCTAATCGGGACTGCTTCGATCGACCCCGGCCACAGTTTGCTCCCTGCGAAGACGTGACTATAGTGTTGTACGGGTGAGCCTCCTTCATCCCTGCAGTGTAGATATATCTATACATTTGTACAATTGTAGTTTATATATAAGTATATATAGTAGTTATATATAAGTATATATATAAGTATATATAGTAGTTATATATAAGTATATATATGTATAAGTATAAGTGTAGGGTATAGATAAGTATACGTATATTTGAATTGGTTCAAAGAGTGCTGAGTATATGTAGGTATATATAAGTGTAGGGGTACTGAATGTATATAGGTACATACATGTTTGAGTAGTAGATATAAACATGCTTATGTAGGAATACAGTACATAGAGGGGTATATCTAGAAGTAAGAGTTGAAAGATAAATAATTATATAAGTAGCAATGCCGTGTACATATATATGAATATATATAGGTATGAGATGAGAGATACAAGTGTGTATATATATATATATATATATATATATATGTATAAGTAGAGTGGGTATACATAAGTATATACATAGATGAGTAAGGGTAACGTATATATATACTTATACACATAGGTATAAGAGTAGAATAATAACCGGGAAGGAATGATGTTGTCTTCTTGACGAGTGTTTGGGATTTACCTCATAACCTATAGTAAGCTAACCTTGAGAACCAGATTAGGGGAACGAGTCCTAAAAGAAAATATTAAGAGTTAAGAATATTTTTTTTAGAGTTTCCGGGACCAGGGGTAGAATAGTCTTTTGCCTTAAGGGAGTTGTATGTTCATATTTTCTCTATATGAGATTTCACTTCTTAGAAGTTTATAACTTTTAAGAGTAGGGAATGTGATTTTGATCCACATACCTTATTTGACAGACGTTTGAGTTACCACGAGTACGGATCGAGTTGAGATTGGTTAAAGTGTGATTTAATTCAGGTAAGTCCTTGCGACTTACTTAGCTGGTTTCTGGATATTAGTTGAGTGATAATAGTTGTGTGTGTGCAATTTGTGTTATAATAAGAATAACAACTTGTTAGGACGACCGTGATTATTATGTGTTAAGGCCCAAGTGTATGTATAACGGGCCGTGACATCACTGCCCAGCTCTGCCAGGAGACTGGGAGGTTCTCTATACCCAGACCATACAGGTACACGGTGAGATGCATCGGATCCACTCCTGATGGGTACACGGGGACGGAGGCGAGGTTTGGGAATCCCTCGTGTCATAAAATAAGTATCATTAGTAAGAGTGAATGACTTAAATGAAGATAATAAATGGATTGTTTGAAAGCATGATGAGTGTTTATTATTTTATGTGTGTGTGTGTGCTATTATTATTCTCCTAATGTTTAGATAACTAGCTAATGGTTGTTTTGTTGTGTTTTTAGATTTACCGCAGGTTAGAGCAGCAACTGAGTGATCTGGAAGTAGTGGTAAGCCGGGTCTCCGTACTCTTTAGAGTGGGGGTTTGGGTTGCTGCTTTGTTGTCTTTTCCTTTTGTTAAGACAATTAGTCTTTTCCGTTGTTTAAGTACGATAGACTGTTAGACTTTGTTGCATTCATCCTTTTACAAATACATTTTTATGAATTTTGGTTTTTCTTATTTGTGTCTTGTTGCAAGATCCTAGTAATATTGTTGTCAAACTGAGGCCGGAACCCATTGTGAGGTCCTAACCAGTAATGTCCCGAGTTCTGAGAATTCGGGGTGTTACAACATGGTATCAGAGCTCGAGGTTGGCAACAATGGCACTTGAAATCTTCTGAAAGACCGAATAAGTACTTAAGCAGATTCCGAAAAGGGAGCTGAGTTTTAAAAAGACTTTTGGTTTTCAAATGCATGCATAGTCTAGTTGGGGATAGAAAAGTACGGCTGACCACCACTACTACCGCGGATCTCATTATGCTTAGTATGGACTTTAGGTTGTTACTCTCTTTGGACTTATTAGCTTGATTATAATGATAGGTGATGTAGATAAGCACATGCCGAATATTAGTGGAATTTATAGTTATAGTATACCCGTAACGGAGATAACAGAATGAGATCCTCATTCAGTTAACACACCTAAGTATAATTGAAGGGTTTCAACGTAAGGATAAGTGTGCTCAGCTTATGAGCATTAAGGTAGGCGAACGTCTGGACAACTTCTTCGAACTTGTTAAAGAACGTCGAGACGGAAAAGTGAAGACTAAAAGACAACGCCAACGACGATGACAAGAAGGGAATCCCGAGTCAACTCAATAGGACCAAATGAAGAAAATACCTGAGAGTAATTCCGGAAAAGCGTTTGATGACCGAACAAATATACAAACTGGAAGAGACAACCCATAAGTTATTTTAAGTGTGGTGTAAAGCAACGTTACAAACAAAGCGGATACCTTCAGAAACACACATGGGCATGAAAGTTAAAGTGAAATATAGTAGCGATCCAGACAAGAGGCATGGAACCTAAACTTACTGACGGACCAGAAGGTGAAAGTTTGAGGCTAGAAGCAGAGCGGAAGATGATCACTCTCGACAAGCTACTTGCCAGCACAATCAAGATGGGAAACAAAGACAATCATAAGCGTAGGAGTCAAGATAAGATACATTGTCCATTCCGATACGAAGAATTAAAGAGCCGCAAAATGAAAGCTTACAGGTTGCTAGAGAGGGGAAGGCTGATTTCACCAACATGGAAGTGGTGTGACCTCCTAGAACACACAGGAATTCAACAAGGATCGGGATACAACAAAGACCGGATTTCTATAAAGGCGGAAGTACAAGCAACACCGCAAGGAAGGAGAGTGTAGGAGAACGGTCTTAGGGAAAAAGAGGGTCTCTAATAACTTCTCACTCACGAAGGGATTTAAGTTAATAACACTAGCAAGTCATAACAGGGAACCGCAAGCGGACAATAACTCGGGTAAAAAGAATCATGGAGAAATGCCTACAAGTTATCGTAGAAGAATTTATAAGTCCGTTGACGGAAGACTAAGATACAACTAGACTCGTAAGAGTATAGTACTCTTATAGGAGTATAAATTGTAGAAGGAGCTAAAGGAGTATAAATGGAAGAGATATATTTTCACCTTGTATATCAAACCTCAAAAGAGATAGAAGAAAAGTAACTCTACGATCTTATAGAAGGTCAACTACAGACTAATTGGTAACAATGGAGAATTTACACGCACTAGATAACTAGCGATGGTTGGTTGACAGATAAGAAGAATAACCACAAGGTTATAAAGGAATTTTACCGAGATCTGGTGAATTTCTTCCAGAGATCAACGACGACAATGGTGAAGTTAAATCAATACAAGTACTAGTAACCTTGATGGTAACATTGAATGAGTCCAATATGATAACTCTAATAAAGAAATTAAAGGGCAGCTCTTGACGGTCGATAATGACCATTGATGATAGAAATGGTGTAAAGGGAATTGTTGTGAGTAGTTACTTACTACTGACTAAGGAAAGATACATATCAAAGTTAGTATGAAGGGATCCCTGTAAGAAAAACTAGAAGAGTAAGAAGAAGTAGATGATTGTGAAGATGTCCTATGACTTAGCATTCCACACAAGTAGGACTGATGGTGCTCCTCCGAGAAAAAGGTGGGGTCAAACTATCTAGATTGACAGGGGAAACTCTTGTGATTTAAAGATGTGGCACAGAATAATCAAAATTTCAGAAGCGGCACAAACATAGAGAGTATGATTTAAAGCCTTGGTGAAATGTGTGGTCGAGTTGTGAGGTGATTGCAGATGAAATCTACATGTTGGCTAGAACAGACATGTGAAGGAGTAAAGTTGAATGACTAAAGACTGTTATATGGATCCGGTATTACCCCAATAAGATGATCACCGAAAAGTGTATATATAAAAGCTTAATGAGAAATGGAGGTACTCCAATGAAAATTCAGGCTGGACCGATGACATAAGAGTTGATGAAAGTAATAAGACCAACCAACATGGTCCGTAAAGCGTGTACGAGAAAACTCAAAGGGATTTAACTATCTTACGGGGTGTAAAGATTTAAAGAAGGTAAATCGACATGAGTATAAGGAAAACATAATAAATGCGATGCGAGAAATTTGATTGGTGAGAAAATCATATGCATCTGATGTGTCGTATACAAATGATACCATTAGATGTTTAATAAAAATCATACTATCGGACTGAGGACACTAGGATGGATTAAGTGTAAACCAAGCGTATAACTTAATCAGTGAGAAGGAAAGTCATGTATCAAAATGCGGGTCATGCTAAATTTAAATAAAGTCTTGAGATGAGGATGTTCTTAGGAAATCTATACAAGAGTACAAAGTAACTGAAGTTCCAACACAGAATGGGTAGTAATGATCAACAGATAGTTAGAGACCAACGCAAAGAAGAAAAACGTATAAGATGAGTCACCTAGTAGAAGAATTCACAAGACAAGCGTGAGAGACCAAAAGAGATAAAATGTCGACCCGCATATGAGGATCTAAGGTGCATGGAATGGATACCTACAATGGAGTGTAGAAGCAAAATGTAGACTATACAAGTGTGAAGAGGTTTTGACCTCCTCAAAGATATAGGAATTTGAAAGAAATCGCAATACCGGTACCAAAGAGTTAAAACCCTGTAGAGGAAACAACGGAGTTGCATGAAGGCAATATTGCCGGTAACACCAGCGAAGGAATGTACATATGAGAACGGCCTTGGTGGGCTCGAAAGTCCAAGGTAACCCCAATTATCACGGGACCTAAGTCATCAACACCGACGGTCCATGCATGGGGAACTGCAAGGGGATGATAATTAAAGTCACCAGAACCACAAAGACACTTACCAGCCATCGTGGAAGACTTGGAATGACTACTTAGGTCAAGATGAATGACCTAGTGTGGATGACTTGGTTGGTATTGACAAGTAGGTACCGTTAAGAAGAGACATTAGTGACTGCGGATTTAAGAGGTAACTTTACCGATGCCTTGGAGGATTCCCCAAATAGGCAACGACAACCTTCTGGGATGATCTAAGGATATGGAGAGAATCAAGTTAGAGGTTGCTTACTGGTTGGTTAAGAACAGACTACGGTTGAGTAAGAGAGTAAGGGTCTGTTCGAAGAGGATCTTGCTAGTATTAGAAGGGAAGTATACGCGAGAGTGGGTAAATCATGTTGACCCTCAGAAAGACGTCATGGTGACTAATGGGTGTTACAACAGAAGCGTGGTAGGCCCATAACCCACAGATGAAGAACATCAATGTTAGATTAACTATGAATTCAAGTTAAGGAATTTGAGAACTATATGAAGATCTCCACCGGGAGTGTGATCTTGGATTACAACAAATCGAAAGCCTGACAAGAAATAGGTGATGAGGTATTATTTGAGAAACGGTCCGATTGAGTTATATTAGGGAGACAAGACCAAGTGAGTGGTCTTACAAAGAGCATTAACCACCTATTAAAGTGTCGGGAGATGTCGCAGGTCATTGTTTCAGAATTTATAGACGGGATCTTCTGAAAAGTCGGGAGCAAATGGATTCAATAGAAGGAAGAAAGTTTTATTGTTGTTTTGGTAGTCGCCAAAAGATTTAGAGGTGAGTTTAGAAAGGGAACCGTTGATATATATATAAACTGATTGAGCCTTCATTTTATCGATTGACACTATTACCCATACTAGAGGATGTACGCCCACCGTTCCCCATGTCTCAGTGAGAGAGTACTTACCGGATAAGAGTCACATCATCAGCTTTAAGAATCGGATAGATGAGCCAAGCAAACTTTTGTGGAGTACCCAATAGCCGTCCTAGAGCACAGTACTAGACGTCTGCGATCTAAGGAGATATCGATGTTGAGGATCCAGTGGTCTAGACGAGGAGCTGATGAGGCCACTTAGGAGACCGAAGAGAGTATTAGACGTAATTATCCCGAGTTCTTTTCAGGGTAATTAGCTGCTACTTCGGTACCGACGAGTTAGTACTCGGATGCTATTATTGTTTGACTTTTCATGTTTTTACCATGGATTGAGTGATTGTGTTTTCTTTGATGCGTGCATGACCATGATGATTGAGTAATTACATGTTAGAAAACAAGACTTAATGAAACCAAGTTATACGAAGAAAGTCGTCTGATTAGATACATTATTTTAAGTTTTGGGACGAAACTTATTTTAAGAGGGCACAGATGTATTACCCGGAAAATTTAATTTCCGTTTAATGCCCGATCAAACCGAATTCCGATCCGCCAACCTTAATCATTAAAAATAAATAAAAACAATATTAAATTCTATCATTTCATGTGAGCTTGATTCACATAAAATGATAACTTATATAATTTCGTACATGTGAAAGAGCGAGAAACGATTCCGTACTAATAACGATTATTCTTTTTAGCCTTTTGTTTTAATGGGGAGCAGGCCAATTAACTAGCCAATGGCCTATGCCAGCCCATCTGCTCAAACCTCTAAGCTTTGGCCGGCCCATTTGCTCAAACTCCAATCTGCCGGCCCACCTATTTAGTCTCTAATCTAATGTGCTAACCTTAAAGTTTAACCTAAACCTAGATTAATAACCTACCAAT
The DNA here is from genome assembly GCA_033239045.1 of Fagopyrum esculentum. Classification (NCBI taxonomy): domain Eukaryota; kingdom Viridiplantae; phylum Streptophyta; class Magnoliopsida; order Caryophyllales; family Polygonaceae; genus Fagopyrum; species Fagopyrum esculentum. Next base: position 25,711,186 of record BSUD01000001.1, on the reverse strand, counting down.
TTGTATCTTCTCTACCAATACACCTCCCCTCACACCCAAGGACGGAGGAACGATCCCTTCTGCCCACCTGCTATCACCACTCGCCGGAGACACAGTTGACGTCGACACCCGACCTCACCCAGAAGCAGGAGACCTCACCTCCGGTTTCGGCAGCCCACGAACAACCGGAATACACGCCTTCTGCTCGTGAGTTGGACCCTCGTCCCGGACGCCAGAAACCGCACAGACCGGCAGAAGAACAAGTACTCGGCCTCTTGTAGACGGACCCCCGGCGACGTCCTTCTCGCGACCCAGACAACACCGCACCCTAACACTGCTTGCCGACGTTTCGAGTTGTCATCGCTGAAGATTTGATCGTACTCTAATCGGGACTGCTTCGATCGACCCCGGCCACAGTTTGCTCCCTGCGAAGACGTGACTATAGTGTTGTACGGGTGAGCCTCCTTCATCCCTGCAGTGTAGATATATCTATACATTTGTACAATTGTAGTTTATATATAAGTGTATATATATATATATATATATATATATATATCTATATATATATATGTATAAGTATAAGTGTAGGGTACTGAATGTATATCATTCACATTACTGAATGTATAAGTATATATATAAGTATATATAGTAGTTATATATAAGTATATATATGTATAAGTATAAGTGTAGGGTATAGCTAAGTATACGTATATTTGAATCGGTTCAAAGAGTGCTGAGTATATGTAGGTATATATAAGTGTAGGGGTACTGAATGTATATAGGTACATACATATTTAAGTAGTAGATATAAACATGCTTATGTAGGAATACAGTACATAGAGGGGTATATGTAGAAGTAAGAGTTGATATATAAATAATTATATATGTAGCAATGCCGTGTACATATATATGAATATATATAGGTATGAGATGAGAGATACAAGTATATATATATATATATATATATGTATATGTAGAGTGGGTATACATAAGTATATACATAGATGAGTAAGGGTAACGTATATATATACTTGTACACATAGGTATAAGAGTAGAATAATAACCGGGAAGGAATGATGTTGTTTTCTTGACGAGTGTTTGGGATTTAACCTCATAACCTTTAGTAAGCTAACCTTGAGAACCAGATTAGGGAAACGAGTCCTAAAAGAAAATAGTAGGAGTTAAGAATAGATTTCTTTTAGAGTTTCCGGGACCAGGGGTAGAATAGTCTTTTGCCTTAAGAGAGTTGTATGTTCGTATTTTCTCTTTATGAGATTTTACTTCTTAGAAGTTTATAACTTCTAAGAGTAGGGAATGTGATTTTGATCCACATACCTTATTTGACAGGCGTTTGAGTTACCACGAGTATGGACCGAGTTGAGATTGGTTAAAGTGTGATTTGATTCAGGTAAGTCCTTACGACTTACTTAGTTGGTTTCTGAATATTAGTTGAGTGATAATAGTTGTGTGTGTGCAATGTGTGTTATAATAAGAATAACAACTTGTTAGGACGACCGTGGTTATTATGTGTTAAGGCCCAAGTGTGTGTATAACGGGCCGTGACATCACTGCCCACCTCTGCCAGGAGACTAGGAGGTTCTCTATACCCAGACCATACAGGTACACGGTGAGATGCATCGGATCCACTCCTGATGGGTACACGGTGGCGGAGGCGAGGTTTGGGAATCCCTCGTGTCACAAAATAAGTATCATTAGTAAGAGTGAATGACTTAAATGAAGATAATAAATGGATTGTTTGAAAGCATGATGAGTGTTTATTATTTTATGTGTGTGTGTGCTATTATTATTCTCCTAATGTTTAGATAACTAGCTAATGGTTGTTTTGTTGTGGTTTTAGATTTACCGCAGGTTAGAGCAGCAACTGAGTGATCTGGAAGTAGTGATCAGCCGGGTCTCCGTACTCTTTAGAGTGGGGGTTTGGGTTGATGCTTTGTTGTCTTTTCCTTTTGTTAAGACAATTAGTCTTTTCCGTTGTTTAAGTACGATAGACTGTTAGACTTTGTTGCATTCATCCTTTTACAAATACATTTTTATGAATTTTGGTTTTTCTTATTTGTCTCTTGTTGCAAGATCCTAGTAATATTGTTGTCAAACTGAGGTCGGGACCCATTGTGAGGTCCTAACCAGTAATGTCCCGAGTTCTGAGAATTCGGGGTGTTACATTTTTGTCTTGACTCCGAGGTGGACGCACCTCATGTACATCCTTCCTCTTTGATCAATTCTCATGTATGCATGCATGATGTGTACCCAATACTAACCTCATTTTGTTGATTATCATTAGTAATCTTAATATTAGAGTGATTTTATCCGGCGCCGGCGTAGAGGCCGGCGCCGGCGCATTGCGAGTGCGCGCAAGGGCTCGCGCACACGTAATGCGCAAGCGCGCGAGGGAGGGCGCTGGCGCAGCGCGCCTGCACGTAGCGAGGAGGGAGGGCGCTGGCGCAGCGCGCCTGCGCGTAGGCGCGCGCATGCGCAAGGCGCCTGCGCGTAGGCGCGCGCATGCGCAAGGCGCCTGCGCGTAGGCGCGCGCATGCGCAAGGCGCCTGCGCGCAGGCTCGCGCATTGGGCCTGCGCAAGGCCCATGCGCGCGCCCAGCCGATGCTCGAACGATTGCCTCCTTGTACGGGTCAAGCCAAGTCGTCTCCTTGTACGGGTCAGTCCATGCTTGCCAATAGTCTCTCATTTCCAAGTCGTCTCTAGATAGGTCATTAACCTCGGAGATGATTGCCAATAGTCTCTCATTTCCAACAAACGGCGTTGGTAGCTTCCAGGGGATCTTGACTCGAACAAGGCATGACAATGGGATATGAAGAGTGCTTCCGCTTCCTTATTGCGCAAAACAAGTGCCGCTCTGTTAACTATATTGCACTTTATGTGAAACGTGCACAATATATGCTTCACCTCGGGAAATACTACACCCAATGCGCTTATAAGACCAAGCTCACGATCAGTGGCAATCACCTCCGGCGTTTTTCCGTATAACAAATGCCGGACCCTCTTCAAAGCCCACTCGTAATGATCTCTATTCTCCTGTGCCATGAACACAAAAGCAATTGCGAATGTCTTCTTGGTGCTAGTGATGCCTACGATCTCCAACAATGGCATATTGTACCTAAAAGTAATACGAAACAAAGACTGAGTTACAATTTCTGAGGAAAATAAGAATGAGTGTATGAAATAAAATAAAAATGTGGCTTGAATTGAAGCTTACTTGTTGGTCTTATATGTCGAGTCCATCACAATAACATAGGGAAACATGTTGAGCAAATGCCTCGAGTCGGGATGTGAGATAAAGAAATCAATCACTTCATCGGAATCTTGACTTCTCCGAGTGTTTATATAGTATCCACGTTCCGTCAACGTGTGAAGTGCTTGTTGTAATGGAGATCTTCCTTCGGCTTGTTCCATTCTAATCTTCAAACCGGTGTTGTAAACTTGACGGATGGAGGTGACATTGTCGGGATCCTCTAATTGTACGGATTTTAATATATGTCTCGGTTTTAAGCCAGAATTCAATTCACGCTCCACCTTTCGGGTCTGCTTCGGAGTCATACGTCCAACATATGCATGACCTCTTAACACCGAAGGAATGATATGGTTGTGGATTCCACATACAACCCTCACCGTCCACTTTTCCTCTTCAATTTGGGTTCCTACAAGCTCAAACAAACACATACACTTCTTCGAGTTTTTTTTTCCGACTAGAACTTGGAACATGATCGGGATCTACGTCTTTTTCTTTTCTCGGTCCTCCGTGTCTATCACAACCCAATTGTAGGATACGAAAATCCCTTCTATCCAACCATGATTTTTTAATGACCAACACCATATTCATAGCGTTGGACACATACCGAACCCATCCCAAAAAGTTCTCTCTATCCGCAAAATATCCATGAAGCTCAAATTTTGAAGAATAATTGGTACCGAGAGCACGAGAGTAATCCATAAGAACCTAAATAAAAATAACATAGAATATTATTTTACAAAAACACATCATTTTATGATTCCGATTCTCTATTGTAACATTGCTAATTCTATGATTTCGATTCTCTATTCTAACATTGCTAATTCTATGATTCCGATTCTCTATTCTTGCATTGCTAATTCTATAATTCCGATTCTCTATTCTAAAATTGCTAATTCTATGATTTCGATTCTCTATTGTAACACTGCTAATTCTATAATTCCGATTCTCTATTCTAACATTGCAAATTCTATAATTCCGACAAAATAAAACGACATAACGGTAAAGTATAAAAATGAGTTTGTACACTTACTTCAAGTTTTGCGAGAATTTCTTCCGGATCACTATATTTTTCAATATCGAACGGCATCATCGAGCTTTCACCATCGGATTCTACATCAACTTCATCGGAATACGACGACATTTTAACGACCTTTTTCTTTACGTTTTCTAACTTGTGGATGAAGGTGAATGAGTCTCATATGTAATTATATAGGCTCCAAAAATGCCCAACGGCTATATTCCCCCAACGGCTACATCCCCTTGATTTTCGAAATTGTAACGGACAAGAGGACGGCCTCGCGCATGCGCAGCGCGCATGAGCGTCCTCTTGCGCGCGGGCGGACTCCGCCTCTATGAAGGCGCGAGTCCACCCGAATAGTAGCCCTGTAATATTATTAAGATTATTCTTAATGGATTGTTAATTATCACTAGTAAGTTTATTTACAAATGATAATTAGTAAGAATTATTATTATTATTATTATTATTATTATTATTATTATTATTATTATTATTATTATTATTATTATTATTATTATTATTACTATTATTATTATTATTATTATTATTATTATTAATCTTATCGCTATTAAGTTTATCTAATATAAATTAATTAGAATAATTATAATTAATAATACTAATTAAAGATAACTTAATTATTATTATTGAATATATCGTTTGCCAAAATGTCGTCTCAATTAACGTACATAATATGAATGTCTAACGTGCATGTCGAGCATATTGTTTGTAATACCCGGAAAAAAAAAAAATTCTTCCGACTATTTCCGAAACAAATAAGAACTTGACAAATTATGACTTTTTCTGGCGCTTTATTTCTTTTGTATAGACTTCGTCCTTATGTTACCAAAATTTTATTTCGGGACGAAACTTATGCTAAGGGGTAACTGATGTAACATCTAGAAATTTTATTTCTGGTTTAATTCCGAGTTAACTGGACTGCGACCGATTCGTTCTCCTTTTAAGTTTTTCTGGTTTAATTCCGTCATTACAGGCCAGTCGGGCCCGTCAGGAACATGCCATCCGGGCCCATTAGGGTTACACTTTGGATATGCAGTTTCTCAATCTCTCTCTCACGTCTGTTCTCTTGCCGCCCATCTCTCCTCGCACGCCTCTCCTCTCTCGCAAATTCTCTGAACGTCTATCCAGAAGCGCCGGAATCCTAGCAGCCCTCTCCTCTTCCCCCTGTTGACTCCAGCCGGCGCCACCTCCTCCTCCACGCCAAGCCGACGCAAGAACCGATGATAGCCACCTCCCCGTTGTCACCATGCCGGCAACCTCCAGCAGCAGCCATCCTTCGTCTTCATCGACAGAACGCAGCAAACGAGCCGTCTCTCCTCCTGCTCCAGCGATGCCTTCACCCGAAGGATCTCCGGCAGACCCGCCGTCTGCCAAGTCCGATGCTTCGCCAGCCGTCTCCCTCGTGGCCTGTAGGCGACAACAGCACCGGACTATCCCTTCGCCTCCAGCCCCACTGTAACAACCCAAATTCTCGGAACTCGGGGAGCTACTGGTTAGGACCTCACAATGGGTCCCGACCTTGGTTTAAAAACAACATTACTTGGATCTTACAACAAGGCACAAATGTATTTAAAACAATTTCTAAAACATAATATTTTTAATGGTATAAACGTACACATGTGACAGCCTTACAAACATATATAAAGATACATAACATGCATGACGTATGGAAGACTCCCCCGTCCCCATCTAATGAGTACGTGGACCCGGCTGACCATCCGTTACGGATCTCTCTGCAACTGTCTATCTCTACAGATCTACAACACGGATAAACCGTTAGCTAACTATCCAAATATAAGCAAAAATGATAACAGCACAAACACAAGCAGAAACAAAATAAACAAACATCATGCTGGCACTCAACCGTTTATTATCTATTATTTAAGTGATTCACATTATTCAATTTAAGTTGTGGCACGAGAATTATTATTAGTTCTCGCCTCCGTTCCTTATCCGACTGGTGTAGGTCTAGCTGACTTCCATTGGTAGCATCACTACAAACCATGTATGGACTAGTCCCGAAAGAAACCCCCAGCGCCCCGCGAGCTACTGAGCAGAATGCCACCGCCCGTTACTCTTAGGCCAAAATATAGGTCGGTAATTATATATCACAACCTATCTCTCTAACATTTCAATCACACACCACCATCATCATTTATACTCATATTTAGCAGTCAGCTAAGTAAGCCCAAAGGACTTACCTGATATAAAGCTCGACTCTCTGTAAACCAACTCGCTCTATAAACTGTAGCAACTCAGTTGCCTGTCAAAGGAGATAAGTGCATTAGCACACTCCTACGTAGTTAGAAGTCTAAGACTTCTAAAATAGAATAATGTATTAAGACATAACTAGTTGCAGTATTAATTTAGGGTAAAATGACCATTTTACCCTTGGTCCCGAAATTCCCGAAAATTCTAAAATTCATGTCTAAACTCCTATTTGAGATTCTAAAATCATATTCTAACTCCCAAAGTTTCGTTGGGTTCCAAGCTGACATTTTTCCTATGTTACTATTTTCCGGGAAATCGTACAGGTCTAACTTCGATTCCAAATATAAAATTCGTAACCGCTTATAAAAATTCCGACGTAAATCCCTAGATTATCTATGATGTCCTATCTAACTTTAGGAGAAAGAATTTTTCCAAACTGTTCATTCAACAGTTTTATAAAAATTCCTAAAGTTGACTACTCCCTTTAGAAATTCTATACTTAGCCAAAATCTGAGTACACTTCCAAAAATCATAACTCCTAAACCACTCACTGGATTTATCCCAAATTTTGATATGTTCTACTATAAAATCTTATCTATAATATATCCAAAATTTAGCTGCAAAGGAGATCAAAACCCTATTTAAAACTATCTCCCAAAACCGAATTTCAGCACAACAGAAAAACTGCTTACGACTCAATCTTGGAAAAATCGTAAATCCCAAACCACTCGCTGGATGCCTCTCAAATTTTAATATGTTCTACAACAATATGTAAACTATATCATATCCAAAATTCAAGTCCAACGGATATCAAGAGCTTATTCAAAATCATCTCACAAAACAGCATCACTTGCTGTTTTCCCTAACACTCAGCACGTATATAAAACGTCAACTTTGAAACACAATAACTCTCAAACCGTAACTCCGATTCTTCCCAAATTTTAATATGATCTACAACAAGATGTCAACTATATCATATAAAAAATTCAAGCCTAACAGAGATCAAAAGCCTATTTTAAACTATCTCACAAAACAGCATCCCATGCTGTTTTTCTCAACTCAGCACATTTATAAAACTGAACTTTGAAACCTCGTATCTCTCAAACCATAACATGGATTCCTCTGAAATTTTAGTATGACTTACTTTGAAATACCATCTATAACATATCCGAAAACTAGCCAAAAAGGAAGAGTATAGCTTACCCAAAATTGGACCCGAAGTTGACTGCTCGTAAATGTTGGAAAGCTGAAAAAGAAGTAACAGCTCCATGTAATTGCTCCTTTGGCTGCAAAGTATGGGTTCTAGGATGGCTTAGCAGCAGCTACGCATAAATATATAAACGGAGGAAAGGAAGAGCATGTCATACTCACTATAATCTCGACAAGGAGGGAGGAAGAGCAAGGAATCTGCGTAGACTGGCGTGCTTCTGTAGATCGATGGGGCTGCCAAGGATGACGAGAAGAGGAGGCAAGAACTCACCTTGTTGTTACTGTGTGTGATGGAAACTCAGGCGTGACTACTGGTGCGGTTGAAAGGAGGAACGACGCTGGTTCTCACAACACGAGAGAGGGACGAGAAGATGGGTTATGTATCGGTGGTACAGGTGATGGCCAGGTTTGTTGTTGCACTGAAAGGATCGATCGAGAGGGAGCAACTCACTGCTGAAGGAACACGATGAAGAGGGGCGTTGAATGTAGACGGAAGGAAGGGAACGTGGCTGCAGAAGGAAGCGGTACATGATCTGTGGCGTGATTTACGGGCTGTTACACTTGCAAATCGGGTCTCCTTCCAGCTCAGCACATCATAACGTTGGAGCGGCTTCTACACTGCTTGGCTGATGCTTGTTGGGCTCATTGGAGTTTCTGTCTCTTTGCTGGGCCGACCCGCAAGCAAGGTGTTGCTGGACTGAATATGCCAGCCAGGAAAGAAAGGTGGGCTGAAAAAAATAAGAATCAAAGTGGGCTTGTCAAGGCTTTGTCATTGTTTTGTCAAAACATGTCATGGCTTTGTCACGAGTTAGTCATGGTCTTGTCATAACTCGTCATGATCTCGTCTTGACTTCGTCTTGTGCTCGTCTTGACCTTGTCAAAGACAAGTCATGTTAAAAAAACTAGGGTTTGATGTATTAGGGTTTAATATAAAAATCTATCATTTTATGTGAAATAAATTCTACATAAAATGATAAATAATTATAAGAATTAGGATTTGATATAATTCTATCATTTTATGTGAATTAACTTCTACACAAAATGATAAGTAATTATAGGAATTAGAGGTTGATATAATTTTATCTTTTTATGTGAAATAGCTTCTACATAAAATGATAAAATTTGTGAAAAGAATTGCTAGATAGAATGGAAAACCGTCAACGGCTCAAAGTCCGATTTGATTCGGAATTAAACGGAAATAAAAATTCCGGATATTACATCAGTACCCCCTTAAAATAAGTTTCGTCCCGAAACTTAAAATATGTCAGCCCTCAAGGTACGAATCTAGTGTATCTACTTGTTACCGTACAAGAGTCATCGTTTCCACATATAAGTATCCCGCATATTAAGGTCACCAATAACACACATCCCGACTAAGCACTCGAGCATGAAAATAAACAAGTAGTCACACAATATAACACAGATATAAGGTCAAGCCTTAACTCGTCGTTCCTAGATTACAACTATCTTCACAAAGGTCTCTGAAAGGTTATGTCTCATACTATCCATAGTACTCTTGGTAGCCTCGTCGGCTTTTCATAAAACCACTAACTCTGAAATCTTTTCCTGTGCAGACCTGACAAGTGCCTGCTATCACATTCTAGAGTGGTAACTAGATATCTCACCAGTATCATCCGGTTGCACTGCCCGATCCTCTAAGTCGATGTCCTAACTTTTGTCTGGCAAGTACCCCTCTAACTAAATCCGCAGAACACTGGGGTTACACTCTCCAATAGGGTGAGGATTACTAGTCCTTCACTCACTTTCAACTCCGCTTGTAAGGTCTCACAAGGTTGTCTTACCTAACTCATCTCTAAATCTTTTGATGACCTTCGTGAGGTAATTTATTCCAATTCTTTTCATTCTGATCTTCTGAAAGGTTCCAGTTATCCGATCTAGGATATCCCCCTTATACACCTCCCGGTACTTTACTAAGTGTTTAAGGCTAGTTGTATCATAACTCACTTGGTCTTATTTCATAATATGACTCCGTCATATGGTTCCTCCATTAAAGAACCGTCATCTGCTCATTTTTAGTCTTAAACTTGATATAACTTAACAACTAAAACCCGGTGGTCAATCTTTGTACTCTATCGACGTCATCATATTATTTTCTAGATCTCTAGTACAACTCAAGGTTCTTACGCAGTATCAAGATCTTAGGTGTTATATAATGTATTCACGATGACAACACTAGGCACAAGGTAATCTTACCTCACCATCGTTTGATCATAATTGCTCGATAACTGCTAACACACCATCAACGTTCTACTCTTATATCCCTCACGTCTATCAGACCGATAATATTTCTCTGACATGCAACGCAACTCGGATCTGTTCTAATATAAAATTCTTCTTATACTCTACTCTTGAGATTATGTTTCCTATGTGTACGGGTAATGGTTTGTTAGTACACTCCCATAACTTCCTTATGTCTTTCGATTCAGCTTGATAGTTACTCGCCTTGAGCTGGTTAGGGCAGGCCCTACACAACACCTTTATTACTTCGTTACTTCCTTTCTCATTTTATCAAGAACTCGTTCCAAAGTACCATGCTAGGTATTAAATTCCAAATTTACTGGTCTTCCAACATGTGACTAGGTCGGCATGCTTCACTTGGATCTATAATGGGGTACCACTCTCTTTCTATACTTCTACGTGCACATACTTTCTCGTCTATCTAGTTGGTGATACAGTTCCTCGACAAAATTCTTGTCACTCCACGTAGCCTATTTCACGTTCATTCTAAACGAAACGCATTTCACAAATTATCATCGTCTTAAACTCGACACGTCATTTTCAGTACTCCAGAGTTTCTTGTTTTGTGGGTTAGGACTCATCACGCTTTTGCTGCGCTATTTTGATAATTATAAGAACATTTTCTATGTGTCCACAATGATTGACTCTAGAACTCTCCCTCTCAATTACACCATAAGTCCTATCCGGGTGAAATACTAAGTACCTTCCTTACTTGCCTTAAGGGACTAAGATAACGGTTGGAAGACGACCTCTTCCGTTTACTTTTGGAATTCTTCTAACACGGATCCAAATTTCCTGACTCGACTGAAGTTTGATCTTAACCAACCGAGAAGTAACCTCTAACACGATTCTCTCTATACCTTTGGTTGTCTAAGTAGATTTTCGTTGTCTACTTGAGGAACTCCTCCAAAGCATCGGTATAGTTAATTCAATAATCCCCAATCACAGATATCTCTTCTTAACTGTACATAGCTCGTCAATCCCCAAACAACTCTTGCACGTCCTCAGTTGATGTCGGTCAGTCAATAGTTGACTTATCTCCATTTCCGGGACTTACTTTTCTCATACCTCTTTTGCCGTTGAATTTCCTGGCAGGCACTACTTACTCGAGTTCATCAATTTATACTCCTTTAGCTCATTCTACATTACAAACTTCCAGTTCCCCCGTGAACTAACTCCATTTCTCGAGTCCAACTGTTTCATCCCTCTGATATCAATGGTCCTTTCTAGATCCTCTACTATAGCTTGTAAGCACGTCTACGCGACTCTCATGACCTTAACTTCCCTCTACTGGCGGTTTATCTAGTAGGGAATGCTACACACACTCTGTCTTGATTGACATAGAACCTTATCAAAATCATATACTCTTTACTCCTCTAGTTCTTCTTTTATAATCCATCTGTACTAACTGTGATTTGCACCCTTTTCCTAGCCAGTAGGTAGTAATTCCTTCACACGCTTCCCTTGGTCTTCAATGACATAAAGGGGGTCCTTTCTGGCCGTCTAGTCTTTCTTCTTAAGTTCTTAATTAGGGTTCCTTGCTCGAACTCACTCCATGTTATTATTAAGATACTAGCACGCGGATCGATTTAGCTTCACATTTGTCGTTGTTGATCTCTTGAAGGGTCCTCTAGACGTCTATAAAATTCTTTCATCATCCTATGGTTATCCTCCTTATCTGATAACCAGTTACCACTGGTTGACCCGCACGTGTTATGTCTCCGATTTTACCAACCAGTCTGTAGTTGACCTTCTATAAGATTCCGAACTTACTGTTCTTTGATCTCTTTGAAGTTTGATACACTTGGTGAAATCTATCTCCTCCAATTTCTTGGTTAACACTCCTCCAACTCCTTCCAAGTCTGCACTTCTCTTGTTCTCTTATGGAATCACTATACTCTTCTGAGTCTAGTCCTAACATTCATATGTCTTCAAAGGGTTTATTAAGTCTTCCACGATAACTTGTAAGCGTCTCTTCACAATTCTTCTTACTTTGTTCATCGTTTGTTCGTGTTTCCCTGATATGACCGTTAATGTTGGTAACTTAGATCTTTATGTGAATGAGAAGTTATTATGGACTCTCTAGTCCACCAAAATAACTTTCCCACATTCTTCCATTAGTTTGGTGTTGTGTTGTGATGCCACATTTATAGAATTCTTCTGTCTAAATTTCAGACCTCTATTGTATTTGATACTTACGTCATGATTTCTTACAAATTCTTGCATCTCTAAGTAAGTCAAATCGTCTCTATGATGATGAAATTTATTTCATGTCTTTAAACTCATTTGTCAATGGTTGTCTTTGTACTCTTTTAATTCTTCGCCTCGGGTCAGCACCTTATCTTCTTTGTACTCTCATGCCCATGCTTGCATGTGGCGGCGTTTGCCTTGATTATAACATCTTTTATTCTGCAAATCTTGGTTGTACTCCGTTCTGTATGATTCCTCTTCCCTTATCGTTATCTCTAAACCGATCTCTCGTTGTCTCTTACATGATTCTTCTAATTCATCTCTCAGCCTCATACGACCAAGTCCCTTGTATGACTTCCTGTTCCTTCTGCCTGTGTTGACTCGGGGATTCCTTTCCCCTCGGACGGTACTTGTGGTGAAAATTGTCTCCACATCTGTACTTCTTTGCCCACTCGTTCTTCGGATGATTTATATGGTCACAAGGACGCCCACCAGAGTATAACACTTAATCCTCGGTCTGAATCCATTATCTTGTGTTGAGAGCTCTTCAAGTCCGTTACCGATTTATCATGAGGCGATAAGCGATTCATGATATCATAACTAAAAGGATATAGGGTATCATTTAGGATAATAACATGCTAAACCTACACATTTATATAATTAAAACATATCGATATAACTCTATATACTAACACCTATCGTTCCAAGTTGCAGAGATCCACGGAGAACGATGGTGGTCCGACGTACTACTAACCCAACAACCCGACTATGCACGTGTGTAAAAATCAAAATCCGTTTTTTTTTGAAAATCTTAGACCCCTTTCGGGTTCTGATTATTTTATACATTCGGTCTTTTAGAAGATTTCAAGTGCCATTGTTGCCAACCCAGAGCTCTGATACCATGTTGTAACACCCCAAATTCTCGGAACTCGGGGAGCTACTGGTTAGGACCTCACAATGGGTCCCGACCTTGGTTTAAAAACAACATTACTTGGATCTTACAACAAGGCACAAATGTATTTAAAACAATTTCTAAAACATAATATTTTTAATGGTATAAACGTACACATGTGACAGCCTTACAAACATATATAAAGATACATAACATGCATGACGTATGGAAGACTCCCCCGTCCCCATCTAATGAGTACGTGGACCCGGCTGACCATCCGTTCCGGATCTCTCTGCAACTGTCTATCTCTACAGATCTACAACACGGATAAACCGTTAGCTAACTATCCAAATATAAGCAAAAATGATAACAGCACAAACACAAGCAGAAACAAAATAAACAAACATCATGCTGACACTCAACCGTTTATTATCTATTATTTAAGTGATTCACATTATTCAGTTTAAGTTGTGGCACGAGAATTATTATTAGTTCTCGCCTCCGTTCCTTATCCGACTGGTGTAGGTCTAGCTGACTTCCATTGGTAGCATCACTACAAACCATGTATGGACTAGTCCCGAAAGAAACCCCCAGCGCCCCGCGAGCTACTGAGCAGAATGCCACCGCCCGTTACTCTTAGGCCAAAATATAGGTCGGTAATTATATATCACAACCTATCTCTCTAACATTTCAATCACACACCACCATCATCATTTATACTCATATTTAGCAGTCAGCTAAGTAAGCCCAAAGGACTTACCTGATATAAAGCTCGACTCTCTGTAAACCAACTCGCTCTATAAACTGTAGCAACTCAGTTGCCTGTCAAAGGAGATAAGTGCATTAGCACACTCCTACGTAGTTAGAAGTCTAAGACTTCTAAAATAGAATAATGTATTAAGACATAACTAGTTGCAGTATTAATTTAGGGTAAAATGACCATTTTACCCTTGGTCCCGAAATTCCCGAAAATTCTAAAATTCATGTCTAAACTCCTATTTGAGATTCTAAAATCATATTCTAACTCCCAAAGTTTCGTTGGGTTCCAAGCTGACATTTTTCCTATGTTACTATTTTCCGGGAAATCGTACAGGTCTAACTTCGATTCCAAATATAAAATTCGTAACCGCTTATAAAAATTCCGACGTAAATCCCTAGATTATCTATGATGTCCTATCTAACATTAGGAGAAAGAATTTTTCCAAACTGTTCATTCAACAGTTTTATAAAAATTCCTAAAGTTGACTACTCCCTTTAGAAATTCTATACTTAGCCAAAATCTGAGTACACTTCCAAAAATCATAACTCCTAAACCACTCACTGGATTTATCCCAAATTTTGATATGTTCTACTATAAAATCTTATCTATAATATATCCAAAATTTAGCTGCAAAGGAGATCAAAACCCTATTTAAAACTATCTCCCAAAACCGAATTTCAGCACAACAGAAAAACTGCTTACGACTCAATCTTGGAAAAATCGTAAATCCCAAACCACTCGCTGGATCCCTCTCAAATTTTAATATGTTCTACAACAATATGTAAACTATATCATATCCAAAATTCAAGTCCAACGGATATCAAGAGCTTATTCAAAATCATCTCACAAAACAGCATCACTTGCTGTTTTCCCTAACACTCAGCACGTATATAAAACGTCAACTTTGAAACACAATAACTCTCAAACCGTAACTCCGATTCTTCCCAAATTTTAATATGATCTACAACAAGATGTCAACTATATCATATAAAAAATTCAAGCCTAACAGAGATCAAAAGCCTATTTTAAACTATCTCACAAAACAGCATCCCATGCTGTTTTTCTCAACTCAGCACATTTATAAAACTGAACTTTGAAACCTCGTATCTCTCAAACCATAACATGGATTCCTCTGAAATTTTAGTATGACTTACTTTGAAATACCATCTATAACATATCCGAAAACTAGCCAAAAAGGAAGAGTATAGCTTACCCAAAATTGGACCCGAAGTTGACTGCTCGTAAATGTTGGAAAGCTGAAAAAGAAGTAACAGCTCCATGTAATTGCTCCTTTGGCTGCAAAGTATGGGTTCTAGGATGGCTTAGCAGCAGCTACGCATAAATATATAAACGGAGGAAAGGAAGAGCATGTCATACTCACTATAATCTCGACAAGGAGGGAGGAAGAGCAAGGAATCTGCGTAGACTGGCGTGCTTCTGTAGATCGATGGGGCTGCCAAGGATGACGAGAAGAGGAGGCAAGAACTCACCTTGTTGTTACTGTGTGTGATGGAAACTCAGGCGTGACTACTGGTGCGGTTGAAAGGAGGAACGACGCTGGTTCTCACAACACGAGAGAGGGACGAGAAGATGGGTTATGTATCGGTGGTACAGGTGATGGCCAGGTTTGTTGTTGCACTGAAAGGATCGATCGAGAGGGAGCAACTCACTGCTGAAGGAACACGATGAAGAGGGGCGTTGAATGTAGACGGAAGGAAGGGAACGTGGCTGCAGAAGGAAGCGGTACATGATCTGTGGCGTGATTTACGGGCTGTTACACTTGCAAATCGGGTCTCCTTCCAGCTCAGCACATCATAACATTGGAGCGGCTTCTACACTGCTTGGCTGATGCTTGTTGGGCTCATTGGAGTTTCTGTCTCACTGCTGGGCCGACCCGCAAGCAAGGTGTTGCTGGACTGAATATGCCAGCCAGGAAAGAAAGGTGGGCTAAAAAAAATAAGAATCAAAGTGGGCTTGTCAAGGCTTTGTCATTGTTTTGTCAAAACATGTCATGGCTTTGTCACGAGTTAGTCATGGTCTTGTCATAACTCGTCATGATCTCGTCTTGACTTCGTCTTGTGCTCGTCTTGACCTTGTCAAAGACAAGTCATGTTAAAAAAACTAGGGTTTGATGTATTAGGGTTTAATATAAAAATCTATCATTTTATGTGAAATAAATTCTACATAAAATGATAAATAATTATAAGAATTAGGATTTGATATAATTCTATCATTTTATGTGAATTAACTTCTACACAAAATGATAAGTAATTATAGGAATTAGAGGTTGATATAATTTTATCTTTTTATGTGAAATAGCTTCTACATAAAATGATAAAATTTGTGAAAAGAATTGCTAGATAGAATGGAAAACCGTCAACGGCTCAAAGTCCGATTTGATTCGGAATTAAACGGAAATAAAAATTCCGGATATTACACCCACAACCGCAACTCCTTTACGATAGCAGACCCTGCTGGTGCGCCTTGCCCTAGCCGCAGGTGAGGCTACGAACCCGGAACCGCTGGTGCGGTAGCTAGAGCCACAGGTAGTTCAGTCTGGGCCGCAGGGGCGCCTCCTCCCAGCCGCTGGTGCGTCCAAGTGATAGGGATCTCGATCCGTCTTCTTCAGTCTACACACCAGCTTATTGAGTCCGTCTAGTCGGGTAAGGACCTCGACCCTCTTCCTTCTGTACCCTCTCTCTATATGTGCTAATTAGAATTCCGTTGGGATCTTGGAACGGTTCACAACAGCCCTAGAGAATGCTTGCTGAGCTGATGCGTTTTTATGAGTTTTTGGAAGTGACAAACCGTCAACTTCGGGTCCAGATTTGGGTAAGTTAGACTTCTCCTTTGTTGCTGATTTTCGGATATGTTACAATTGGTATTATATAGTATAACATACTGAAATTTTAGAGTATTCCGAATTATGGTTTAGGAGTTATGGTTGTCCAAAGTTGGCTCTTCATGCAGTTTTTCTTTAGTGTGCTGAGTTTGAGGAAATTTGCGTGAGATGCAGTTTTGTGGAATAAATTTGGAGGGGTTATTGACTTCTGTTAGACTTGAATTTCGGACAAGTTATAGTTGATATAGTATAGTAGATCATACTAAAATTTCAGAGGAATCCATGTTATGGTTTGAGAGATATGAGGTTTCAAAGTCAGTTTTATAAATGTGCTGAGTTCAGAAAAACAGAATGGGATGCTGTTTTGTGAGATAGTTTAGAATAGGCTTTTGATCTCTGTTAGGCTTGAATTTTTGATATGATATATTTGACATCTTGTTGTAGATCATATTAAAATTTGGGAAGAATCGGAGTTACGGTTTGAGAGTTATTGTGTTTCAAAGTTAACGTTTTTATATATGTGCTGAGTGTTGGGGAAAACAGCAAGTGATGCTGTTTTGTGAGATGATTTTGAATAAGCTCTTGATATCCGTTAGGCATGAATTTTGGAAATTCTGGGAGTTTCGGGACCAAGGGTAAAATAGTCATTTGACCCTAAATTAGTATTGTAACTAGTTATGTTTTACTACGTTCTTTTATCTTAGTAGTCTTAGACTTCTAATTACGTGGGAGTGTGCTAATGCACTCATCTCCTTTGACAGGCAACTGAGTTGCTACAGTTTACAGAGCGAGTTTGGTTTACAGAGAGTCGAGCTTTATACCAGGTAAGTCCTTTGGGCTTACTTAGTTGACTTCTAAATATGAGCATGAATGATGATAGTGGTGTGTGATTGAGATGTTAGAGTTATAGGTTGTGATAAATATTTACCGACCTATACTTGGCCTAAGAGTAACGGGCGGTGGCATTCTGCTCAGTTAGCTTGCGAGCGCTGGGGGTTTCTTTAGGGACTAGTCCATACTCGGTTTGTAGTGATGCTACCGGCGGAGGTCAGCTAGACCTACACCCAGTTGGATAAGGAACGGAGGCGAGAACTGTTAATAGCTCTCATGCCACAACTGTAAAATTGAATAAGATGAATCACCTAATTAATAGATAATAAACGGTTGAGTGCCAGCATGATGTTTGTTTATTTTTGTTTCTGCGTGTGTTTGTGCTGTTGTTATTCTACTTATATTTGGATTGTTAGCTAACGGTTTATCCGTGTTGTAGATTTGTAGAGATAGACAGTTGCAGAGTGATCCGGAACGGATGGTCAGCCGGGTCCACGTACTCATTAGATGGGACGGGGGAGTCTTCCATACGTCATGCATGTTATGTATCTTTATATATGTTTGTAAGGCTGTCACATGTGTACTTTCATACCATTAAAAATATTATGTTTTGGAAATTGTTTTTAATTACATTTGTGCCTTGTTGTAAGATCCTAGTAAAGTTGTTGTTAAACCAAGGTCGGGACCCATTGTGAGGTCCTAACCAGTAGCTCCCCGAGTTCTGAGAATTTGGGGTGTTACAACATGGTATCAGAGCTCTGGGTTGACAACAATGGCACTCGAAATCTTCTAAAAGACCGAATGTATAAAATAACTAGAACCCGAAAGGGGTCTAAGATTTTCAAAACGGATTTCTGTTTTTACACACGTGCATAGTCGGGTTGTTGGGTTAGTAGTACGTCGGACCACCATCGTTCTCCGTGGATCTCTACAGCTTAGTAGATGAGAAATAGTTTGTGGACTTATAGTATTGTATGTTTATGTATGTTATATGTATATCTATACGCATGTAACTTTTTAGCACCTTAAAGGATAGGAAATATACTTTAGTTGAGTTAATATCATGCGATCATCGCCTTATGATAAAATTTTAGTAGATCGTAAAGAGTATCTCTATAGGAAAATAATGGACTCCGACCTCGGAGTAAAGTAATGTGTCCGGACGTACATTCTGGCGATTCCTACAATCATTTGAAGAACGAGTTGACATAAAGTGAAGATTAAAAGATGATTCTTAACCACGAGAATAATTAGATAAGAAAGAATATCAAATAAACTCAGATAGAAGTGACAGAAGTCCATACAAGGAATTTAGCGGTGGGAAGACGAGAGATGAAACTCAAGAATATACGTAAGGACTGATAAGAAGCGCAAATTGAAGCGGACAAAATCGGAATACAAATTAAGTGGTGTCGAGTACAACTACACTTGGCGGGTTAAATGACAGTGCAACAAAGGTGGACGCCACCATATGCAAGCATGGGCATGAGAGTGCAAAGAGGATAGGGTGTTGACCCAGAGGTGAGAGATTAAAGGTTACAAAGATAGAGAGTGAGTTTAATGACGATAAATAGACTGTGTAACCATGGAAGCAAGTGGAGTCCTCCAAGATACGGGAATTTTGAAAGAAACTTCGACATCATAAGTATCAAAGAAACTAGAAGACTAAAACTGTGACAACGAATTTCCATAAAGGTATCATGATCAAAACAAAACCAATTAAGAGGAAGAATGTGGGAAAATTAATTTGGTGGACTAGAGAGTCCATAATAACTTCTCATTCACATAAAGATCTAAGTTACCAACATTAACGGTCATATCAGGGAAACACGAACAAACGATGAACAAAGTAAGAAGAATTGTGAAGACACGCTTACAAGTTATCGTGGAAGACATGACAAACTCATCGACGGCAAATGAATGTTAGGACTAGACTCAAAAGAGTATAGTGATCTCATAAGAGAACAAAAGAAGTGCAGACTGTGGAAGGAGCTAAAGGAGTATGAACAAAGAAGCTGGAGGAGATAGATTTTATCAAGTGTACCAAACTTCAAAAGAGATAGAAGAACAATAAGTCCGTGATCTTATAGAAGGTCAACTACCGACTAGTTGGTAATAACTGAGATATAACACGTGCGAGTCAACTAGTAGTAACTGGTTGGTAGATAAGGAGGATAACCATAGACTTATGAAAGAACTTTATAGATATCTGGAGGTCTCTTCAAGAGATCAACGACGACAGATGTGAAGCTAAATTGATACGCGTGCTAGTACCAGCATGGAAAATCCCTATTCTTATTGTATGCCAGGAATAACCCCCTTATGCCATCTGAGACCAAGGAAACTGTGCGAGTGATTTACTACCTACTGGCTAGGAAAAAGGTACATGTCACAGCTAGTACCGATGGCTTGTACTAGAAGTACTAGAGGAGTAAGAAGTATACACTTTTGATTAGGTTCTATGTCAGTCAAGACAGAAGGTGCGTAGCATTCCATACAAGGGAGAACAATGATTCTCTTCCGATATCTATGGCAGAAACCCTTGTGACTAAGAGGTGCAAGGAATGAAGACCTGCAATTGAGTGTAAGAGCGAAGATAGAACCCACAAGTGTAGAGAAGTTTTGACCTCGTCAGAGAGATAAAAAGTGGTGAGGAATCACGAAGTCAGTATCAAAAGGAGTAGGAGGCCTGTAGTAGAGTCAATGGAGTTCAACAAAGCGATAGTATAAACAACACTAAGGAAGGAGCATGTGAGAATGACCTAGGGGACTCGAGAAAGAGAGTTAGCCCTAAGGGGAAGGAAGTGGGGAAGATAGAACGAACTGAAGAAGGGAAAAAGGATTCACCGAGTAGTTGTTGCTTACCAGAAATTTTATGCCAGTAGAGGTACGAGAAGAGTGAGTAAGAGATATCGAGGTAAGTCAATTATAGACTAACCAATATCCAAGGAGGATGTGCAAATGTTGCTGGTATTGATGAGTTATGTGCCGCCAAGAAGAGATATTTGTGAATGTGGATTTACGAGGTAGCTTTACCGATGCCTTGGAAGATTTCTTCCAATAGGCAACGACAACCTTCTTGAATGAACTAAAGGTATAAAGAGAACCGTGTTAGAGATTTCGTATTGGTTGGTTAGATCAAACTCGGTCGAATCAAAGAGTTTAAATCCGTGTTAGAAGAATTCAACAAAATGAACGGGAGAGGTTGTCTTCTAATCATTTCCTTATTTCCTTAAGTTAAGTAATGGAGGTTCTTGACACTACATCCGGAAAGGACTTATGGCGTAATCGGAGAAAGAGTTTCGGAGACAATCACCGTGGACTCAAACAAAATGTCCTTATGATTGATGGATGGCAATAGAATTATCCAAGTAGCGCAGCGGAAGCGTGGTGGGTCCTAACCCACAGAGTAGGAAACTCAATGGTACAGAAAAACGACGTGTCGAGTTTAAAATGATGATAGTTGGTGAGATGCATTTGTTGGGAAGAACGTGAGATAGGCTGCGCAGAGAGACTGGAAACACTGTATGGGAATAGAGAGATTATAGGAAAAGAGTGTTAGTCTATTATGGATCCGAATGAAGAACGACGGCTTCCTTACATGTTGCTAGACAAGTGGTTTTGGACTTCTATACTAATGGAGTAGTCTAGAGTGAGTTTTCTTGATGGATTATGAGAAGAATTAACGACATAATAAAAGTATTGTGTAGAGTTTACCCTAGGAAGCTCAAAGTGTGTAACTACCCGACTGATTCAGAAGACATATAAGGAAAGAAGCGACAGGAGTATACTTGCAACTCAGTAATCGCGCATAGAGAAAGCATAATCTCGGGTAGAGTTTACGTGTAAGGTTATATCGGAACGGATCCGAGTTGCGTTTCGAGTCAGAGAAATATTATCGGTCCGATAGACGTGATGGATAAAAGAGTGCAATCTTGCTGACGTGTTAGCATGTATTAAGTGGATATGATCAAACGATGATGATAGGAGAGCATCTTGTGTCTAGTATCATCATTCTGGACACGTCCTATGCCACTTAAGATCTTGGAAACTATGTAGGAAGCTTGAGTTGAGTCTGTAATATATTAAAGATCTACATACTGGATGACGTCAATGAAATGCAGAGAAAGACTCCCGGATTTAAATTGAGGAGCTATAACAAATTTAAGACCCCAGAGGGAAGAAGGTGATAAATCATTAATGGAGGAAAGGTCCGACGGAGTCATATTCTAGGGACAAGACCAAGTGAGTGATCTTACAAAGAGCATGAGAGACTTAGTAAACTGGCAGGATATGTTTAAATCATGATTTTAGAATTGATAGTCGGGATCTTCCGAAAGGTAGAAGCAAGTGGGCCAGCGGAGGAATAAAGTTTTGTAGTTACCGTACAGTAGAGTCATCAATAAAGATGGAAGTGGGTTTAAAATAGAAAATCGTTTAAAATCTTAAGGAGGATTAGGAAGTTATTTATCGACCGTCACTCCTACCCATACTAGGGGGTGTACACCGAGTGTTCACGTGTAACAGTTAAAGGAATACATATGGGACCCGGGACATGTCATCAGCTAGGTGGATCTCATAGATGGGCCGGATCATACCTTGTAGAGTTTCAGTGGTTTAGACGAGAAGCCAATGAGGCTACATGGAGAAAAAGGAGAGCATTAAGTGTAGTTAATCCGAGTTCTTTGCGGAGTTAGCCGCTACCCCAGTATCAACGAGTTAGCACTCGGTTGTGTGTTGTGTAACTTACATGATATATATGATTTGAGTGATTGTGGTCCCATCCGTTGCTTGACTATGATGATTGAGTGGTTCTTTCAGGTTAGGACATTAGAGTGAAGATTCTCTAATAGAAGAGTTAGATATCTCAAATGTATTTATGGAAAATATTATCTGAGTGGATATTCCTTATTCTAAGTTTCGGGACGAAACTTATTTTAAGGGGGTACTGATGTAATACCCGGAAAAAAAAAAAAAAAATTCTTCCGACTATTTCCGAAACAAATAAGAACTTGACAAATTATGACTTTTTCTGGCGCTTTATTTCTTTTGTATAGACTTCGTCCTTATGTTACCAAAATTTTATTTCGGGACGAAACTTATGCTAAGGGGTAACTGATGTAACATCTAGAAATTTTATTTCTGGTTTAATTCCGAGTTAACTGGACTGCGACCGATTCGTTCTCCTTTTAAGTTTTTCTTGTTTAATTCCGAGTCCGCTGGGCCGTCATTACAGGCCAGTCGGGCCCGTCATGAACATGCCATCCGGGCCCATTAGGGTTACACTTTGGATATGCAGTTTCTCAATCTCTCTCTCACGTCTGTTCTCTTGCCGCCCATCTCTCCTCGCACGCCTCTCCTCTCTCGCAAATTCTCTGAACGTCTATCCAGAAGCGCCGGAATCCTAGCAGCCCTCTCCTCTTCCCCCTGTTGACTCCAGCCGGCGCCACCTCCTCCTCCACGCCAAGCCGACAGAAGAACCGATGATAGCCACCTCCCCGTTGTCACCATGCCGACAACCTCCAGCAGCAGCCATCCTTCGTCTTCATCGACAGAACGCAGCAAACGAGCTGTCTCTCCTCCTGCTCCAGCGATGCCTTCACCCGAAGGATCTCCGGCAGACCCGCCGTCTGCCAAGTCCGATGCTTCGCCAGCCGTCTCCCTCGTGGCCTGTAGGCGACAACAGCACCGGACTATCCCTTCGCCTCCAGCCCCACAACCGCAACTCCTTTACGATAGCAGACCCTGCTGGTGCGCCTTGCCCTAGCCGCAGGTGAGGCTACGAACCCGGAACCGCTGGTGCGGTAGCTAGAGCCGCAGGTGGTTCAGTCTGGGCCGCAGGGGCGCCTCCTCCCAGCCGCTGGTGCGTCCAAGTGATAGGGATCTCGATCCGTCTTCTTCAGTCTACACACGAGCTTATTGAGTCCGTCTAGTCGGGTAAGGACCTCGACCCTCTTCCTTCTGTACTCTCTCTCTATATGTGCTAATTAGAATTCCGTTGGGATCTTGGAACGGTTCACAACAGCCCTAGAGAATGCTTGCTGAGCTGATGCGTTTTTATGAGTTTTCGGAAGTGACAAACCGTCAACTTCGGGTCCAGATTTGGGTAAGTTAGACTTCTCCTTTGTTGCTGATTTTCGGATATGTTACAGTTGGTATTATATAGTATAACATACTGAAATTTTAGAGTATTCCGAATTATGGTTTAGGAGTTATGGTTGTCCAAAGTTGGCTCTTCATGCAGTTTTTCTTTAGTGTGCTGAGTTTGAGGAAATTTGCTTGAGATGCAGTTTTGTGGAATAAATTTGGAGGGGTTATTGACTTCTGTTAGACTTGAATTTCGGACAAGTTATAGTTGATATAGTATAGTAGATCATACTAAAATTTCAGAGGAATCCATGTTATGGTTTGAGAGATATGAGGTTTCAAAGTCAGTTTTATAAATGCGCTGAGTTCAGAAAAACAGCATGGGATGCTGTTTTGTGAGATAGTTTAGAATAGGCTTTTGATCTCTGTTAGGCTTGAATTTTTGATATGATATATTTGACATCTTGTTGTAGATCATATTAAAATTTGGGAAGAATCGGAGTTACGGTTTGAGAGTTATTGTGTTTCAAAGTTAACGTTTTTATATATGTGCTGAGTGTTGGGGAAAACAGCAAGTGATGCTGTTTTGTGAGATGATTTTGAATAAGCTCTTGATATCCGTTGGGCATGAATTTTGGAAATTCTGGGAGTTTCGGGACCAAGGGTAAAATAGTCATTTGACCCTAAATTAGTACTGTAACTAGTTATGTTTTACTACGTTCTTTTATCTTAGAAGGCTTAGACTTCTAATTACGTGGGAGTGTGCTAATGCACTCATCTCCTTTGACAGGCAACTGAGTTGCTACAGTTTACAGAGCGAGTTTGGTTTACAGAGAGTCGAGCTTTATACCAGGTAAGTCCTTTGGGCTTACTTAGCTGACTTCTAAATATGAGCATGAATGATGATAGTGGTGTGTGATTGAGATGTTAGAGTTATAGGTTGTGATAAATATTTACCGACCTATACTTGGCCTAAGAGTAACGGGCGGTGGCATTCTGCTCAGTTAGCTTGCGAGCGCTGGGGGTTTCTTTAGGGACTAGTCCATACTCGGTTTGTAGTGATGCTACCGGCGGAGGTCAGCTAGACCTATACCCAGTTGGATAAGGAACGGAGGCGAGAACTGTTAATAGCTCTCGTGCCACAACTGTAAAATTGAATAAGATGAATCACCTAATTAATAGATAATAAACGGTTGAGTGCCAGCATGATGTTTGTTTATTTTTGTTTCTGCGTGTGTTTGTGCTGTTGTTATTCTACTTATATTTGGATTGTTAGCTAACGGTTTATCCGTGTTGTAGATTTGTAGAGATAGACAGTTGCAGAGTGATCCGGAACGGATGGTCAGCCGGGTCCACGTACTCATTAGATGGGGACGGGGGAGTCTTCCATACGTCATGCATGTTATGTATCTTTATATATGTTTGTAAGGCTGTCACATGTGTACTTTCATACCATTAAAAATATTATGTTTTGGAAATTGTTTTTATTACATTTGTGCCTTGTTGTAAGATCCTAGTAAAGTTGTTGTTAAACCAAGGTCGGGACCCATTGTGAGGTCCTAACCAGTAGCTCCCCGAGTTCCGAGAATTTGGGGTGTTACATTGTTGACGAAGAGTCTTAAACATCTCAACGGTTTTGTTGTGCCCGGATACTAATACGCAGGAATGGGTGACATTGGACAATTTGACTTACATTGTAGTTGTAAAAATTTGAACAAAGGGTCAAGAGAAAAATACTATTTGCGA
This sequence comes from Fagopyrum esculentum, assembly GCA_033239045.1. Classification (NCBI taxonomy): domain Eukaryota; kingdom Viridiplantae; phylum Streptophyta; class Magnoliopsida; order Caryophyllales; family Polygonaceae; genus Fagopyrum; species Fagopyrum esculentum. The sequence continues at coordinate 25,685,876 of BSUD01000001.1, read as the reverse complement.
TAAATGCAATTATTGATTTAACTTCATTAAAAAAATAATACTTAACACAACAAAATGGAATTTGACACTCTTCGCTCGCAGCGGTTCAAGACGAACAATGGTGACATGAAGATAATCTACAACGGGACCGTCAATTTTGCTGTACATTATCATCAATTTGTTGTCGAATTCTTCTTTAAAACTGGACACGGTGGCCTGAAACCAAGAATTGGAACCCTTCACCTCTACTCTCTCTAGTCTCTATTATTGTAGATTCTCGGCGACATATTCAAAAGCCATAGAGAGAAAGTAAGATTTTGGAGAAATTTTCGTTCGTAGTAGGCAACAATCGCAGGTTGTCGGATTTATAGGGATTTGAATGTGCCTTGTGTTTTAAGGAATGAGAAAACTTATTTACGCCCCAAATTAGGCCTCCCCCGTAGACGCAAGTGCAGGGCGAAAAACCATGCGGAGGTCTTTTAGGACTTCACGGTGGACACACTGTTTCTGCATACAAATGTCGGCTTTTTTTTTTGTCTTGACTCTGAGGTGGACGCACCTCTTGTGCATCCTTCCTCTTTGATCATTTCTCATATAGACATGCATTATGTGTACCCAATACTCCCCTCATTTTGTTAATTATCATTAGTTATCTTAGTATTATTAAGATTAGTCTTCATGGATTGTTAATTGTCATTAGTAAGTTTATTTACAAATAATACTTAATAAGTATTATTATTATTAATTATTATTATTAATATTATTATTATTATTATTATTATTATTATTATTATTATTATTATTATTATTATAGATTTTATCGTTACTAAGTTTATCTAATAATATAAATTAATTAGAATAATACTAATCAATGAAACTTAAATATTATTATTGAATTGTAACATCCTGTTTATTGGGTGCGACTTCGATATTCATTTCTTTTTTCCTTTCCGATGGTTATCGATATTTTTTAATATCTTAAGGAAGTTTTACGAGTATTTTAAGTCGTAAATTCAATTTTACGAGTATATATTTTACTTGGTATTTAATTATTATCGGAATATCGTAATATTAGTTACGAGGTCGATTTCTATGCTGTAAAGTATATTCTGCGAGTTTATTCACATATATTTCCCGTATATTTATTTTTAAGGAATGTTCGAAAAAGTTATTCGATCCGAAAATCCCGTTCTGGGTATTCCTAATTGGGTTTCCTTTATTTTCTCATTTTCCTTTCTTTTCATTGTTTTTACTTCTTTGTTCCATCATGTCACTCCCCTACAATGATGGTCGACCTCTCGACATCCTTACACCCTTGCTGCTACCCTATATCGCTCAGGCTATGAGATTGCTTTCACCTCCTGACCAAGCAACCTGCAACACACCACTCCCTCACGCCTCCTTTCTCTCTACTCCCTCTCTTCACGCTGCTCACAAAACAACAATCAGATGTTCCACTCCTCTTCTCCATCTCGATCAACAGAGCAGCAGTAGTGCATCCACATCTCTCCCTTCACCTCTTCCCTCTGTTTGCACCCCTCTCCACCTCCGTCCCGCATTCGAGCCGCCGCCAAGAAGCACCGTAGAGACCTCCTGCTGCTAGAAACTGAAAACAGAGGGAGAAGGTACGCTTTTGACGCCGCCTGCCCGGCTGCAAGCCGCTGCCGCCTTTGATCCGCCAGAGAGACGCCGGAGGAGAGTCTCGGTCACCTGGGCCGCCAACAGCGCCGCCAAGGGGCCCGTCATTGCTGCTCGTGCCGCCAGCCCGTGTTCCTTCTTCCCCCTTTTCTCCTGTGGTTACCTGCGCATCCATTGCTCTGGTGAGCCCGCCGGACTGATTGCGCCACCGCCTCCACCCTGGGTCGTCGTCTCCGCTGGCCTCGTCTGCCCGCCTTCGCGCTACCGGAGCCATCGAAAGCCGTCTGCCCTTGCTTTGTAACACGCCGCAATCCCCTGCTAGCCTCCTTCTTCGCTCCCCTGTGTTTCCCTCTCGCCGCCGCCCTAGCGCAATCGAAGCTGAGCCGCTTCCTGCGCTTTCTTCCCCGCTCCGCCTTCACCTTGCTAAAGCTGCCACTGGTCTCGCCGCCGGGGCCTTGTGAAGCCAACGCCCTTCATCTCTATCGGGTTAAGAGAACCCTAATTTTTGTATTTAAAATTGGGCCCCAACTTTTATCTTATTACAGTTTGTATCCCACAATTATATTTACAATATCTGGCCATATTTCCTAGAATCTGCAAATCTGACCTGGCATGAGTAATTACAAAAGATGGCCCGGAAAGATATTCACATGAAATGACCCATATTTTATAATTGCAGTTTTGACCCAGATTTTTACAAATTATCAATTGTGGCCTTTGTTGTTTAATATTCGGAGTATGATCCAAGGATTTAATTATGGATTATGACCAATAGTTTTGGAACGGTATATTTTGCTTTGGAAAATGTTTTAGCGGGTTTTAACCTCGATTTTAAAAACAAGTTCCTTAGAGTTATATGTATTATATATATTCCGATCAAATTTAGCGTACGAGCTAAATTTGTTTAGTTTTGGTGTTAGGTTCGGGAACGACCCCGTAAAGGCCGAACGATTCCAAGTCAACATCCGTTGATCGATTTCCGTCTTTTGACGTCGTGTGAGTATCTCTTCCCTCGATCTAGTTATGTTAAGTTTTAGTATCATGCTAGGTTGGATCTAGCGTAACCTAGTGAGAATGCCAAGTAGTGGCCATGAACCTTAGGTGAGTTTTGAGGATTTATGATCGTTATAAAGCTTGAGGTGTTATCATCTTGTGAGGATAGTAAGGCGTTGAGTGTTTGGTTGACTTTGTGAGATCTTGAGGACTAGGGAGTTTGTTTATCCTTGTTTGGGTTATGGGTTATGATCTTGCGAGATCATAGGGTATAGAAGTCTAAGGACTTCTTGCTTGTGATGAGTGTGATGTGAGCATGAGAGATTCTAGGATGCGGTCCTAGAATGTGAGTCAAATGATCTCGCGTAGATCATTTGTGTAGAAGATTAAGACTTCTTGAGTTGAGTGAGTTGTTGATATAGATATCTTATTGTGAGCAGGTGTAGACTTCTTCCCGAGGGAAGCGAGAGTGTTGCGTGAGTTAGCGTTGGGACGAGGTAAGTCTCCGGACTTACTTAGCTCGTATTCTTTGTATTAGCATTATTGTGTGTTGGGTGGTGTGTGTTTATTATTTTACTGTTTATAACAACTAAACCGGAAATAGGATTACCGACCTTTCTATTATTTGGCCCAAGTGTATGATAACGGGCGGTGACATCACTGCCTGGCTCCCCGTGAGAGCTAGGGGGATCTCGGCGACTGGCCCGTGCTGGTTAGACGGTCGGAGGCATCCGACCGTTCCATTGCCGGAAGAAGGGACCGAGGCGAGTTTCGGAGGATTCTCGTGTCACAAAAGAAGTTGAACTAGAACGGGATATGACTTAATAAATAAAGATAATAAACCGGATTTGTGTGCTTTGAGTATGTTGTGTGACTATGTTGAATTAATTGTGTTTGTGCCTTTCCCTTTAATTCTAATGCTTCGAATATTAGCTAACGGTTTTATACCGATTGTTGTAGATTGCCTTACAGGTTAGGAAAGCGGCCGAGAGATCCGGAAGAGTGGACAGCCGGGGTTCCGTACATTTTAGGAGTGGGTTTTGGTTGGAGTCGGGTTGTGTTTTATTCTTCGTTTATTATGTTGGTATGCCGTGTGTATGGCGTTTTGATCTTTGATGTTGATTATCGGCTGAAGTCTTTTGTTGTTTTCCTTCGGGTTTCTTATCATTTGCATTAAAAGGAATTTTGATTTTGCCTTTATTTGTGCCATGTTGAAAGATCCGGTGAAATTGTTGTCAGGCTAAGGGTCGGGACCCATTGTGAGGCCCCAACCCGTAGCATCCCGAGTCCCGCGGATTCGGGGTGTTACATGAATATATCGTTTGCCAAAGCGTCGTCTCAATTAACGTACATAATATAAATTTCTAAGGTGTAGGTTGAGCGTATTGTTGACGAAGAGTCTAAAACATCTCAATTTGTGGCTTGTACGTCATGTCTAATCCATCCACGGTTTCGTCGTGCGTCGGATGCCAATACGCGAGAACGGGTGATAATGGACAATTTGGTTTACACTGTACTTGTAAAAATTTATACAAATAGTGGTCAAGATAAAAAAACATTAGTTACGATAAGTGCAATTATTGATTTAACTTGATTATAAAATAATACTTACCGCAACTAAATGGTGATGAGCCATGTTAGAGCGATGGATCCAATCGATCCTGGGGCCAAACAATCTTTGGGGGAGGGGGGGG
>BSUD01000001.1:25651014-25681381 GCA_033239045.1 Fagopyrum esculentum | reverse complement strand
GGGGGGGGGGGGGGTTGTTTGGTTAACGGAAGGCTTATATGAGCCGCACTCCAATCCAAATACACAAGAGTGCATTGGTATGTAGTTGCAAACAATGCCCCGCATAAGAGCATTTTCATCCAATATTTGGATGGTGCCATAACATTAGGTTTTTAGCAATTTGAGTCTCTTTATCATTTTTTTTTATAATGGAAAGCGGTTCGATCCCATAGACGGCGCTCCGACTATCGGATCGAAAAGCCGAAAATGATCGGCAGACGGACTAACCGTCATGAAAGACCACAACAAAGGAGAAAAAGAAAACACAAAAAATATCATAAAAACCCGACTAGTCCATTGTTTCGTGCATTTGCGAATCGCGTTGCTCATTCATGCAAAATAATCATGAACAAATATGGCCAACATAGAAATCGCATCAGACAATTATATTTTAATTTAAAGACATTCGACTAGTCCAATTGATAATAGGGTGTGAGGGAGGACGTGCATGATCTTCTAAGCACAACCTCCTATCAAACAAAAGAGCATAATTGTGCATTAGATGAGCATGATCATGTTCTTATTGTTCACTCACGTTTTACACATTGAAATCGAGACCGATGATTATTTTAGATTCAAAGCTTCTTAGAGGTTCTCACTCATTACCGTAAGGTAAGATTATAAGTATTATGAATTTACTTCAATAAAATTGAAATTATAACTTTAGTGTAAATTTTAAAATATCTTTAATTTTAGTACCCATTTGGTTAAAGGGTGGAATGAAAACGGTTTAAGGGGAAGACAGTGAATGAAAATGATTATGTTAGTTTCATGTGTTAAATGACCTCTAACATTTCATTTTAGTTGCTAAATAAGCAGGATTATGAGGATATTTTTTTCCGAAAAGGATTCTTAGCAATTCAAAACGGACCCTTAATTTATAATTTAATGATAAAATATCATTGACGATGACATTTATGATATCAAACCACCACCAAAGCACAATAATACTATCATACAACAAAAACACAACATTAAGTGAAAAAACAAAAACCTGGATGTCGCAAACTTGACTTTGATGGATCTAAATTTGACTTGGGAGTAAGCTTTGTGATTCGAAATCCTAATGGAGAGGTAGTTATCCTCGAAGCTAAAAAAAAAATCAATCCGGTAATAAAACCCGAAGCTTTTGCCCTTAAATTTGGCTTGCAAGAAGCTATCAAATTACAGATAAAAAAGATCGAAACCGAGGGTGATAATTTGTGTGTTATCAAACAATCCAAGATTTGTGAAGTTTTTCTTTAGAGGTCGCGATGATTATATCGACTCTAGAATGAATCTTCGTTTCTTTAGCGATGTCCAAATCAATCATATTTTCAGAGATCAACGGTGTTGCTGACTGACTGATTCATTTGAAAATTTCGACACCCAACACTTTTCTGATGACCATGAATCCGAAAGGACTGTAGTCCGACCTAACCAATTTTCGTTATAAAAAAAATTAGAAATTATTATCCCGTATCTAGATTTGACAAACACACGCAAAAAAAAACAGTTGAAGAGAAGGACGAAAAGAGCAAAGTTAGTTAGGTCAAAATACAAAATAGCGCGCCTAATGCTTCGGAGCTTCTTCCACCTCTCCATTTGGCCCTCTTCTTCCTCCCACACCCACTCTCATTTCTCGCCCTCTTTCTCTCTACCTCTGACCGAAACCCTAAGCGCTCCAATTTTCCAGAAATTTTCGAATTCGGCATTCCCCTATCGGTGTCCCCTTCTCATTTCCCCACATCAGTGCGGGAACTACATTTTGCATTTCGTTTAATCGCAATCTACACTTCTTCAGTTGAGCGAGCTTTCCATTTCATGCAATTCTAGGGTTCGCATCGCCAAGGTATTTCTTTTTATTATTTACTTTCCCTTTTCTCGCATACATTTTGCTTCCTTCCCCCAATTTTCTGATTTGGTGATGATGTCTGTGGGTTACTATGAATCTCTTTCCATTCTTGTAGTGGATCTCACTTGATCCATTTTTTGCTCCTTTCTTTCTGGCAATCATCAATGGCAAAATATCTCCTCTGCATGGATTACATTACTTTTTGTCCTATTTTGAGTAGAGCCTTCACTGGAGAGATGTTATAATCAGCATTTCCGATTCAAGATTGATCTCTAGAAATTCTCTAATAACTGCTTCTTGAATGGATTCTGGTGAAGGATATACTTGTTTAGGTATAATGAACATTGATGTATTTGCCTTCAAAGTCCAAACCAAGGTTTCAGAACTTGATATAGAAGAGGTAATAGATTGATTCTACCTTTTTAACAAATGGTCGGGAATTAGTTCTCTTTCCTCTATGAATATGGCTTTACATGCGTCAAGACCTAAGTTGGATACTCATGGTCTTGCTTTCCATGTGCAGGTGATGGTCAAAGTTTGTTTCCACAAATGATCGCTTTCAAGATCCTGATACAAGCAATGGAATCCGTTCGCATTCTGCTGCAAGTTCAGGTACTAGGATTGCAGGATCTGGTTTGACTTGCAAACGTACAAACACGGATTCCAGGGTTTTCAAGATGGATTTCAGTGAACCGGAGCATCTTGAAAGTGGATACATTGTAAGAGAATCCCTAAACAATAACAAAGCTGAATCAAGTGGTGGTGACAGTTGGCAACCGTCGTTTCCTGAAGTTACCCCAGTTGAGGATTCATCTGAAAGCAACAACTCATCAGGATTGCGAATAGATCAAATTGTCCATAGGGAAAAAAGTAAATCAAATAACAGTCAATTGAAAACAGATTTAGTTGATAACTTGATCGACCATGATCCTGCGGTGACCTCCACAACTGCACGTACCACATCTTTATCATCCGAAGCTCTCTATCAAGCCAAGGATCAAAATGAAAAAAATGAGTCCGACGGTTTTGTTGTTCGTTTGGAAGAGAATCAATCAAAGTTGGAAGATGACAAAAATGCTGCACAAGGCATATCTGCGATGGATAGTCCATCAATCCAAATGATGGAAAGAGATGGAGACTATGACCCTAACAGGATACCTTCTTCTGTTTTCTCTAGAAATGATTCTGCGAACCCGGGAGAGTGGAGTGCTGCCTCCAACGATTCATTGTTCAGCCTTCATGGTGGGATGAGTTTTGGTAGAGATCAAGCTGTATTCTTATCTGCTGAGTCTCGTAAAGTACGAGACGGGCAAAGACCAGAAGAGCTTACCATGATAGATGAGCTGACAGATACTCCGCCCTTAGCTTCTGTTGGAGCTGATGATGGCAAAGATGAAGAAAAAGAGTTGGCCCAGGATAAAACCAAGGAAGACGTTGAAAAAGCACGCCCTCCTAGTGGACAATTAGCAAAACCTTCATCTGCAATAACGCTTTCTAGTGTCTCTGGTCGGTCTGATGGAAGTGAAGGCAGCACCTTCTCATTTGCTTTTCCCATGTAAGCTGGTTTCATTTAAGTAGCTTCGTTTTAATTTGTTATAAACAGTTTATAATTTTTTGAAACTGTATATAGCTCCTATTCATGAAGATGGTTTGGCTAATGGAATCCTTGTCTCTGTAGACTTTAAGGGTTTCAAATGTAGACTTTTAAAGATCCAATTACCCATCTATGGGAGTTAAGCCTTGGCCACATAACTAATTTGGTTCCTTCCTGTTCAGATTGGCGCCAGGTTATAGTTCAAAGAAAGGGAATGCGTCTAGCCCTCAAACAAGTCATTATAGGGAACCCAACTCAGAAGCAGAACACCACTCAACGGGGCCACCACCACAGAAGCAGTCTGCTAGCAAAGCCCGCAAATTCTCTTGCTTCTCATGCTGCACACGCCTCTCCTGTTGCTCCTTGGCGTCTTTCTGCTCTTTCCGTTCTTGCTCGTTCTGCTCATCTTGCTGGCCATTCAAGTCACGAAGCCGGTAAATCTCTTTATCGAAGTCTCATTCGCCTCTCCTTTGCGAGAATGGGCTTGCCTGGCCTGCTGCCAGGACTCTCTCCATTCTTGCAGAGCTTGTAGTTTGTACTGAGGTCAACAATGGTGTTATACTGGTAGCCTACACACTGCCTGCAAGAGTTTTAGCTGCTTCCCTCTTAGTTGATACAAACAATAGACCATCTCCAGGAGAAACAAGCAAGCATTTGGTGTACCAAGAAAAATTAACTTCTGTATTTGATATAGCCATTGTAGGCTTTTTTTGAGAAACACCCAACTTTTACTAGGCACACACTTAAACTATAGGCTATGTAGATCTACATACCATATGATATGAAAGATACAAAATATAGAGGAATAATGTCAGCCTTCTTGACCCATTCAGTCCACTTAATAGATTCAGTTTTTGAAAATTTTGTTGTAAATCATTCTTGAGGGCCTCCCCAAATTCACTAACCATTAGGGTTAACGACAATGCGCTTAAGCGGATGAGCAACATCACGAGCCCCAGCATGGTTGACAAACTCCGCGGGGGAGAAGAAGCTTCCATGGCAGACACACATAATCCTGACCTCTTCTCCTTTCCTGTACCTATAAAGAATTCCTTCTACTTTCCTGCCTTTTGGACCATCTCCTATTGTGAACACACAAGGCATGTCTTCTATCTTTTCATTTACTCTTGCCTTCTTTTGAATATCTGAAGTATTAAACCGCTTGCTTGAAACTTGTGCAGTTCTGATGCCAGGACATGAACCTGCTTCTTCCAGAGATTGAATGCTTCCAGAAGTTCTTTCTTCACCATTGCTTCCAAAACCTGTTATTTGAAAAGAATGGAGAAAAACATAAATGGAGATCAATAAAAGAAGTTTTTTGTATGCATAGCTGATATCTGGTACATATCTTGCTCACACCCAATACCTATCGGTGTGAGTCATTTCTGACATTGAGTTACATCCATGTATTGATGCCTGTCTGTCCCTTAAAAGTGAGTCCAATTCTGTGTTTGTAGGATCAAGTGACTGTAATCCTGGGTTCTCCTCAATATGAAAAGTAGAGTTGTTTACTAGTATTTAGGGAACCTCAATCAACACCCAAAAACCCACAATGAATCCAGGCTAGACTGGGTTTTTTCATTGTCAACTGTTACAATATGTTCATAGTCCAGACCAAACATGAAGCCAGTCATCAGAAAGTACAAATTCCTCCATTATTAAATAATAAGTGTAGAAACATACCTTCCAGTGTTTTTTCAGACTCAAAATTAACACCAGAGGAGCTTCTTTTTCCTTGTGATTCACTTGATCCTTGCAAATTCCCACAAGCCACATGAACCCAATTACATTTTCCGGGAAATTCCAGATCCAAATTCAGATTCAAGTTATCCCCTGACCCGTTTTCCTTGACACTTGTCTGTTTCTCCAACCTTTTCCTCTTAGCTTCAATTCTCCCGAAGCTCTGCAACTCCGGCGGCAGAGACGCCGTTCTTATCAGCGCCTCCTCCCCACTTGTTAGGGTTATGGCCCCACCTACCGAGGATGATCTTATCAAGCCCTTGTGGGATTTGTCCACACCAAATTGACCACCTAGTGACAACCCTAGATTCAGTTCTTCTTCCGGCGAGTGGTGGTTATCGTGGCGGCGGAGGGTGGTGTTTGGGCTAGTGGGTATGAAGCTGTGCTTTGTGAGTTCAAGGGAAAAGACGTCATTCTGTTTGGTTCTTGTTTCGTTGCTGTTGAACTTGTCCATTCTTTTGGCAATGATAGATTTATGGTGGAAGAGACCACAGGAATGGTGGATGTAGAACCACACCTTTATTAATAATATAATGATCCTATATATATAGGATTACAAGAGAATTAAAGGAAACTAATAAGGATTACCGAAATAAAATCAAATTGAAACTAACCTAATATATAAAGATAATATATCTAAATAGAATATATGATATTCTTCAATACACCCCCGCAGTCAAAGCGTGGGTAGACGGATGACGCTGAAGACTGGATCAACGAGTACACCAGTTGAGCGGTGACACCACCAGTAGAGCGACAACATCAATAGATTGATATGATCACCAGTAAATCGGTAGCAATGGTAGATTTAGATGCCGAAAGGTTGACGACGTGCCTTAAGGCCGGCTAGCCCAATCGGACGAACTACTATTGTTCATGCCCGCGTTCAATGTCGTAAGGTGACAAACCCGATAAGTCGGGAGACGAGAAATCGAACCCGCTCTGATACCATGATAGATTTATGGTGGAAGAGACCACAGGAATGGTGGATGTAGAACCACACCTTTATTAATAATATAATGATCCTATATATATAGGATTACAAGAGAATTAAAGGAAACTAATAAGGATTACCGAAATAAAATCAAATTGAAACTAACCTAATATATAAAGATAATATATCTAAATAGAATATATGATATTCTTCAATATCATATAGAACCACACCAGTAGAGCGGGTTCGATTCGGGACCTCAACCTCGTCTAAATCTACATTTACCACTGATTTACTAGTGGTCCTATCGATCTAATGTTGTCACCGATCTACTGGTGGTCATATCGATTTTACAAGTGGTGTTTGTGTCACCGCTCATTGTTGATCGAAGTGTTCTCTTTGCTCATTGTCAATGAAATGGTCCAGCCTTCAGCGTTGTTTGTCTACCCACGCTTCGACTGCGGGGGCGTATTGGAAGATACATATCACAATATATTCCTATTAAATAAATAATGATATTATTCCGTTATATTAGGCTAGATTATATTTGATTCTATTATTGCAATCTTTATTATTCTATTCTTATTCTATTGTAATCCCTATATAAAGGGTCATTGCTGCATCAATATATTTGTGGTTCTATCTCCACCATTCGTGTGGTATTCTTCCACCAAAATCTATCAGGCAACACTATAAATTATGTGTTTGCTGCAGTGGCCATGGTGTTGTTCTGTCATGCAGAAAAATATAAGCTTTGATCAGACAATTGGTGTAGTTCTTTGGAAGAGGAAGAAATCCCAATGGAGTGGGGAGGTATAAAATATGTTAGTAAAATATCGAAAGTGAAATTCAGCAACTTGAACATAAAAAATGGGCAAAGAAGAAGGGTGGAGAAGACAAGTAGACAATGGAGAAGGCAACTCGGCAACTTGAGTTATGGTGGTAGGGACTATCAAATCTACGTATTGATTTTAGTCGCTACGTTGGTTAAGGAGTGGAGCGAAAATTGTCAGAATAATTAAAATGTAAATAATTATTTTAAATTTATATGTTAAAAGACTTGCATTCTATATTAGTCTCTAGATAGACATAATTTTTTATTGATTCGCTAATATTTTGTTTTTGAAAATGATTTTTAACAATTCTAATGGATCTTTAATTTTTAAATTTCATTTCTTTCTCGTAGTAAAAAACACAAAATTTAGTATATACTTTATATTCTAATTTGTGCTTGATATTGAGTAGTATTTGTTGTCTATCCATAATGTGCTCAAAATCTATTAAGTTATGTCCCCTAATTGAATTTTGAGATTAGGAGGATTGTGTAATTTTGCTTACTTTTATACCCATTGTCAAATTTCTTTGAAGTACTCTTACGGTTAATGGTGTCGTAAATACATACAGATATTCCTTTTATTTTTCATGAACCCGTAGTTTGAAATTGAGAATTTTTTAATTTTATTATGGTCCAAGCTATTGTTGAGTGATTGGAATCTTGCAGGAAATTTTAAAAAAAATAAACAAGGAACCCGCAGTTTAAAACTACGGATTCCATTAAATGTCTATCGAAAGGGAAACCTATGTACTGTCAATTCGATCCTCTTCTTCAATGTGCCTCTTATTCTTCATCTAGCAACAATTCTTCTCCATTCTAACATGCAACGATTCTTCTTCATTCTATTTTGACTCTATTCCTTCATTATGCCTCTTCTCCTTCCTATTCTTCATTATAATCTGTCTCTTCTCCTTCATATTCTTCATTCAAACAAAAGACATCACTAGTCCTCAAAGATTCATAGGATATAGGCGGCCACACTAGTCCACATCGGATATGGGCGAGCAATAGGAAAACAACACCAATGGACACTCAACCGCAAGCAACACTGATCTTCATCGCGCCAACAAACCACACTCTACAACTTTAGGTATTGTTTTATTTTGTCTACCTCTAAGTGATTTTTTTCATTTCTTTTCGTAAGCAACAACGGTCTTCTCCAACAGACGGCAAGCAACACCGGTCTTCTACATTCTAATCTGTCTCTAAGTACTTTTTTCATTTCTTTCGTTTCTTCTTGTGATTTGCTTGTACACGGTTTTAGGTATTGTTTTATTCTGTCTCAAGCTAGCTAGCAACACCGCTCCTCATCGAGTCAAAAAGCACAACAAAAGCAAGAAACAACCTCGAAATTCCAATTCTATATTGTAAGACCGAGGTCTTAGGGACGTTGTCCTCATGCCAACCATTCTCGCACAAAAATTCTCAAGAGGTCACCTTCCTGAATTTGTTCTCGCACGAGCACACTTAACTACAGAGTTCTTTGTCCTCACTCGACCACTGGAAAAGAAGAATTATTGTTGACATAAGTAGCAACTCATCCTTATAAGTTAACCATAAATTCTCATGCAAATGAGGACGCTCCCCTCATGTCAACCGAGTTCTTTGTTCTCACTCGACCACTGAAAAAGAAGAATTCTTGTTGATATGAGTAACAAATCATCCTTATAAGTTAACCATAAATCCCCATGTAAATGATGCGGGATGATAATTTCACGGGGTGTTACAATATCTTTCCAACAATCAACTTTGAGAACAAATTTAGGTACATTTTCTATACTTCTTACGGTTGATTTTGGAGTATGTTGTAGTCTATATATGATTGTTTTCCATACATAAATTTGGAGTTTATCCAATTTGTTTAATGCTTTTATAAGGTGGATACGTTGTTCCTACAACTATGGATTCACCTCGCAATCTCAAGTGTTATCGGGATGCTTTGGACAGACAACTACAAAATGATGTTAGCTTGATTATGCTCATACTTGTCGATATAAATTACAATAACATAACGTACATCCTAACAATGCTTATATTTTAATACTTTACATGGGTTTCTTATACACGGGAAGTATTGGAACTTTATCCCGAGATATGCCGATCGCGGTCCCGTATATATATAGATCATGACTCATATGTAAACAACTCTTACCATGTGAACATGTAAACACCGAGTATATGTGACTATACCGCCGAATATATAGAGTCAGGTCCGGCGAATATTTCTTCCACTAATAACATGATCTTTTTTTTCTTTTAATATCCTCTGATCTCATCCATCTATTTAACGATCTAACGGATACAATTTGCTCTCATTTTACATGGTAAGAGCTGTTTACATGAGAGTCAACCTCTCTCTCTCTCTCTATATATATATATACATATATATATGACAGAGGCTCCACTTATATGTTTCGACATAGTTGAGTGGCATCGACCGGATCGGGTCATACTACAATTTAGGTTTCCACAAGTTGTACACGTCCTTGTGAATATAACAAATAACTACACAAGATGACCGAAGAGGAAAATCAGACTACAACCGGACCGAATTTCATGGTCAATTTGTCAAGTTGTGGATGAACCGCGCCAATTCAAATGTCATATCACATGTATGAATTCATTTATGGTGAAAACCAAAAATGTTCATTTTGCCATAAAGTGTATATTCAATTATATTGAATTATATGTACATTCATTGTCATATCACAACCTCTTAGTGTCGTATTGCCCAAAACACAACGGGTTTACATGATTTGGTATACAAACATCATGCGCTGTTTCATTGTTCCGAGAGAGCTAAATCTAGCTAGATATTATCATCCGACGGGCCCATATTTGTACATGATGGCAAGCAATTGTGAAAAGACAGTTATAAGCATTTAAATCAAACATCTCACGTTCTCTATTTTTTTTATATGTAGGACAATACGTGACCAATGTGGGAGTAGGGGACGAGAAAGCGCAAATAGTGCTCATCATCTACATAGTTCACAAGATTTTGATGGGTTGAGCCAAAATGTGGACGCGTATTGCAACTACGTGTCAAGTCAAGGTACTAGCATAATGAATAGAGTAGTCGTTGACCCATACTTCTTTCTTAGGAGTGCTATAAAAGGAGATTCATCTTATATGTCTACACCGGAGGTTTTACGATCCACCCATCCTTCTCATAATATCCTCAAAAGGGATAGAGGTAGATAAGGCAAAGATTGATGTTATTCAAAATTTACCTTATCCTACTAATGTTCGGGAAATCCGATCTTTTCTTGGTCATGCAGGTTTCTACCGACGGTTCATCAAAGACTTCTCAAAGATCTCAGCACCCCTGTGTTAATTGCTCAAGAAAGATGTCCCCTTCATAGTGGATGAGGATTGCAAGAAGGCTCACGACACTTTGAAGGCATGTCTCCCCACCGCACCGATCATCCGTTCTCCAGATTGGGAGAAACCTTTTGAAATCATGTGCGACGCCAGTGACTACGCCGTTGGAGCTGTCTTAGGACAAAAAGACGGACGGGCATCCCATGTGATCCATTATGCGTCTATGACACTCAACGGAGCACAAAGGAATTACTCCACCACCGAGAAGGAGATGTTGATGGTAGTTTTTGCCCTTGAGAAGTTCAGGCAATACTTACTTGGGGTAAAGGTAATTATTTTCACTGACCATGTAGCCCTTAGGTACCTCATGGCAAAGAAGGAGGCGAAGCCACGATTAATCCGTTGGGTGCTTCTTCTAAGCGAATTTAACCTAGAGATAAGGGACAAAAAGGGAGTTGAGAACCTGGTGGCAGATCATTTGAGCAGACTAGTACAAGAGGAGGAAGAACGAGGGAAAGAAAGAGAGATAGCCGGAAGCTTTCCAGACGATACATTCTACACAACTCTCTGTTGTGTAACCGCCCCCGCGCCTCACACCAGCCGCCCCTGCGGCCCCGTCTAGGCGCCCCTGCGGAGTTGTCGACAGAGGTTTGTCTTAAGCTTCAATCTTTTAAGCCTTGGTTTGCTGACATTGTGAATTTCATTGTCAGGAAGGAGTATCCTCCAGACTTCACCAAGGCACAACGAGAGAAAGTAAAAGCTGAAGCTCGACACTACGTTTGGGACGATCCTTACCTTTGGAAGCATTGTAGTGACCAAGTGATCCGGCGTTGCATTCCGGACAATGAGGTACAATCCGTCCTAACTTTCTGTCATTCTGAGGCATGTGGGGGGCACTTTGGAGCAAACAAAACTGCAAGAAAAGTTTTGGATGTCGGTTTCTTTTGGCCACACATTTTTCGAGACGCTTTTGCGTTTTGTAAAGTGTGTGATAGATTCCAAAGGGTGGGAAATCTTTCAAGAAGACATGAAATGCGCCAATCCTCTCTTATATTTTGTGAAATATTTGACGTTTGGGGAATTGATTTCATGGGGCCATTTCCTACGTCATTCGGGAACACATATATTTTGCTTGCGGTGGACTATGTTTCCAAGTCGGTGGAAGCAAAGGCCACCAAAACTGATGATTCAAAAGTGGTTGCAGCATTTCTTAAGGAAAATATATTTGCTAGATTTGGAATTCCGAAAGCCTTAATCAGTGATAGGGGTACCCATTTCTGCAACAAGAAGATCACGGCTCTCCTTAAGAAGTACCATGTTCACCAACGAGTATCAACAACTTATCATCCTCAAACAAACGGCCAAGCTGAGGTATCCAACTGGAAAATAAAGACCATCCTTGAAAAGACGGTTTCTCCCGGGCGGAAGGATTGGAGTGCAAGGCTAAATGAAGCTCTATGGGCATATCGGACAGCCTACAAAACTCCCATCGGAATATCCCCTTTTAGGCTCGTGTTTGGGAAAGCGTGCCACCTCCCGGTGGAACTAGAGCACAAAGCTTGGTGGGCGGTAAAGAAGTGCATCATGAACATAGAAGAAGTGGGAGAATTCCGGAAGCTCCAATTGCAAGAGTTGGAGGAACTAAGGCTAGACGCATATGATCATGCTACCACATACAAAGAAAAGACCAAAGCATGGCATGACCGGAACATCCTCCGGAAGGACTTCAAGGTAGGTAATAAGGTACTTCTCTTTCAATCCCGTTTCAAACTCTTTGCAGGTAAGTTGCGTTCAAGATGGACAGGGTCGTTCATAGTAGCCGAAGTATACCCTCACGGGGTTGTGGATCTCTATGACCCCCAAACGCACAAAGTGTTTAAGGTGAACGGACAAAGGCTAAAGCTTTACCTTGAAGGGGTCAAGAACGATCCGATTGACGAGGTGGTACTAGAGGAGGCACAGTCAGAGAAGTAGAGATCTTACATCGAGCCAACGACGTAAAACAAAGGCGCTTCTCGGGAGGCAACCCGAAGGAATAAAAATAGGAGTTTTTTTTCAAGGAAACTGCCCCTGCGGTTTTGTTTCCCGCCCCTGCGGTGACACTCAGGCTAGCGCCGCCCCCGACGTTTGGCATGCGCCTGCAACACGCCTGTCACCGCCCCCGCGGTGACAACCCCACGCCCCTGCGGCGGCCACCCTTGACACAAATTCCAGCGCCGCCCCGGCGCTGGGCCTGCGTGCCCCTCTCCCTTGTTGCCGCCCTTGTGGTGTCAAACCCCCGCCCCTGCGGGTTTACTCAAAAAAAAAATAGGATCTCGAAAAACGCCTGTACCTACCACGCACCACCCACCAACCCTCCTCACCAAACACCACCACAATCCCTCGCACATTCTATCTCAAAGCTGCGAACGCCCCTGCGCCCTCAGAGAAACCTCCCAACCACCCTCTCCGACGCCCCTGCGCCACCAACACCAAGGACACACACCTCCAACGCCCTTGCGCCACCTGCCCTCGTGCCAAACGTCACCTCCCTTCCATTGCAACGTCGCCTGCACCTTCAACGTCGCCTGCACCAAAAACCACCACCGGAGCCACTACAAGATGCCACCATCTTCGAAGCATCGAAAAATCGCCTTTTGCAGTTCTCCCGCACCTGCGGCTGCAAGCATCCGCCCCTACGCCTCACCGCCCCTGCGCCTGCATACCCGCCCTTGCGGCAATCACAACAGAAAGGTCGTTTTCTTTTCCTCATTTTAAGATTTGCTAATCCTTTGCTTCAAATACTTTCAAGAATAGAAGCCCCAAGGAAATACAAGATGACGGAAACAAAGAAGGACCGATATAGGATTGTGCAGGATCGAGTTGTGTATGCAACTCGATTTCTACATATCCCGACTTTGGAGAAACTGGGCATGCTAGAGAGCATGCAAACATTTTTGGCAAATGCTGGGCTCGGAGACTTCCTCCAGAAGAGTGCTCCGACATATCCGGAGCTCAGCAGACAGTTTATCTCCACCTTCACAATGTAGAAGGAAGACCACGTGTGTACCGGCCTCACCTTTAAGTTCAACAAGGTGAAGTACACTCTTGACTACAACAATTTACGGGAGGCTTTTGGGGTGACTCTAAACCCCTTTGAGAACTGGTGGATTCCAATCCCGGCCCCGGACCTATGTGAGTTTTGGCGAGCAGCTACCGGGTCGGACTTCCATGCTGGAGGTGAGTACTCCAACAAACTCACTCACCCCAGCTTGAGGTTGATTTCAAAGATCCTCATGAGTGTCTTCTGTGGACACAAAGAAGAAAATAAGGTCGCTCTCAAGGACCTCCCACTACTCTACTCCTGCCTTCCACATAGCGAGAAGCTGATGGATTGGCCCTCTCTCTTCCTCGCCACTTTGAAGCGGATTAGGAGGGATGAGCCGAGGGATATTGTCGGCGGTGGGGTGATCTCTTTGATCGCCTCACAAGTGATGGACCTGTCCAAGTTAGAGGATGGGATGACGGCTCCTCTCTACACTGAGGGGATGCTTAGGAGGTGCAAGCTCCTCCGGCGGGACGGGGAGAACCTGTTTTGGATCTCCCTTGCAGATGGGAGCCACCTCACCTACCTTCCCCGACCTTTATCACTAGGAGGTGAGCTCTCCGAGCTCTACATACCGGCAGATCCTTTCGTGCCAAGGAGGCCACTAGTGGCCATTGTGGAGAGGCATGCCGCCAGCTCCAGCCGGGCCCATCAGGAGGAGCACCTGTCCATCCCAGATGACGAGGAGATGCCCACAGCGGTACCAGAGGAGGACCCGGCCCTTGCGAGCCTTCAGGCTCAGATGGCGGCTATGACGACCCAACACCGGGCATGGCAGTCCGATTACCAACGGACTATGTTGGAGCAGCAGCAGAGCTGACAAGACACTTTTGCCACCTCCATGACCTCACACTTCGACCAGAGGCAGGAGGCCTGGCAGGCAGCCCAACAGCAGCAGCTGGAGGCTCAGCAGCTGGCTTGGCAGGCCAGTTTTGAGGCCTCTTTTGGTCGCCGGATGTCTGCCCAGCAGGACCGCATTGATGACATCTACCAACGCCAGGATCATTTCTTCCGCCACTTCCCTTACCCACTAGAGGAGGGTTCTTGTGGTCCATCCGGACCACCCCAGTGAGGGGTACATTTCTTTCCCTTCTCCCACATTTATCTTTGACTCATTTTCACTTTGAGGACGAAGTGCACTTCAAGTATGGGGGAGGGACATATCATTGCTTGTACAGTTTATTAAGTTGTTTTTGACATTTGTTTTTGCATTGTTTCATTCAAGTTAAAAAAAAAGAGAAAAAAACTAAAGAAGTGAAAGAAAAGGCATAAAAATTCTTGGATAAACCGAAAACCCGAAAGGGCGGTTTAGGTAAAAAGAAGGTAGTCCGACCAACCTTAGGTTGGTGCAAAATTGGACTTGAGGGATGTGAGTTAAAGTGAGAAAAGAAGAAGAGTGGCAAGGTGAAAACCCGAAAGGGCGCCTTGGCAAAATAAGCGACACCGAGTGTAGGTTTCCCTTCCGGCGTTTTGGCAACATAAGAAGGGGAGTCATAAGGAGGTTGTCCGGGTAGGCCACTCTTGGAGCAATAAGGATGGTAGTATTTTTTTCCTTTTCTCACATTTTCTCTCTTTTCCTTCTTTCTTTCTTGGCTTTTCTCTTGTTTTCCATTATTTTTCTTTCTTTCCCTTGCTTCCTGAGACCTTGAGTCTAATGGTTGTCATTTGTTTTACTCAGGACGAGTAAAAGGTCTAAGTATGGGGGAGTTTGATAGGTGATGGAATCACTATCATTTAGGGTAGTTTTTAGAGTCTTTTTATTGCATTAGTGTCGGTTTATGCTACTAACTCCTTGATCCAGAAGAAGAAGATCAAAAGAAGCTAAGGAAGGAGTTATAAGCACTTAGGAGTGAAGATCCATCATGAAGCAAAGCTTCTGTTGCTCCACCGCCCCCGCGGGTCCTTGCAGCCGCCCCTACGGTGAGTTGCCTTGACGAGACGAAGACCAGCTCCCCTACGCCCTGCCTGCGCCTCGCCTTGGGAGCTGGAAGACGAAGAGGATGTGTCGACGCCCCTGCATCGACATAGGGACGCCCCGGCGGCTTGACATCAGAAACATCAGGAAGGCGAAAGGTCAGACGTTGAAGTGCATTAAAGATCCGCCCCATCGGAGTTGTGTAGCCGCCCCAGCGGTTCTGAAGAAGATCAACCGATTCTGCCTAAACCGCCCCTGCGGTTCCTGAAGGCCGCCCTGCGGTTTAACGCCAAAAGCTTTACTCCGCCTGTTTACACTACCTTTATGGCATTTAAGGTGGCTGTTTTAGGCCGGCTATTTACTCCTAATTAAGTGTCTTTTGTTGTATAAATAGTCCATGGCTGATTGCTAGGAGAAAGACATGTTTTTCCCCATAAAATCCATTTTAGACTTGAGTTTTTCCATTGTAAACAGTTGCTAACTCCCTTGCTACATTGGGTTGGTTTGAAGCTGCTTTGTTACTTTGGTTGTAAGTTCTTTTTAATATAAGTTTTTATTCAGTAATGCTTTGTGTTTCCTTGATCTCCATTGTTTAATTGCATGTTAACTATTACTTGAGATTGACCACCTTAGGTTTTAAAGTGCATGTAAACAACTAGGATTAATAGGTTCCGGGTTCGGGTCTTTAATCTAGTATCAACTTTAAGTAATAACGGGATGTAATTACTTAAAGAAAAGGAACACAAATATAAAGATAAGTTCAACGGTTTAATCTTCTCTTTTTATCCCTTAATCTTTGTTTGAATGCTAACTTATTATTTGTTCTTGTAGGTTTACGGAACTTTAATAAGTTAAGTTGTGTTGATGCCGGTTGGCTCAACACATATGTATGATCGAGACGGGAGATTACTAAAAAACTTGTAAAAGGAACGCACCAAAGTAGCAATTGCATGCTTAGAATCAACCTAGTGTAGATTCATCCATTATTGTCTTACTTGTCGCATTTATCGCTTTTATAAGTTTTTGTGCATCAATTCAACCAAACCCCCCCCCCCCCTTTGTGTCACTTGTCATTATAATCAATAATTGCATCTAAAACACCTTAACTCTCTTGGGTTCGACCCTTACTTAATCACTATACTTGTTCTTAGTGCTAAGTCGGGATTTACTTTTGATTGGGTATAAACGACCATAAAAATACCTTCGGTCAGGCATGGTGGTACGGTTTTTGAGGAATAGAACGAAGCGGGAATGTGTTACTTCAATTATCGAGAGATGAGTATGGTTAATGACAAGTAGAGGTATCTCTCCGTAGTAGGAGGCTCGTCAAGACTAGTTGTGTATGATTTCTATGTTTTATAAGATTGACAGGAAGTAGAGATACCACCAGACTTAGGTGGAGTAAAGAAAAGACCATCGAAAGACGGCGTTTCGGGCCGGTTTGGTCACTACAGGTTGTAGCGAAACCTTTTTGGACTCACGAGTGCGCTTGGTGAGTTTGAGTCGTTAATGATGTGCATTTATCGAGTTTCTGAAGCGGATTGCAGTAGCGACATTCGTTTTGTAGTTTCGGGTGGTTCTAATCTGAACCCTAAGCTTATGCTTGTGTTGCAGACTAGTAAGAGTTGTGATAGGAGGTGGACCGTGACCTAACGGTTCATGACAACTATTGTTGTGCGAGGTGTATGAGTGGTTCTTTGAGTTCTCATTTGCTGAGAAAGGCTTGTTATACTCTTGGATTGAGTGGAACAAGCGTGACACGGGAAGCCGGTGATACGGGTTATGCAGGGTAAGAGGGTTAAGCATGTCCACGGGTCGGACCCGCCGGGTCAAGGGTCCGGGAAGGGTGACCCGGACCCGTATAAATGGCCGACCCGCCGGGTTGGCGACCCGCCGGGTCACGGGTCAGACCCGGCGGGTCGGCCACCTCATCTTAAAAAAAAATAATAATAATGGAAATAAAGTTAAAAAAGAAGAAAAGAAAGAGAGAAGAAAAATTGGACTTAAATTAAAAAAGAAGAAAATAAAGAGAGGACTTAAACTTAAAAAAATTGGACTTAAACTTAAAAAAAAGGGAAGAATTGGGCTTGAACCGGAATCCCGGTTGCCTGCGTATCCTCTCGGGGAGGAGGAATCAAAGCCCACGTAGTTCTCTTACCTTTGTTTATATACCCGATTGACCCTTACCTTAGTCGTCGGACTCTCCCGCTGATACATCCGATGACGTTTGTTGTCGCTCGTCGTCATCTTCGTCGCCTTCCTCCGCCGAGAGGTTGTTTTTTTGTGTTCGCATTTCCGCTTTCCTCCGCCGAGAGGTTGTTTTTTTGTGTTCGCATTTCCGCTTTCCTCCAATCGGCTAGGAGGACTTGTACCTCCAACGTCTCGGGCAACATGTTTGATCTCGTCGGATCGAGCACCTTTCCACTCCGGCTAAAGGTTTGCTCAAACGCTACCATTGAGGCGGGAACGGCGAGAATTTATGCCGCGATCCTTGAGAGGGTAGGGAACCTCATTCTCTCCGGTTGGCTCCGTCATTCTAATATGTTGAAATCCTCTTCTTCTTCATCATTGGCAAACTCAAAAGAAATTGTTAGATATTCGTCGAGTTCCAAATGGGAACTCGACGTGGTTTTTGCCTTTTTCGGGCCAAACAAATCTCTAGCAATTGATTTAAATTTAGATGAAGTTGAAGATGAAGGACGAGGAGGGGGTTGAGAAGATTGACCTT
The DNA here is from genome assembly GCA_033239045.1 of Fagopyrum esculentum. Lineage (NCBI taxonomy): Eukaryota > Viridiplantae > Streptophyta > Magnoliopsida > Caryophyllales > Polygonaceae > Fagopyrum > Fagopyrum esculentum. The sequence goes on along the minus strand of BSUD01000001.1, from coordinate 25,663,353 downwards.
GATTGAAAACACGATATTGAACCAATAATTCATCAAATAATTTTCTAACTTTAGCAATTATGGTAGAAACATGACAATCGGGATATTGTTCTAAACCTAAAAATTCATAATAACTTTCTAAAAATTGTTTTAAACCATCCATTTTACGTCTAGGGTCTAACACAAATGCAACAAGAAAAACATCGGGAATAGTTGTATAATAATCTAACCATTTACTTCGCATTGAATAAATAGCTTGTGAAATATTATCAATTAAAAGACCTTGTTGAATTGCAAATGCAATGTTAATTGCTACATAACAAAATATGTTTGAAGTTGGTGTATAAACATAACTAAAAGTGTTAGTAGCATCATAAAAATATTTAAAAACCTCCATTACATCTTTTGCTAAAACCCAAGATTCACCGAAAACAAAATTACCGTCAATATGTTGTGCGGCAAAACCATTTAAAAGTTCTCGATATTCATATGATTCGTAAATTATTTTGTAAGTAGAGTTCCATCTTGTACAAACATCTTTTGGAAATTTTTTAGGATAAACGCCATTTTTTTTACAATATGCATACCATTTAGTACGTACACTTTTATTAGACCAAAGTTCATTAAGAATATTTCGAATAGGTTGTACTAAATCTCCAACATATGCTAAACCGTCTCGAACACACAAGTTTAAAATATGAGCGGCACACCTAATGTGAAAAAATCTACCTCTAACCGTCGGCTTATAATAGTTGGTTAAATCTCTAATGGAAGCCGTGTTAGCAGAGACGTTGTCAAAACCGATTGAAAAAACTCGTGAACGTAATCTATATTCTTCCAAAACATTTGCAATCAAACGGGCAATGTTTTGGGCGGTGTGTTGTTCGTTGAAAACTCGTAATGCTAAAACTCTTTTGTTTAAAATCCAAAATTTATCAACAAAATGACAAGTAATACCCATATATGAATTTTTTTGAAAACCGTCGGTCCAAATATCACTACAAATAGAAACTTGAATATCACCGGTTTCCATAAAATATTTAATCAACTCTTCTTTACAAATTTTATATTTATGCATCATTTTTCTTATAGCGGTTTGACGAGAAATCGGTTTATATGCGGGTTAAGTATGATTTTGCATCCAATCATTAAAACCAACATTTTGTGCAAAACTAAATGCCAAAGAATTTACGGCTAACATTTCCGAAAATGCATCCATAGAAGAAGCATGATCATATGTAAATAAAGAAGGAGGTTGGTTAGAAGTAGATGCGTACCTGGTAAGTTGTGTTTGCCCTTGTGCTAATCCCATTTTTTCGGGATGCTTGTTCCGGATATGCCTCTTGTAGTTCCCGTAGCCTTCTCCTTTTTTGTGCTTGTATTGTGCCGCACAAAAATTGCATTTGGCATAGTAAACTCCGTTGGCATCGGGAGCACCTTTTGTAAACCAAAATCGGAAGACCGCCGCCGTTAGTTGAGTGTTGTTCAACGGCGGCTCCTCCTCCAGGAATTGGGTCCCGGATCCTTGGGTGTTGGGGAAAGAAGGTGATTCCATGTTGATATCCTCCTCCTCGAGAATATCGTGATCTCCACTTAGTAAGTTCCGCCTTAATTCCGAACCGGTTGGAGGACCGCTAACGGAATGACATCCTCGGCTAACACCTCCGCCGGATGAAGGACCGGCACCGCTAACAGAACATCTTCCTCGGCTAGACATTTATTTTGAATAATAGAATGTAGTAGTAAGAGTAGTAAAATGAAAAATAAGATAATGAGAATATGAGATTAGGAAAGTAATTGAATGTAGGAGTTGGAAATTATGGAGAGATTGAGAGAGTGAATAGATGATTGAATGAGAATTGGTGTGAGATGAAATGAATTGAGTTTGGGGTATTTATAGAAATGTTTTTAGGTTAGATTTATTATAGTTTATTGTTTTTTTATTTTGTTATAAACTAGCCGTTACAACGGCTACCCAACGGCTATATAGGCGTTGAGAATTTTTATTTTTTTAAAAAAAAAAATTTGTGACCGTTACGGGGTCGACCCGGCGGGTCGACGGGTAAGGATCTCATGACCCTTACCCGTACCCGTACCCGTGACCCGGGGAAACCGTACCCGCCGGGTCGGTGACCCATGACCCGTGGACATCCTTAAAGAGGGTAAGCATAGTTGTCTAATTAAGATAGGACGTCCGAGGTGACTTCATAAGGAGCACATCGATTTTGATGGTATCAAGTTGATCCAATGAGGATGAGGTGATAGTCATACCTCCAAGGTATGTAGAGGAGCTATGCAACCTATAAGTTGGTGGACCATAACCGCCGAGTTGCGGGATGGTTTGGACACTTCCTCCTTTCTAAGAAAGTCGATTAGATTGTGGGACCGAGACGTGTTCATGGAGCTTTATTAGGAGCGGAGGAGATTCTGTTTTCTCTAACACAAGCATCGAGTCATGGGGATTGTGTGGCTTTTTGGATACGTCCAAGCAAAGCTTGGGATACGTGTGGAATAACGAGAGAAGTTTCGCATGTGTGTTGGACGAATGTGTGAATATAAGGAGAATGACCGAAGAAGGGTCAAGAGTTAGGCGCTTCATTGCGCGCACTTGTGATGATGATGATGTTTGCGTGATGAGCGACACGTAGTTGTGTATGGACGGTAAGAGTATGATATGTGTATATATTTGCTCTGCGAGGGTTGAATACCCATCAGAGGTGATGGTTAAAGAGGGTTCAGGACGGCGGTCTTATGATTTTGATATCATCCGGGTTATTAACGTAGATGATCGGTGAAGAGATCCAGCGGAATCGTGGGATTTGTAGAATGGATTTAAGAAAGATCCGGGATAGAAGGTTCTAAGGAGAGACCCCATAGTTACCTTTATGGGATGACGGTTTTGTTAGGGTGCTAGGAGCGTCTATATGAGCTTATGATGGAGAGATGAGATAGAGCCTCCAAGAGGCTCACACTACCCTTACTAGTTCACAATGATACTAGTAAGAGGCATTTGCCTTTGAGGTGTTCACATCAGAGAGATGGCCTTAAGGCCGAGGTGGCTAAGTACATAGTCATCATGTGACTCGTCATAGGTCAAGTTGAGAACCCTAAGACGAGGAAGAAGACTTCATTTACCGCAAGTTATGTAGTGGGAGTGGGAGGATTTCTTTGTAGAGACTATTACCGGTTGGAGGCCACATAACGGTTGTGATACCTTGGGGTCAGTATGTACCGACCGACAAAGACAACGCAATTTAGACCGTCTTGGGAAACAGGACCAATGAGTCGGATATTTGTGGAATCCACTAAGTGATAGTGAGATTACCTGGGGTACCAAGTACCATCGTTCGAATAGAGCTGAACAATTCACCTCGAGATTGTGGGGCAGCATGATAGTGCCGCTTAAAGGCCTAGTTGTCTTTCATGACAGTTTTCGTTCACGGACGTATGGACGGTTAGAGAGGGCTTTTCAAGCCTTAAATGACATGTTAAGAACCTCCATGCTAAAATGAGAACAAGTGTCATCCGGATGCTTCTGGGGAATGAGTGCACATTTTATGATAATCGAAATGTGTGGGTGATGACCGTTGTGAGGCATTTTGTGAACGGAACTCTAGTACACCTTGGAGTTGGATTTTGGATGGTAGATGTGGCGATAGCTTTCGGATATGTAATAAATCTAGCCTAGAATACCATGGACGCAAAACGTCATACGTGGTGGACACGAAGAAGGAAAAGTTGAGTTTCCGGTTTACCGGACCCTTGAGATATTGATGGGAGTTGGGAAGTCGTTCACAATTTTTGTTGCCACCAAGAGTGTAAAGTATCTTCTGAGGTTTCTTTTGATAACAATTATGGAAGTATATACGTTACTCGAAGTTATGATTTTTGTCGTGTTGATCTAGGGGTAAACGCGGAGCCGATGAGACTACCGAAGGACATGGGATAATATCTTTGGTTGAGTTTACGACGAGCTAGTTACCTTTGATATGGCCAATGGGATAGATTTTTATGTGTTTTGTGTATGCGCGATTTTATGTGCATGCGCGATTTTTATGTGTTTTGTGCCCCGAGTGGGAATGTGTTGTGTGTTCGGTTAGGTTGTGACTTGGTATGCGTTATGTGATTCGTGTGAGTTTGTATGTCGGCCTTGAGAGGTCTTGACGTTGTTATACGAGTGTGTTGTGGTTATCGAGTATGTAACACCCCAAATTTTACAACTTAGGGAGTTACTGGTTAGGACCGCACAGTGGGTCCCGACCTTAGTTTGACAACAACTTAACATGATCTTACAACAAGGCACCGATAAGGAAAAACTAAAAATCATAAAAATAGTTTTTATCAATGCATGAATGTGACCAGATCAACTACAGCCGGAAAAGTAATATATCAAAGTACGGAAGGAAACGATGTTCAACTGAAAAACCCACAAATGCAAAAACTGCAAAACGTCCTAAAGTACGACACCCCGGCTGACCACTACCATCTGGATCACTCGGCATCTGCTCTAACCTGTGTCAAATCTAGACAACATATCAACCGTTAGCTAACTAACCAAATATAAGCAAAATGATAACAGCACAAACACAAACAGAGACAAAAATAAACAAACATCATGCTGGCACTCAACCAATTATTATTTGTTCTTTAAGTGATTCACATTATTCAATTTAAGTTGTGGCACGAGAACTATTATTAGTTCTCGCCTCCGTTCCTTATCCAACTGGTGTAGGTATAGCTGACTTCCTTTGGTAGCGTCACTACAAACCATGTGTGGACTAGTCCCGAAAGAAACCCCCAGCGCCCTGCGAGCTACTGAGCGGAATGCCACCGCCCGTTACTCTTAGGCCAAAATACAGGTCGGTATTTATATATCACAACCTATCTCTCTAACATGTCAATCACACACCACCATCATCATTTATACTCATATTTAGCAGTCAGCTAAGTAAGCCCAAAGGACTTACCTGTTATAATGCTCGACTCTTTAATAATCACTTGCTCTGTAACTGTACCCACTCAGTTGCCTGTTAAAGGCGATAAGTGTATTAGCACACTTTCACGTAGATAGAAGTCTAAAACTTCTGAGATTAAATAAGTATTAAGACGTACTAGCTACATTATTAGTTTTAGGGTAAAATGACCATTTTACCCTTCGTTCCGATTTTCTCGAAGACCCTAAAATTAATGTCCAAACTCCTATTTGAAGTTCTAAGATATATCCTAACTCTTAGAATTTTATTAGGTGCGAAACGGACATTTTTCTTATGTTTCTATTTTCCGGAAGAACCGAAAAAGGTTTAACTTCGGCTCTAAATATAAAATTCTTAACGGCTTATAAAATTTCCGAATTTAATATCTAGATCATCTATGAGGTTCTATCTAGCCTTAGAAGAAAGAATTTCACCAAACTGTTCAGCCGATATTTTTATAATAATTCCCAAAGTCGGTTCCTCACTCTACTTTCTTATACTTAGTCAAATTTATAAGTTCAATAAAACTGCTCAACTACCTAACTTCGGGAGCTCGTAACTTTCAATCCGACCGTTCATTTCTCACCAAATTTTAATATGATAAACTACATATATCCGTCTACAACATATCCAAAATTCAACGGTGGATCTTTATCCAAACATTTTATAATTGATCGACAAGATGGGCTGTTCGAAACCTAAAAGCTGAAGAACTTAAATTAATTTACAGCAGCCCTTCCTTCCATTTTATGAACATACTCAGCAGCTCATTTACGTTATTTATGCTTAGGCTCAACAACAGCAGTTCACAAACACATGGGTGACAGTGAAGTCGAAGAGAGGAGGAGCAAGCTTACGGAATCTGCAGTCCGGCGTTAAGGGTTGGCGTTTCCGGCGGCGATGGATCCGGCTGCGCAAGAAGACGATTATTGATTCCGGAATCGCAACAGCAGCGGAAGGAAACGGATGGACAGAGGAGTCGACTTACCGGAATGGAAGACTTGCGACAGTCCAAGGTTTGTGCGAGGCGTGCCTCGGGTCTGGATGCAAATGGATGTACTGGTGTGTTCGGTTCTGGCTGCAAGGTGACGTGTGGAGCGTCCGGGTCTGGCTGCCACGAGACCTGGTGGTCGACGGGGAAGCGGCGACAGAGGGCGGCGGTTGGCAGCGGCGTCTACAGATGAAGGCGGAGCAAAACAGCAGTCGGCTGCGGAGGCGAGATGGTTATTCCCGCAAATCCAGAATAGGGAAGGAAGGAGAAGAAGGCTCACCTGGCTGCTGCAGTCGCCGGCGGACGGAGCGGCGCAGGTACTGGGCGGCGTTTCTGGTGGAAGCGGACTCCGGCTGGTGGTGGTGGCTTCGGCGTTGCGAGGGAGGAGGAGAAGCAACGTTCCGTTGCAGTTCGGTAGAGATAACGAGTAAGCGGCAGGTGGATGAGGGAAGCGATGGTTTAGGGTTAGAGTTAATAGGGTAATTAGGATAATTTAATTAAAATGGGCTGGCTGAATATATTATCGGGCTTGCTAGTGGGCCATTCGGCCTACTCTCCCATTAGAACGGAAAAACAAACTCGTTAAAGTGCGGGAATTTATATAATACGGAATTAGTTTCCGTATTTATAAATTATAATTGATTTTATTTTAAAAGCGTAAATTATTTCCGGGAATTTAATTTATCATTTTATGTGAATCTAGGTCACATAAAATGATAAAACTAAACTCGTTTTATTTTACTGATTTATTTATTTACAATGGTCTCATTGGACTTTGTTAAATTTCACTTTACCGGAACTTAAAATTTTTTGGTTATTACATCAGTGCCCCCTTAAAAGAAGTTTCGTCCCGAAACTTAAATTATTTCCCTTACTCACACATTTCTTTCGGTATATTTTAGTTTTCTTGACATCTTTGTTTTCTACCAAGCAGCTACTCAGGCAGCAATCAAACAAGTATCACAAAAGAGAAACAGAAACACTCAAAGCAACATGAAAACCTGAAAGGTCAAACAACACAACATCCGAGTACTAACCCGTCAAACAGGAGTAACCTCTAACCCCGCAAAGAACTCGGGGTAGTTACGTCTAACACTCTCCTCAGTCTCCCAAGTGGCCTCATCAGCTCCTCTCCTAGACCACTGGATCCTCAGCATAGGTATCTCCTTGGATCGCAGACGTCTGGTACTGCGTTCCAAGACAGCTACGGGGTACTCTACAAACGTATGGTCAGGCTCCACTATCAGATCCTCATGGCTGATGACGTGTCTCGGATCCGGAATGTACTCTCGCAGCTGAGATACATGAAAAACTGGGTGTACTCCCTCTAATCTCGGTGGCAGTGCTAGTCGGTAGGCAACCTCTCCGACTCTCTCTACGATCTCAAATGGTCCGACATACCGGGGACTCAGCTTCCCCTTAATGCCGAAACGTCTAACTCCCCTCGTAGGTGACACCCTCAACCACACCTGTGCACCTACTCTAAACTCCAAAGGTCGACGCCTTTTGTCGGCGTAAGACTTCTGACGACTCTGAGCTGCTAACATCCTCTCCCGGACTAATGCAATCCGGGCGATGTCGTCCTGTATCTGATCTGGTACCACTCCATCAGCCTTGCTAGGCTCATCCCAACATAGCGGTGTACGACATTTCCGGCCGTACAAAGCCTCATAAGGTGCCATCCCAATAGACGCATGCCAGTTGTTATTATATGAAAACTCTACTAGTGGGAGGTGATCTGGCCATACCTGTCCCCAATCTAGCACACATGCCCGTAACATGTCCTCCAGGGTCTGGATGGTCCTCTCTGACTGACCGTCTGTCTGTGGGTGGTAGGCAGTGGTAAAGTGAAGACTCGTACCTAGAGCAGTATGTACCTGCTGCCAGAACCTCGAGGTAAAACGTCCATCCCTGTCGGATACGATAGTCCTCGGTACTCCATGGAGTCTCACAATATGCCTGGTGAACTCCTCTGCTAGACGACTTACCGGCCACGTCTCCTTAATCGGAATGAAACGTGCGGTCTTCGTCAGACGGTCTACTACCACCCAAATGGCATCAAAGCCTCTGCTGAGCCTCAATCCAGTGACGAAATCCATAGAAATGTCTTCCCACTTCTAGTGTGGTACTGGGAGTGGGTGTAGCTCTCCTCCGGATCTACGGTGCTCAATCTTGACCTGCTGACAGGTCGCACACTGAGCTACATAACGGGCCACATCAGGCTTCAAACCACCCCACCAGAAGGAACGTCTCAAGTCCCTATACATCTTACTCGCTCCTGGATGTACGGAGTAAGGGGTAGTATGAGCCTCACTTAGTATCCTCTGCCTCAGCTCACGGTCTGATGGCACACAAACACGGTCCTGTCGTCTCATCACTCCATCGGCACCAATAGTGAACTGAGGTGCCTCATCTCGTGCCATCCGGTCCCGGATCCGGGTCAACATCGGACAGGTCTCCTGCTTCTGTCGGATCTCACCCAACAGGTCAGGGAGTAACTCTATGGTGGCTAACTGATGAGCTGTATCCGGGAACTGGATCTCTATCTCTAACCAAGCTAAGTCTCTCTGTAGCTGTGGCTGTACTGTCAACCGGGCTATCGCCTTCTCCTGAGGCGTCTTCCGACTCAAAGCGTCGGCAACTACATTCGCCTTTCCGGGGTGGTAAAGAATCTCGAAGTCAAAATCCTTGATCAACTCTAACCACCGCCTCTGGCGGTTATTCAACTCCCGCTGAGTGAATATGTACTTCAGACTCTTATGGTCTGTGAAGATCTGACAGGTCGCTCCATAGAGATAATGACGCCAGATCTTAAGAGCGTGCACTACTGCTGCTAACTCTAGGTCATGAGTGGGGTAGTTCTCTTCATACGTCTTCAGCTGTCGAGACGCATATGCTATAACCTTACCCCTCTACATCAAGACACACCCCAAGCCCAGCTTGGATGCATCACTGTACACTACGAAGTCCTCTGTACCCTCAGGCTGTGCTAAGATCGGAGCAGACGTCAATCTCTTCTTCAGCTCATCAAAACTCTGCTGACACGGCTCAGACCAGACGAACCGAGTAGTCTTCCTTAGGAGGGAAGTGAGTGGTCGAGCGATCAGGGAAAACCCTTCCACAAACCGACGGTAATACCTTGCCAATCCAAGGAAACTACGAACCTCCTTCACATTCTTCGGAGGTTGCCAAGAAGACACTGACTCAATCTTCGCCGGGTCGACCTTAATCCCCTCGGCAGTCACTACATGGCCAAGGAATGCCACCTCTGACATCCAGAACTCACACTTGGATAGTTTAGCATATAGCTGACTATCCTGTAGAATCTGCAGCACTGTCCTCAAGTGTCCGGCATGCTCCTCTCGACTTCCAGAGTAAACTAGAATGTCGTCGATGAAGACCACTACAAACTGGTCTAAGAAGTCGATGAAAATCCCATTCATCAACTCCATAAATACTGCTGGCGCATTAGTGAGCCCGAATGGCATCACTACAAACTCATAATGACCATACCTAGTCCGGAATGCCGTCTTAGGTATGTCCTGATCTCTCACCCTCAGCTGGTGATAACCCGATCTCAAATCTATCCTCGAGAACACTGATGCTCCATGCAGCTGGTCCAACAGATCATCTATGCGAGGCAATGGATACTTATTCTTGATGGTGACCTTGTTCAACTCTCTGTAGTCGATACACAGTCTCATCGATCCATCCTTCTTCCTCACAAACAGCACTGGTGCGCCCCAGGGAGAAACACTAGGGCGTATGAAGCCCTTCTCTGCTAACTCCTCTAACTGCTTCTTCAGCTCAAGCAGCTCTATCGGGGCCATGCGGTACGGGGCCTTCGAGATCGGTCTCGTGCCCGGCTCTAACTCGATGCTAAAATCCACACTCCTCTGTGGGGGTAGCCCTGGTAAGTCGTCCTTGAAGACCTCTGCAAACTCACATGCGACTGGTATCTCCTCTACTGTCAGGCTCTTGCGCTCCTTCATGGCATAACACCAGAAGGCCTCGCAACCCTGTGCTATCAATCTGGCTGCCCTCACTGCACTGATGACTGTGCCGGACTTTCCGAGGTCCCAACCTCGGAATATAACTCTGTGGCCCTCCTCCGTGGCAACAGTCACAGTCCTCCTACCAATATCCAAGACGGCTCCATGTCTAGTCATCCAATCTATCCCTAGTATCACGTCCTCATGTGCTAGGGGCATGACTAGAAAATTTACTAACCAAATCCGACCTCCCAGGTGAATAGGGCAGTCATAAATCTCTCGAGATCCTCTAACCTTACCCCCATCTGGTAACCCAACCACGAAAGGTACACCCTCTACTGTAGCTAAGGACAACCTATCTACACATGCATCTGATATAAAGGAGTGTGTGGCACCCGTATCAAATAAAACACGCACAGGTAAGTCATGGATCCAAATGGTACCTGTGGTCGGAGGTGCTGCAGGCTGCTCAGTGCTCCTCAGCTCAAACACTCTCGATGGTCCTCCTCTAGTGTCAGTGGTACTACCACGTCCTCTGCCACGACCTGACTCCTGTGCAGCACTGTATGAAGCAGGATGTCCTGGAGCCCGGTACTGCTGCTGCTGCTGACTCGGAGCTCGGTACTGAGGGGGTCTCTGTACACTCTTCTCAGCACCTGCAGGAGAAGATCCCTGCTGAGAAGAAGCCTTGCCCTGACGGCAGAAAGTAGCCCTGTGTCCCGGCTTCCCACAAGTAAAGCAAGTGACCAGTGGTTTCGGGCAGTCCGGCTTAATGTGATCACGGCCACCACAGTTAAAGCACTGTCGATCTCCACTGGGTGTCCGGACTGTAGAGTGGTAGCTGGACCTCCCCTGAGTCTGTCCTCTACTATGGCCTGCTACTGCCCCACTGCTACCAACATGTCCTGTCCTCTGCCGCTTATCTGGCCCACTAGACTGTGCTGCTTTCCTAGAAGCTGGCCTATCTCTCTCATAAGCAGAAGCCCTATCTTGATAATCAGACAAGGTCTCACAGCGGAATCCAGCCAGGTAGGATCGGGTACTCTCTCTCAACCTCCTGGAGAAAAGATAAACATGCTGCTCTTCTGGAGGTGCAGACGGTCCAAGCAAAGTCAACTCCTTCTGAAACTTCTTTACGGCTGCAGCAATCGGGATATCCTCGAATCCCGCCTCAATGAAATCCTGGAATCTCTCCCTCCTCAGCGAAACTGGGCAGTACCTGTCTCTAACAATGGTCTTCATCTGCTCCCAGCTGGTGACTCGGCTACGAATGGTACGCCACCATGAATGAGCATCATCTGTGAAGCAGGTCTGTATCAAATCCACCTGTCGGTCCACGGGCAACGTATTGCCTCCAAAGCAGTCTCAATCTTCCCTATCCAGTGCTCCACCTCTAGCCCTATCTCTCCGCTGAATGAGGGAACCTTCTGAGAGTTGAAAGCCTTCAACCACTCATCCGGTCTCGGTGCTCTGACCCCAGTAGGTGCTCTATCAACAGCAGCCCTCCTCTCAGATACAGCCGGCACCTAAGACACTCCCTGTGTCACCTGAGCTGATCTAGCCGGCTCCACTGATGGTACCTGAGTAAGCCTCTCCACTCTGGCAGCTTCTTCCCTGCGCTCAACATAGGCTCTGAACTCTCTATACTCCGATGCTCCAATAGAGACACGTCCCGACTCCGTAGAACGAGCTCCCTGCGCTCCAGACCTAGCGGCGGGCACAGGCCTGACCTCGGGGCCTACACTCTCAGCTACTTCCTCTACAGCAGCCTCTGGTACGCTTGCTGCAGGTGGGTCATCTCGAGGGACTCGTCCTCGACCTCTCCCTAGTGGAGGTCTACCCACACGACCACGCCCTCTGACAGTAGGGGTGCTATCAGCTCGATCCTGTCTGACTGGGGGAAGGGGGGGACGACCCCTACCTCGGCCAGTCACTTGTGCAGCCCTAGTACGTGCCATCTATACGAATAGTAATAACTACAGTTATAAACTAGCTAATCTATCATAACAGTACAAGTCTATAAATATTCTAAGATTACCGAGATCCGCAGAGGTAGTGGTGGTCGTCCGTACTTTCTATCCCAACCCGACTCTGTATGCATTTTAAAACTAAAAATTTTCTTTGGAAAACTCAGACCCTTTTCGGGTTCTGTTTATTTACTTATATGACCTTTTTAGAAGATTCAAGTGCCATTGTTGCCAACCTAGAGCTCTGATACCATGTTGTAACACCCCAAATTTTACAACTTAGGGAGTTACTGGTTAGGACCGCACAGTGGGTCCCGACCTTAGTTTGACAACAACTTAACATGATCTTACAACAAGGCACCGATAAGGAAAAACTAAAAATCATAAAAATAGTTTTTATCAATGCATGAATGTGACCAGATCAACTACAGCCGGAA
>BSUD01000001.1:25506835-25650150 GCA_033239045.1 Fagopyrum esculentum | reverse complement strand
GGACGGAGCGGCGCAGGTACTGGGCGGCGTTTCTGGTGGAAGCGGACTCCGGCTGGTGGTGGTGGCTTCGGCGTTGCGAGGGAGGAGGAGAAGCAACGTTCCGTTGCAGTTCGGTAGAGATAACGAGTAAGCGGCAGGTGGATGAGGGAAGCGATGGTTTAGGGTTAGAGTTAATAGGGTAATTAGGATAATTTAATTAAAATGGGCTGGCTGAATATATTATCGGGCTTGCTAGTGGGCCATTCGGCCTACTCTCCCATTAGAACGGAAAAACAAACTCGTTAAAGTGCGGGAATTTATATAATACGGAATTAGTTTCCGTATTTATAAATTATAATTGATTTTATTTTAAAAGCGTAAATTATTTCCGGGAATTTAATTTATCATTTTATGTGAATCTAGGTCACATAAAATGATAAAACTAAACTCGTTTTATTTTACTGATTTATTTATTTACAATGGTCTCATCGGACTTTGTTAAATTTCACTTTACCGGAACTTAAAATTTTTGGTTATTACAGAGTAGAGAGTTGGCACGTTTATGGCTTTGAGGGTTACCGAGTTTGTTATACAGAGAGTTTTGCATTATCAATGTTTTGGGACGAAACTTGTTTTTAGGGGGATTAGTTGTAACATCTGGAATTTTTATTCCGGGCGTTGAGAGGTTTATCGACCTTCCCGCAGGCGCGGCTCAGTTTTCCCGCAGCCACGAGGCGCTGAGTAACGGTATTTATCCTACATCTCGTTCCGACCTCTCATTTCCACCCTTGCTTTTGGACCTCTCGGTTCCTAGCGTTTTTGGGAGAATGGGTCAGCTGACCCTTGAGCTTCCCCTTTTGTGGCAGCCTTGTCCCTTCTCTCTCTCTCCTCTCATTCTTGATTTCACGTGAAAGCTTCTCTCCCTTTTCTCTTTCTTTTCTCTTTGGCTTGGAAGCCCTTCTTGATGATCTTTCCATTCTTCTTCTTGTTTGGATGTCCAACAGTGGGATTCTACAGATCCGGATTTGTAAGTGTAAGCCCTTTCCTCCCTCTCCATTCTTCATCTTCATCTCCTTCCTTGAGCTCCAATGGTGGAAGCCATGGATCCTTAGCTTTCTTCCTCTTTGTGTTGCATGTGCTCGGATCTAGCGTAGATCTGGTGTGTTGATGATGTTGAGTGTGGTGATCAATTTGGATTGGAACAAGCCAGCCTTGAGTGACCGGGAACACCAAGAACCAGTCGAAGAAGAGGTCGAAGTCCCCTTTCTGGAGTTCGACCGCACCCGCGTCTGGACAGCGCCGCGGGGGCGGCCATGCACCTGAGCCGCAGGGGCGGCCTAGTGAGCCGCAGGGGTGGCTAGCCCAGGCGACAGGGGCGGCCACTTGCTCAGCCAGCCACCCCGTGCGGCCTTCTTCTTCTCTTCACGGTTGTGCTTCCTTCCTTCCGTTCCGCGCCTTTGCCAAGTGAGTATCCTCCCCTAAGCTTGTGTTCTTAGCTTCTCCTAGAGTGTATACATGTTAGAAGCATGCTAGGATGACTTAGATAACCTTGTGGAATTCCATGTAGTGGCCTTGGATCTTAGATGAGCGTTTGAGGTTATCGATGCTCTTAGACTTGTTGAGTGTCGGGGCTTGAGTTGTTTATCTTATGGTGAGTGTAGGGCTGCCCTTGTGAAAAGAGGCTTGTGAGGATTTGATGATTACGGTTACACTTCGGTTGAGGTGGTAGAGATTAGGACGAGCGTATCCATCTTGTGCTTCAATTTTTGATCTTGCGAGAGCTTTAGGACTAGAAGTCTAAGGACTTCTAGCTTGTGAGTAGTTGTTGACTATCGTGCCTTGTCTTGCACAAGCTTGGTTATATTCCTACTGGAATTGTGATTCGGTTTATCGTTGGGACGAGGTAAGTCTACGGACTTACTTTGCTCGCTTTTACGCATTATTTGGATATGTGATGGTGGTGTGTTCTTTACCTTTGTTGATAATCATGAAAGCGGATTAGGGCAACTCGGTTATATATATTTGGCCCATTGTGTTTTATTATCGGGCGGTGACATTACTGCCCAGCCTTCTAAGGGAGACTGGGGGGATCTCTGCGACCAGGTCATACACGGTATAAGGGCAGACTTCTTCGTCACTCCCTCAGGGTATACGGGTTGAGCGCCGCCACACTCCTGTTGGTTACACGGGAACAGAGGCGAGAGTTATAAGACTCTCGTCTCACACTTGAACGAATGGATTAGATATGGAACAACCTAAAAAGATAATAAGTAACGGATGTGTATGTATACAAGTATGATGCGTGTTATGTGTGTTTCTGTGTGTGATTGTGCCTTTGCTATCTTTATAATGCCTAGAATGTGAGCTAACGGTTTTATACCGCTTGTTGTAGTTACGTGCAGGTTAGGTGTGGCCGAGTGATCCAAAGGAGTGGGCAGTCGGGGTTCCGTACATCTTAGGTCGAGTTTGGGTTTCTGAGTCCATGTATTATCGTTGTATATTATATTGTGTATTCTTGGCGTTGTTGTATAGACGGCTGATGTCTTTCCTTTCTTGTTGTATTCGGGAATCATGTCATTTCATTAAACTTGTTTTCGGGTTTGGCCTTTATTTGTGTCTTGTTGGAAAGGTCCGGTGAGATTGTTGTTAGGCTAAGGGTCGGGACCCATTGTGAGGTCTCTCCCGTAGCATTCAAATATCCCGCGGATTCGGGGTGTTACAGGAAAGATTTAATGAATTACTACATTCATGCCCTTACCATGGATTCGAGAAGAAAGAACTTCTTGAATATGTGTATAGTGGACCGAACGACACTACAAGGAATTTGGTGGACACCACAAATTCCATGAATTTACAAGAATGAACGAAGATGAAGCTTGAGACTACCTTCTAATTGTTGTTGAACATATAGGGAAGTACGCCAAGAAACACAACAAGACACGAGGTGTCTACAACAATAAGGATGATGACAGGATTCACAAGTTATGTGAGAACATGCAAGCCTCGATGAAGTTTGTTGACGGTAATAACACTTCCTTAGTCGCTAATTTAGATACTAATATAAACTGTCAATTTTGCAAGGGAATGGACCATGAGATAGAGGATTGTTCAGGCTTCAATCAACACATGATATAGTATGAGATCATGGAACAAGTCAAATATTTGGGAAATCAAAGAGACCTTCAAAGGGACAACGTCAATGCGAGACCTCCTTCCCCACTTATAAAAATAACACAAAATACAAATCTTATTGACAGAAATATAAAAGTCAATCATTTCATCAATAACAAGGGACAATGGGATCCACTAAAATAAAAAATGAACTACAAAACATCATTAACCATGATATCAGGAAAAAAAAAGGAGAGAATTATTTCAAATAATGAAATTTAGGATAAAATATACTAGAAAGGTAGTAATAATGGTTGATTCACTACTAAATATGTTTCTCAGATGATTGAGACACATACATGATTTTCTCAAACAAATATTTGTAACTGGATATGAAAACTTGATACCCAACCTAAAATTAAAACTGATCTAGAAAATTTCACAAAATGGAATTTCCATAAAAGAAAAACTAGACAAAAGAATCGTAGTCATAAGATATTGCGAACTTTGCAACCATCACCTCGAGGATCTAACCCATATGATGTTGTTTAGCAAACAAATCATTGAAAAAAATTGACAAAACAATGTTAATCAACATAAATAAAACTAATTGTCACAACCAAAAATTCATGAAATTCTAATTGAACTTAAAAATAATCTTAGGCCAAACAAGCTTGCTTGCATCGCAACCATCCGGTGGAGCATATGATTCTTCATAAACAAAATCATTTTCGGTAATGAACTCACACGGTCATGTAAATAGATTACTGACTTCATCAAAGAACAAATCCATAGGTGGAAAATCAATACCCTTGATGAGGATGACTATGAAATTAAACAACAAAAGAAGGTAAATCTTATCGTAAGGAAAAAACACATAATATTAAATGGGATAAACCAAAACTTGGTTTTCATAAATTAAAATTTAACGGGTCAAAACTTGATTCGGGAATTACATCAATCGGCTACATGATTTGGGAACACAATGGAAAAGTCGTTAGCCTGAATACCAAAAAGAATAACTTCAACTCGGTTCTAAAAGTTGAAGTTTTCTCCCTTAAATCATGCCTTCATGAGACCACAATGAAAAAGTCGTTAGTCTTAATGCGAAAAAGAGTAAATTCAACTCGGTTCTAAAAGTTGAAGCTTTCGCCCTTAAATCAAGCGTTCATGAGGCAATTATACTCCAAATAAAAAAGATTGAAATTGAAGGGGGTATCTTTGTGTTATTAAAACACTTCAAGGATGTTGGAGTTGCCCTTATTCAACCTTTAATCAACACATGATATAGTATGAGATCATGGATCAAGTCAAATATTTGAGAAATCAAAGAGACCATCAAAGGGACAACGTCAACGCAAGACCTCCTTTCCCACTTATAAAAATAACACAAAATACAAAACTTATTGACACTAATATAAAAGTCAGTCATTTCATCAATTATAGGGGACAATGAGATTCACTAAAATAAAAAATGAACTACAAAACATCATTAACCTTGATACCAGGAAAAAAATAAAGGAAACAATTATTTCAAACAATGAAATTTAGGATAAAATATACTAGAAAGGTAGTAATAATGGTTGGTTCACTACTAAATCTGCTTCTCAGATGATTGAGACACAGACGTGCTTTGCTCAACCACAAATTTGTAATTGGATCTGAAAACTTGATACCCAACCTAAAATAAAAAACTTCTCTAGAAAATTTCACAAAATGGATTCCAATAAAAGAAAAACTAGACGTACGAAGAATCGTAGTCACAAAACATTATGAACTTTGCAACCATAAGCTTGCTTGCATCGCAACCATCTGGTGGAACATATGGTTCTTCAAAAACAAAATCATTTTCGGTAATGAACCCATATGGTCATGCAATAAGGTTAGCGGCTTCATCAAATAACAAATTCATAGGTGGAAAATCAATATCCTTGATGAGGATAACTATGAAATTAAACAACAAAAAAATGTAAATCCTATTGTAAAGGAAAAAAAACATAATATTAAATGAGATAAACCAAAACTTGGCTTTCATAAATTAAACTTTGACGGGTCAAAACTTGACTCGGAAATTACATCAATTGGCTACGTAATTTCGGGACCACAATGGAAAAGTCGTTAGCCTTAATTATGGGTGTTCATTATCGGGT
The DNA here is from genome assembly GCA_033239045.1 of Fagopyrum esculentum. Taxonomy (NCBI): domain Eukaryota; kingdom Viridiplantae; phylum Streptophyta; class Magnoliopsida; order Caryophyllales; family Polygonaceae; genus Fagopyrum; species Fagopyrum esculentum. The sequence goes on along the minus strand of BSUD01000001.1, from coordinate 25,644,910 downwards.
ATCCGATCCGATCCGGCTTATCGGATCGGATATCCGCTTCGGATATCCGTTGGATTTAAATCCAATCATTTAACCCATTGTTTTTAGATGAAAGGATTCGAACATGAGACTTTCTATCCATGTGTAACACACATCAACCAATTGTGCTACATGATTTTGATGATACATATGGAAACATATATGTATAGTGGTATACCCCGAATATCCGAGACATGTAAATAACCATTCCGGTTCCGATCCGTTAACCCGTTATATTTTCTCGGATCGTATCGGATTCGGAAAAAAATCCATCGGGCTCGGAATTTGTCGGATCGGAACCGTCGGATCGGAATTTCATGAACACCCCTAGTCTTAATGCCAAAAAGAATAACACAATTTAGTTCTAAAAGTCGAAGCTTTCACCCTTAAATCAAGCTTTCATGGGACAATTAGACTTCAAATAAAAAAGATTGAAATTGAAGGGGTAACCTTTGTATTATTAAGACACTTCAATGATGTTGCAGTTGTCCTTGAGTGATCGAGGTGATTAATTACGATCCCATATTGGACCTCCGTTTTTGTAAAGATGTCCGGATTATACATGTCTTCAAAGAAGTAAAGCAGTGTTATAGACCCATTAACCCATTTCAAATTTGACACCGAATCTTAAACCTATTGTTATCATCGTAAGTAATGTTTTAGATTAGACTACCGTCCAATCCAACCACTTTTCATTTAAAAAAGATAAAATAAATATACTCCGTATAGTATTGTCCTTTCAAATTTAAAAATATATATAGTATTATATTTCGTTTATTTCTCTCTCATCGTTCCGCTTTCTCAACTCAGTTGTTGATTTTCACTTTCTCTCTCTTCTCAGTTCTCACTCTCTCCTTGACTTCATTGTCAGATCTCCTTCCAGCTTCGAGGTGATCCTCTATCCAACTCTAGATCTATGCTTGTATGGTTTCCGTCTTGTTATTGCCTTTTCATCCTTGCTTTAGATATCCAGATCTGATTAGAAATGTTGTGGTTTATACACACCGAAAAGTCCTAAACCTAGATCTCCTACATTCTCTTGGAACTTTAAGAAAATGGTAGTTCTTCACATGAATTCTTTTTAAATGTTCGCACTAATAACGATTTGTTTTCTTCTCTCCTTTTTCCGTCGATTTGTGTTGTTTGAGTGTCGGTGTGACGGTTTATGCAGGCAGCTGAGAAAATGTTGAATCTGAATTTTTTATAAGATTTTTATTGGCTTTTATACGTCCGATAGAATTTTGATTTGATGCTATAACAAGTATATCGCTATGAGGCAGTTCAGCTTGTTTTGTTTGCAAATTTGCGTTATTGTTCTCAGGTGAGTGCTTCCGATTTCCATGTATGGGGATTGATTGCCATTGGAGCGGCTGTTGTTATTATGAATTTTGTGTTCATCTCTCTTGGAAGAACATTTCAGCATATTCAAATTTACCTGGACTACAATATTTGTAAATTACATAGTACACTGACCCAATTCAATCCAAATCATGATTAATGATTGCAACATTACTACATTCGTTTATACAAACAATGCATAAATACTTTCGTTCACTTACTGAGTTGTCCAATGATGAGTTTTTAAGGGAATTTGACCCGAGGTTGAATTGCATTGGTTGAAACTTAAAAAGTACTGTCATGTTTTGTGTGACAAACCAAACAAAGTCTCATTAGACCAGTGTTGTCATGCTTATCAAGTAGTGTTTGTCCAAAAAACTAGAAATAATGACTGTCTTTGTGTTTCAACAGATGGGACGTGGAGTGAGCTGTGGAGGTGGACAGAGTTCCTTGGACTACTTATTTGGAAGCGGTGAAGCTCCAAAGCCAGCTTCTAGCCAGGCCCCGGTCACTCCCATCGAAGCTCCTGTGAAAGAAGCCCCTTTAGCCAAGGCGGCTAGTAGTTCCCCACCTGTTGATGCAACCAAGCAAATTCCAGCTGGAATTAATAGCAGCAAGGCCAACAACTACTTCCGTGCTGACGGACAAAACTGTGGCAACTTCATCACGGTAATACTATATTATAATGCAAAACATCCAAACAACACATTTGCTGAAATGTAGGGTATGCTATAAAGCCTGTAGTATAGCTTGCACTATGCATCAATGAGTAACTGGAAATTTTCCCAATGGATTGTTCATGAGATGGACATATATAGAGGGGACTGTATAACATTAATCAAGGAATAAATAGGTGTAGGATGACTCACAATGTTTGCTTATTTTCGGTGCAGGACCGGCCGTCGACCAAAGTCCATGCTGCTCCAGGCGGTGGGTCCTCCCTGGGTTATCTCTTTGGTGATGGTAGTAGTGGCAAGTAAGTAGCAACTGGCTACTGAAAAGCTCTCCTTGTAATAAGCATATTGGTTTGTTGACTTCTCTCAAAGGGCTGTTGTGTTACTGGATTGCTGTTTTCATGTCTTGTCAGATACATTCTCAGTCATATTGTGTAATATGAAATCATATTATCATGTATTTTGGAACTTAATTTCACAAATGCGCAAACAAGTGCTGGTGTGTTACTACCTATGATCTTTGTCTACAACAATTTTAGTTGGCTGAGATATCAGACTGGTATGTAAAAAACAACCTCTTGTGTAATGTAGTGGTTGAACGTAGTTTAACGGTTTTCTGGGTTTACCATTAGATCCTCGAGTGCCTGCTCCCGCGATGCTGAGAGGCTTACTGCTGGACCAAGTGCTTCTGAAGGTGGGTTTGTTTTCATGCTCCCATGCATCGTTGTGCTTTGTTTTCTTAACATACTTTTGAGAATAGACTCGAAGAGATGGAATGCAAAACCGAAAGATGAGATGATAAGCTTCAAGATTGGCGAGTAAAAGCAGAACGTACCAAACCTCCTATTTTAGCTTTGACCAAAGTGTTCAAATCAATGACCTCTTACTACTTTGATTTTCACAATTTTAAAAGCGAGATTGCTATTCGTACCCACCATTTCATGTTAAATGTACCCATATTATGCCTACGCGTTGGGTAAGCGTAAAAAATGGGTCATGCCTACGCGTTGGGTAAGCGTAAAAAATGGGTCATTTTCTGATGAGAAAGTCACTACGTCTACGTAACGCGTAAACGTAGTGACTTTCTGCCGTTTGGAAAGTAACTACGCCTACGCGTTGCGTAGGCGTAGGTATTTTCGGCTCCATATCGCGAAGGCGGACGGTCGTCTTCCTCATTACGCTCACTTTCTTCTCCCTTTCTTCTCCATCGGCGACAACGAAGGCGAAGACGAACGAGGAGATTTCTAACCACTCCGTCGACGTTTCCACCACATCACCACCAGCAGGCACCCATGGTCAGAACACGAGGAAGAGACGGAGGTGTAGGCCGGGGTAGCCGCTCCGGCAATGGCGTTGGTGACTCCCCCGGCAGCTTTGCCGGCGAGGGTCGCGGACGAGCTGTTTCCAATGCCGATGTCGGGCGAGGACGGGGCGCACGTGGAGGGCGCTTAGGGGGAGTAGTAGTCCGAGGTTGCGCGACATCTCGCGTTTCTAGCAAGGTTGGGGTACGTTTTATTTAATTTATTTTATTTTTATTACGTTTGTCGTTATATACGTTAATTATGGAAAAATAATCGATAATTAGTGTAGGATTAGTTGTTAATTAGTGATTAAATATAGAATTAGTGAATTAATTAATGAATTAGTCGTTAATTAGCAATTTAGTGGACTATTAGTTAAAATTATTGTATAGTTAATTAAATTAGTAGATAAATAGTTACCAATTAGTCGATTAATAGTTAATTAGTCGATAATTAGTTTAATAAATATTGAAATTAGTTGTTACTTCGGTGATTAGTAGACAATTAGTTACCGATTAGTCGATTACTAGTTAATTACTCGATAATTAGTTGTTAATTATTGAAATTTAGTTGTTAATTATGTAATTAGTAGACAATTAGTTACCGATTAATGAAATAGTCGATAATTAGTTTAATAATTATTGAAATTAATTGTTAATTAGGTAAGGGTAAAATGGGGGAGTAGGTATGTTTTGTAACAATGAGCATATAAAGGGCCCCAAGTTAATAATGAGTACAAAATAGGCCCCTCTATATTGCACAAAAAAGATTTATTAAAATAAGGAGAGGATTTTAAGGAAGTTAGAAGATTATTCTCTCTCCTATTTATAATCAATTAATTTTATTAAATCGGGTAAGTAAATATTTTTGGGCTAATTAGGTAAGTAGGCTTTTTAGATTATAATGATAGTAACTAGGCCTTTTTATTTTTTCATTAACTAAATATACCCAAAAAAAATTTTTTTACCGTGAAAACCCTAACCTTATATTCCACTTAGCTCCCGTCTTCCTCTTTGCAACCCTCCAGCCCCCTTGAGCTCTCCCTTTCTCACAATCTCTCTGCATTCTAACCTTGTTGTCCCAGATCCAAGTATTCCAAACTTGTTCTCCCTCTGCGTTCTAGATCTCCTCACTATAAGACCTCAATTCTCTTCAATAATGACGACAATGGAGAGTTTGATCGGTCTCGTCAACAAGATCCAACGCGCCTGCACTGTCCTCGGAGATCACGGAGGCGAGGGTTTCTCTCTTTGGGAAGCTCTTCCCACTGTCGCCGTCGTCGGTGGCCAGGTCGCTCCCACTTTTCTTCTCATTTCAGATCTTCAATTTATAAAGTTTCGTCTGGTATCTTTTCTGTATATTGTGTTAGAATTCTTCTTCTTCATCATCATTTCTCACAGGCACTCAGCAAGCTTCCAAGAATCAACTATGAAATGCTCTTGATATATTATTTTTGCTGATTATGCCCAATTTTTACTGGTTTAAGATTTATGATTACTAGATCTCACTTTTACCTTACTCATTTCTTGAAGATCTGATACAATAGTGATTTTTCTTCTCTTTCTTAAGGTTTTTGAGTTGTCATTGTGCTTAGATTAGATTCTTGACAAGACCCAACTGTGTGAAACTCATAAAAGTAAGTACTAGAAAAGAATAAAGGCAAAAGACAATTGAAAATGGCTCTTCCTTCCATCTTGTGGCCATTGATGCTCAATTTTTAGTTTTGTATGGGAATATTCTGTTTTTGTTAGACCAATTTTCATGTTCTTTGGTTGAGATTAAAGGGTATGAAGCTGATTAGGTATTTATCTCGGTTTGATACGATTTTTTGCAGGTTTAGAGAAAGACAAGATCATTTGGAAAAGAGTTAGCATAATTTAAGTAATGCATACTGAATTACCCATTACTGTCAAAAGTCACAAAGATAAGAGAATTTCTTTAGCTGAGGTAAGTTTACTGTGTTATATTTTGCTGTTTGATTGTGAGTACTAAGATCATTAAACAGCTTGTTCTTGTACCAGATCTCTAATGTAGAAAGACAGCTTTGGATATCTGTGCAGTCTCAGGGACTATTGAATGCTGATGTCCGATGTCTATATCGTAAGGCATGTGTGTTACATGAGAAAATCTTCCTGAAAACAATGAGCTAGAGGAACTCGAAGAAACTGAATATTCTTTGTGTAAGATTTCTGCTACGTAAAATTTGTAGATTTCTGGTATGTTAAATTTTTTGTATCTTAAATTTTTGGTATGTAGATTTTTGGTATGTTAAATTTCAAGTATGTAAAATTTCTGGTATATAGATTTTTGGTATGTTAAATTTTCTATTATGTAAAATTTTTTGTATGTAAAATTTCTGGTATGTAGATTTTTGGTATGTTAAATTTCTGGTACGTAATTCTGGTATATAAAGATTCTGGTATATAAAGTTTCTGGTATGTAAAGTTTATACTATGTAAAGTTTCTGGTATGTAAAGTTTTGTAAAGTTTATGGTATGTTAAGTTTCTGGTTTGTTAATTTTCTGGTATGTAAAGTTTCTGGTATGTGATATTCTGGTATGTGATATTCTGGTATGTGATATTCTGGTATGTGAAATTCATTCCAGAAAATAAAAAATAAAAAATAAAAAAGACAAAAAAAAAATAAAATAAATTCAGTAATTAAAAATTAAAACTTTCACTTACATTACAAATAACAAATATTCTTTTTTAAATGAGAAGGGTTAATTATTTTTACCTACCATTAAATGAAAGTGGTAAAAAATTATGGGTACATTTACTAAATCATATTCTCAAAAAGGCCTAGTATATCAAATTCTCCCAATATTTTTCTCTCTCCTCTTAATTAAATAAATAAAAGATTGCGTCAGGTAGGATTCGAACCGTGGATGACAACCCCTCCCTCCCACCCTTATACCAACTAGACTAGTTAAACTTCGTGTATTCTTTTGATGATACACAATATTAATACACAATTTTAGTTACATAATGTTAATACATAATTTTAATTACATAAGTTTTGTTTGTTTATATTGTGTACACAAGTCTGGCTACACAAAATTCGTCATTTACACATGGTTTGTTTACATAAAGTCCGTCATTTACACATGGTTTGGTTACATAAGTCCGTTGTTTACACAAGATTTGGTTACATCAGTCCGTCGTTTACACAATATCTGGTTACACAAGTCCGACATTTACATATGGTTTGTTACATAAGTTTGTCGTTTACACAAGTTTGGTTACATAAGTTTGTCATTTACACATGGTTTGTTTACATAATTCCGTCATTTACACATGATTTGGTTACATAAGTTTGTCGTGTACACAAGATTTTGTTACATAAGTCCGTCGTTTACAAACATCGTAGAAGTTAAGGGTTGTAAGAAAGAGGAGAAAAAGACAAACAATAGACCCAATAGCAAGAGGGAAGATCCATCGTCTTTCCATTGTCGAATTTGGGTGTCTGAAATTCGCATAGTAGTTACGAAGCTTCTTCATCTCCTCCTCTGTTATCAAATCCGATTCCAAAAAATCGACCCACTAACCAATCTCTATATAAACCTTGATTTCAACTATTTGGGTTGAATTTAAATGAGGAATCAGACGAAACCATGAAAGAAGTTGCAGAGATTGAAGGATAGAAGATGGTGGTGGGTGGGTAGGAGAGCGTTGAAATCTGCTGCTCTGATGCTACTGTGTGCACTTGGTTCCAACTCATCAAGTACATCATCTGGGCGGCGGCGACTCTTCTTCCTCGATGGTCCTCGCGGCGGGGTTCCTTCAACAATGGCGTCTTAGTTCCGGTCGAAAGCTGGTGGATTTGGGTAGTGGCTCAATGGCGTCTCAGATCCAAATCCACCACGATTCCGTCGGAAGCACCCTCGTCTGCATCGTCTGTCGCCGGAGAATCCGTCCTCTTCTCCCGATGAAAAGCCTTCGACCGGTCCTCTCGCAACCTCTCCCCATCCGAATTTCCCTTTGTCTCGCAACCCCTCCCCATCCGATTTTGATTATAAATAGGAAGATCTTTTAACTGTTACCAAATTCCATTAACAGTTTCCTTATTTTTAGGCTAATTAATATTTCTTTTAACTATTACCTTAAATACTTAATTAAGATTCTTTTCACATCTTATTTATCTTTTTTATTTTAATTGTTAATATTAGGGGCCTAGTTTGTTTTTTAGAAAATAAAGTTACCCTACTACCTTAATCTTCTCATTAGGTAATTAGTAGATAATTAGTTACTGATTAGTCGATTAATTATTAATTAGTAGATTATTAGTTTAATAAATATTGAAATTAGTTGTTAATTCGGTGATTAGTAGACAATTAGTTACCAATTAGTCGATTACTAGTTAATTACTCGATAATTAGTTGTTAATTATTGAAATTAGTTATTAATTCTGTAATTAGTAGACAATTAGTTACCGATTAGTGAAATAGTCGATAATTAGTTTAATAATTATTAAAATTAATTGTTAATTAGGTAATTAGTAGATAATTAGTTACCGATTAGTCGATTAATTATTAATTAGTAGATTATTAGTTTAATAAATATTAAAATTAGTTGTTAATTCGGTGATTAGTAGACAATTAGTTACCGATTAGTCGATTACTAGTTAATTACTCGATAATTAGTTGTTAATTATTGAAATTAGTTATTAATTGTGTAATTAGTAGACAATTAGTTACAAATTAGTGAAATAGTCGATAATTAGTTTAATAATTATTGAAATTAAATTGTTAATTAGGTTGCCGGGACTAGTACTCGTGCATGGGCCGCTACGGTTTGGAACCGTAAGCGGCGGATGATAGAGATGGGAGTAGTGCATCCTGATGACGTCCAGGAGGAGGAGAGAGTAGAGGAGGAGCATGTAGACAAGCGGATGGACATGTTGTTCGGTTCCTCCGATGTTTCTAGCGGCCAGATGTTACCCGAGGCAAACGTTGATACTTTTGTTATGGAGTTGCATGACACCTTGGACCGCCGATCACCTGCACCCGCTCATTCAGAGAGCTCTGCCGCCGGGAGAAGAAGACTCGGTCAGGAGGGTGGACCACCACCGCCTCCTTCTCCACCTCCACCTCCACCTCCGTCTGAGGTTGCAAATGACGCTGCTGGGTATCTTGGAGGTCCCGCTATACGGGACCTACTTTATTGTTATGAGACTCACGTCGCTCGCGACATATGGGTCGGTCAGGTATGGATTTAAATTTCGATTAGCTTTTTATATTTCATTAAATTCAAATGTGGTACTTACGTTTAAATGATATTTTCATAACAGGATAAATCTGTTTTACGAGTCTATCGGCTAGGTGCCACGGTCACTGGCTTACGTAGCCTTGCTGATCGATTTCCAGAGTCGGAGTGGATGACACTGGTTAGGGGGAGTGGACTGCATGACCTCCTAGAGATGCAGTGGGGCGGTGTCGACCATGCGCTTGCATCTGCCTTTGCTGAGAGGTGGTATCCAGAGACTTCCAAATTTCACTTCCCATGAAGACATATCTCTATCACCCTCCACGACGTATATCACCTCTTAGGACTTCGCATTGACGGAGACGATGTTATGGGCGCCAGGGATGACACACTCTTCACCTCCATGTTCGGCTTCCCGTCGTTGGAGGTGAAGGACGCCGTGAAGGCGGGTGGGTGGTCGTCTTCTCATCTCCTCTCTACAATTAGGATTATGACTGAGTCCCCAGAGGCTAGACAAGAGGACATCGCTAGCGGATTTCTTGCTCTTCTCATTGGCTCCACCCTATTCATTGACAAGACCACGAACAAGGTGAAGTCTCATCTATTGAGCGTATGTCGCGACCCCACCACCATGGCGTCCCGTGCTTGGGGGACTGCCACACTGACATATCTATACAGACAGCTCGGCGAGTCCTCTAGGAGGGAGGTTCATACATTAGCCGGTTGTTCTCTTCTTTTAGAGGTATGCAATGAACTATAATTTCATTGTTTATAATCTTTTAATTAATATATTAATATGAAAATGATATGTTTTGGGCAGTCCTGGATTCACGCTTATTTCCCTCACTTCCGACCTAGAGGGCATACTGACCCTCTTAGACAGAGAGATGCGAGACATGCACAGAGGTCGGAGAGGGCTCCTACTGGACAGATGGAGAGATCGGCTCTGTTAGGATTTAGGGCGCAGTTGTCGAGGTGTAGGATAGACGAGGTACTAATAACTCAATTTTCTTACGTATCTTGAATTGACCTTTTGAAATGACTTTGTATGTTTGTCGTAGGTGATGTGGACGCCGTGGGGTTCGCTCGACAACTTTCAGACTGGACAGATGCGCGTATCAGCCTATTTGGAGGTGATACGCTTCTGTTGGTTGGAGGAGCCATATCACCCACAGTTTATGCTACTTCAGTTCGGGTGTGTCCAGGTCGTTCTGTGCTAGTCAATCCGACGGGAAAAGTCTGTTATGTGCTAGTCAATCCGACGATCTCTAACAAGTGCATGTCATATCTGCAAAATATAATGAATGAGGCTTTGAAATAAAAAAAAAGTTTAATATAAACAAACTAAATGGATTACATACTAATCTGTTCGTCTTGTATGTAGCATCCATGATGATGACGTATGAAAACATGACAACCCAACTTTTTGACTCAGGATGAGCTAGGAATAAGTCGCTCACTTCCTCTCCTCCTTCAATGGTTTCCATCCTAGTATCCCACGATAATCCTTCTATTTCAAGAATTTCAACGCTTCTTGAATTACCGTTCGATCTCCCATCGCTTCCAACCTAATTTTATTCCGAGCGTTTAAAACTTGATTTCCCTCGGAGGCATTCCCGCTTTGGTGTAGATTTGGACTCATTTCATTTGTGCCTTTGTCAACCGTCCAGCAAAAGAATGACCTACCAACTTCTTCAGAAGAGGATGATTGTGAATTCTAAGAACATTCCTCACACCCCAAAGACCCCTTTGCACCTCACCAACGTGTAAGCGAAAATTATAATCGGACTTTTTCGTTTTGCATAGTTTCCTCAAGCAATTCGCCTCACTCTTGCGGACTCCGTAATTCTCACACACAAATATAACCTTTCCAAAACGATGATTATCCGACTTGTAGGACTTCAGTTTGATGAGAACCATATTTCTACTTCCGGCTTTCTCAAGAACCCACGCAAGTAACGAGTCCATATCCGTCCATAACCGATGGTCCACGGACAAACTAGTATAGTCATAATCATCAGGAATAACGGCAGCCTACAATAATTATTCACTAATTATCGACTAATTGATAACTAATTTCATAAATTAACAACTAATTGTCTACTAAATCATTAACTAACGAGTAATTGTTTACTACTTGTCTACTAATTACACGACTATTTTTCTACTAATTTTTTACTAATTAACGAGTAATTTCTTCAATTAACGACAAATTAAATTAATTATTGACTAATTAACCACTAATTGATAACTAATGTAATTAATTAACGACTAATTGTCTACTAAATCATTAATTAACGACTAAAGCATATAAGATAACATTAGCTAATTTAATTGATTAACGACTAATTGTCTATTAAATCATTAATTATTAACTAAACTACGTTAAAAAAAACAAAATGAAAATACTAACCTCAACAACCGAATATGGATCGTAGTTGCTAAGCATCACGGAATTGAACAATCCCTCCTCACCACCACCGAGATCAACACCGTCATCTCCATCATCTTCACCGCCACCGAGATCAACACCGTCATCTCCATCGTCGGCGTGAAATTCCTCTTCTCCATCGCTGGAATGATACCCCGCATCTCCATCGTCGGAATTCATCTTCAAATGAGATTTTCTTGTGAAACAATGATATGAAATGAGTTTTTAAGGATTGATTATGTACGAGTTCGGTCGAATGCATAATATTTATACTAATGTTTGGGCTACATAACCGTTGGATAACGGCTACTTATCAATCATACGCGTACGCCTGCATATACGTAATAACCCAACGGCTATGTGAAAGTTACTACAGGTACGTAATGCGTAACCGTAGTACTACACTCAGCAATATTTGAGGAAGGTTTGTTACGTTTACGCATTCGTAACCGTAGTAATTTCCAGTGAGTTTTGTGAACGAATTCATCTTCTTACTTCAACTACGTAATGCGTAGGCGTTCTTGTGGTACATCTAGCATGAAAAGGTGGGTACAAATAGCACGAACCATTTAAAAGTGCCAACTGTAACACCCCAAGTTCTGGGAACTTGAAGCGCTACGGGCTAGGACCACACAATGGGTCCCGACCCTCAGAGTAGCAACAACAAACGGATCTTACAACAAGGCACAGACGAATGAAAACCAAAACTCAATAGAAAACCAAAGGTTTAAACAAAAGAAAACACAAACGCTCCGCAACCAAGTTCAAAACAAAAGGGAAAGCACAAAAGAAACAAAACCCGATCCCGTCCTATAATGTACGGGAACCCCGGCTGACCATACCATCCGGATCACTCAGCAGCATCCTGAACTTGTGGAACATCTACAACGACGGTATAATACCGTTAGCTAACATTCTAGGTACAAGCAAGAGCGTAAAGGCACAAACACACATAAGGTAAAGAAAACACATAGCATGCTCACACATCAACCGGTTATTATCTTTCATTAAGGTTATCCATTACTAATTCAACTTCTTTTGTCACACGAGAATCTCCCGAAACTCGCCTCCGCTTCCGTCTACCAATAGGAATAGATCAGTACTATCCGTTACCTACGAGCCTGGGTTGCAAGAGCACATTCTAGTCTCCTGTAGAACTAGACAAGTGGTCACCGCCCGGTTATAATACACTTGGGCCAGCTAAGGTTATCAAAGGGTGAATCCTATTTCCAATTATTCGTTATAAACATGATAACAACGCAAACAAGCCAATACAATCCAACTAATACGCGGAATGAAGCTAAGTAAGTCCAAGGGACTTACCTCACGCGAAGGTAACACAAAAGGCTCAACAACAACTCAAAGAAGACTCAAGGAAGCTCAGTTTCCCTCAGGAAAGGAGCAAGGAAAGCCTGTACGAACAAGCAACACGGATCAGGAACGGAACGGTTGCTAGAAGTCTATAACTTCTAGGCTCAATGATCTCTAAGAGATCTCCACAAGCTAAGCACTCAAACTTAGTCTTACAGCAACTCAAGGGACAAGGAACGACCAAAAGGAACAAGGAAAAGAACGAGGGAAAGGAAGGAAGGAAGCAACTCACCAAAGACGGGAGCTACTGTAGAGAAACCGCAGGGGCGGCTGATCAGAGGCGCAGGGGCGGCAACACGCAGGGGCGGCAAGTGCAGGCGCAGGGGCGGCTGCATTGACAAAAGCTCTGTCGGGATTCCTCTTCGACCGAAATCACAGAAAAGGCAACCAAAGCTCGAACATTTGGTTCCAACACGTCAAGACTCAACTCCAGATAGCCTGAGAACAACAAAGGATCAACAACGGAACGCTCCACAAGAATCAAGGATCAAACTTGATTCTTGAGGAAGAAGAAAAGAGAAGAACAAGAGGAAGAAACCAAAACAGGAGGAGAAGACATGCAACAACTGTAAAAACGTGAAGAAGAAACCAGAAGAGATGAACTTACACATTCAGCAAGGTTGTAGGAAGCAAGGGACGGCTGTAGCACTCTAGGGTTGGAAAGGACGTACGCAAGAGACGGGAAAAAGAGAAAAAGAAGAGAATATATAGGGAGGGCTGGAACGCTCGACGGAAAGGGCGTCTAGGGTTAGAAAGAAGACAAGAAAACCAGCCCATAAGATAGAATATCGGATATTCTTTCTATGGAAGAAAGATAAAACGAACGAAAACAGATCGGGCACGATCTGTCGTAAATCAGCAGGGGCGGATCAACACAGTCGCGGGGGCGGCTGGCCGCGGGGCGGCCCTCTTCATTGCGGGGGCAGTGAAGGCAAAAACTAGGATCTTACACCAACTTTTGTTTTTAAATTAAAATTGATTTGGAACTACATTCTGTACTTCAGTTCTTAGTTTACAGTTTTCATTTAGCTTTTAGTTTACAAATTTCAAATGGTGGTGTATGGAGTACCTTGATTCAATAAATATCGCAGGGAAGTTTTAAGATCAACAAAACGTACATGCCGACAAAATACTCTTTTGTTAATTCGTTTCTATTACGAAGAGTACTTGTGCTATTAGAATATCAAGATGTAAATGTTTGTGAGACTGTAACCAAATCTTGAAGCCTGTAAGAACCTTCTGGGTTGTACTCTTTAACACGAGTTTTCAGATCAAAGAAGAGAGGGGATAGTTGGTGACGTGTTTAGAATGAGGGTGTGGGGTTGTAAAACAAATGCACCCTCGAAAGATCTGGGAGTTGATGAAATCCACGCTATTTATTATCATAAATTTTGGGGGATTGTTGGTGATGATGTTTTTTTTATTTATGTTAGGTTGGTAGAAGAGTGATATTGATTTGACTGAGGCAAATAAGACAATTATCACTCTAATTCTAAAAGAGAAGATACCGGTACAAATGATGGAATTTAGGCATATAAGTTTATGCAACGTCTTATACAAAGTCATATCAAAGTTGTTAGCTAACAGAATTAAGAAGTTTATGCATGACCTAGTCTCTCAAAAACAAGGTGCATTCGTGACTAGAGGGTCTATCCTTACACACTTGTTGCATGGGATATGTATCAACACAAGAGGGTCCATCCTTACACACTTGTTTTTTGTGTCGATGATAACCTCTTGACAAAGGTGAATAAGGATGAATATAGAAAAACTCTAGAAATTGTCAAAGTTTATGAGATTACATTGGGACAATTGGTTAACAAAGATACATAGTTATTTTCTCCAAAAATGTTGTGGGGACATTGAGGTACGAGTTGACAACAAAATAGGCGTAAAGGAAGGTGATTGACATACCAGTTTTCTCAGGTGTCCCACGATAATTGGACAATCCAAAAAGGTAATTTTCAAAATCCTTTTTGATTGTGTTCGTAGATTATAAGGATGAAAAAAGTTATGATGTCAAAATCGGGAAAGGAGGTAATGATGTTAAAAGTTGTCATCCAAAGCTTACCTACCTTTATGATGAGCATCTTGAGGATTCCGAATAGGGTATCTGATGATATACACTTTATGATGGTGCGAATTTGGTGGGGGATATTCTAACGTAAGAAAGAAAGTGCATTGGAAGTTCTTGTGCTTTCCTAAGAATATGGACGGGTGGGGTTTATGGATCTTAAAGTGTTTAATATGACCCTTCTTGTAAATCAGGTCAGACGATTCCACTCGTATCCCGATTCCTTGGCTGCAAGAGTTCTAAAGGCTAGATATTTTAAAAATGATGAGTTTCTTGAATCTCAATTATGGTGGAATCCTAGATACGTTTGGAGAAGTATATAGGGGTCGAAATCCCTACTTTGTGATGGGATGACTTGGCGGGTTGGCTCGGGATCTTTTATTAAAGTGTTGTTTGATGCATATGACTGTAATATGAGACAGCTACTCGCACTCGACTCGCGCTCGGTCCGTCAAAAGCTCGGCTCAAGCTCGTTCATTTTCTAAACAATCCGAACACGAACACATTTTAAAGCTCATACAAAATTTAGGCTCGACTAGTTTATAAACGAGCCAAGCTTGAGCATGTCAATGCTCGGCTTGTTCGGGTAATGCTCGGCTTGTTCAGGTAAAACTTGGCTCGTTCGGATAAAATAACACTATATGAGCATTATTTTAGAACTGCTCGGGCTCGGATCAAGATCGGGTTGTCAACGAGCAAAAAATGAACACATTTTTAAAGCTCGTATAAACTTTGGGCTCAGTTCAAGCTCGACTAGTTTATAAGCGAGCTGAGCTTGAGCATGTTGATGCTCGGATCGTTCGGCTCGTTCTACACCCCTATTGATGCATGGATTTTGAGCTGTTCTAAGGGGAGCATCTGGCCATCCTTCTCCCTGGTTCCAATATGGATATTACGCTGAGAGTCCCCAATCTGATTGATAATGGCATGTGGAATTGGAGACCTTAGATAGTTTATTCTCAATTAAAGAATACAACCTGGTTAATTAGGTCAATACCTTTGAGTCCCCGAACACAAGAAGATAATCGCTTTTGGTGACCTAATAAAATGGTAGATTTTTTTGTTTGTTCTGCATAATGGCTTGGACATTGCGAACATATTGAAAGATGGAAGGAGAGACTTAGTGGTCACACCTCTCTAGAATAGGTGGATATATAGAAAAACAAACTTCCACCTAAAGTGTTTGATTTTTCATAAAGATTGTGTAATGAAGTTGTGAGTGTTAGGACAAAGTTGGTTAAAAGAATGAGTGTTCTTTATTCCCTCTATGATAGATGTGGGCTCGAGGATGACACAATCCTTATTGCAGTGCATGACTATCGGGAGAGTCTTCTAGCTTGGGAAGGATTGTGTATCTTTGTTATGGTTGTTGATTTGTCTTATCTTCCATTTGGTGATATAATTATCTCATTACCGAACCAATATGGAAAAACGTATCTGAAGGTTTTCCTAACCACTGCATGGATTTCATGGACAACTTAGAACAAATACTTGTTCAACGATGAAGAAGTTAATATGGGGTTGTTGCGTGAGGGTTTCGAAAGATAATTAGAGATTGCAATTTGGAACAGGACCGGAGTAGGAATCATGAGCGACGGGCAGAGCAAATACTTGTCACTATGTGTTGGTTGAAGCCTCCGATAAGAACCATTAAAATTAACATTGATGCTTTTGTGAACACTAATGAAATAGTTGGTCTTGGGGTGGTTCATGATTTTCAGTGAGCTAATATTTTGGCTAAGTTATGGTAGGAAAGTTGTTTATGGGATCCTCTTATGGTAGAGTTGAGTGATGCGACGATGGGATTTGACTATGGCTAACTCATGAGATTGTGGAATCGGACAACCCTATGTGTTCAATACTTCAACTCTGACATAAGGTTCCTTATTTGTTGGAGAATAATTGATGATGATATTAGGAGCTTGGGCGGGTTTGTTTAGTACTTTCTCTTTCTACTATGCGAATCGTAATTTCAATAAAGTTGCCCACAATCAAACTAGAGTATGTCTAGACATGGACAAACGCAGGCCCGTCTGCCCGTCCGAGAAAAAGGGTGGGTATGATACATCACATTGGGCCGTTTAGTCCGTTGAGCTTGCTAGTCGGGTATGACAAGGGTACATGCCCGTTCAGGCTGCAAGCCCGGGGCAAAATTCTTTTTTAAAAAAATATGTAAAATATAGTAGTGGATGGTAGAAATCAAACCCGAGACCTCAAGGTAAAGTTCAAATATCCACAACCATTGAACTACTTTGAATTATGTGTAATAAATTATTTATTTTATATTTAGTATGAATATCTTGTTCATACCCAATGCCCAAATTCCGACTCGGCCCAAGTTCGGCTTAGAAAAAGGACCAACTTTTTTTAGAAAGTCTGGCCGAGGTCCGGATTTGTCCAAGTCTAAGTATGTCCAACCAAGGATAACAATCAAAATTTTGGGTTTGTCTTTCCCCTGAAATTGTCGTAATTGATGCAAGTAGTTTAATAAATTACACGTTTTGTTTCAAACAAAATTTGTTTTTATAGTTTTTATTAGTAATGAATCATATGTGGTTCAAGTAAGGAGTAGGACTGTTCATAGGTCTAGATTTGGACTGGACCTGGATCGTACCGGACCAGAACAATGCAGACCAGAAATGAACCGAAATATTCGGTTCAAGTCCGACCAAAACTAGTCCAAGACCGGATGAATCGAAAACTTGAGATATTTACAAAATCATAAGTCTAGACATGGACCGGACCGGAATAATACATATACCAGACATTTCTTGTCTACATTGTTTTGTCTGTTTTTAAAAAAACTAAAGGTTTGGACCAGACCCAATTAGTTGGCCCGAAGACCGGATCGGTTGGTTTCGGTCCGGTCCAGTCCAAAATCCGAACTGAACCGGACAAATGATCAGTCCTAGTACGGCGATTGGTTGTGGTGTGGAATTGTGGAGTAGTCTAGACCGTTGATTGAGTTGATTACGGTCCACATTAATTCACATCCTTTCATGATTTATGAGTACAATGATATTTTTGTATTTCATAGAAGATGCGGTGATAAATTTTTTCTTTTGAACATTTGTTTTTTAATGGGTGGACGCGATTACATTTTTGTAATTTTCATGAGATAATATTGTAACAATTACTTTGTCCGTTCAAAATTTTAGTTCATTCGTTAAAATTTTATATACTATCAGTCTAAAGTTTTAGTGTGAGTGCGTGTTCCGGGCGCATCCGCGGATGCGCCCCAGATTATTTTTTGGGGAAAAAACAATCCCGGTCACAGACAAAATACGGATGCGCCCAGACTTTGCGCTACTTGAACGCATGCTGCATCGGTCATGTGTCCCTAATTTTGACAAATGGAGGTTCTCGGGCGCACTCCCAATTCGCAAGAGACCGATCATGCACACATGCAATGCACATGCTTTGCTTGCTTCCGTCTGACCGAATAGCAATCCCGTTGTTTTGTTATATTTATTAGTTATGTTTTTATGCACTCTTTTTACTTGTACATATTTGAGCTAATATAACACAATGTTTGAACTAACTAATAAATATAACAAAACAACCGTTAGTTTATATTCGAAGCATTAGAATTAATGGGAAATACACAAACACAAGTAAATCATCATAAACACACAACATACTCAAAAGCACACCAATCCGGTTTATTATCTTTATTATTATTAAGTCATATCCCATTCTAATTCAACTTCTTTTGTGACACGAGAATCTCCCGAAACTCGCCTCGTTCCTTCTTCCGGCAATGGAACAGTTCGGATGTCTCCGACGGTCTAACCAGCACGGGCCAGTCGCTGAGAACCTCCTAGCTCTCGCAAGAGCTAGGTTGTGATGTCACCACCCGTTATCATACACTTGGGCCAAAATAATATAAAGGTCGGTAATCCTATTTCCGGTTCCATTGTTATAACATAAGTGGTAAACACACACCACCAAACACACATCAATACTAATACAAAAAATACGAGCTCAGTAAGTCCAGTCCGGAGACTTACCTTATCGCTACACTCAACTCACAACACTCTCGCTTCCCTTGGGAAGGGGTCCACAACCTGCTCAAAAGAAAAACTATATCAACAACAACCCACTCACAATAGAAGTCTAAGACTTCTAAGCAAATGATCTATGCAAGACCATTTGACTCTTAATTCTAGGACCGCATCCTAGAATCCCTCATGCTCACATCACACTCACAGAACCTAGAAGTCCTAAGACTTCTAAGCCCTCGGATCTCACAAGATCATAACTCACAACACCACTAGGATAACATGCCTAGTCTCCATGATCACAATGGTAACAACACTATGCTAGGATACGCATATCCTAGCCCATAATCTCAACAACCATAAGCTCACAACTATAAACTTACAATATCGACCTCACAAGCCTCACAAGGATATCCCTAGACTCATCCCATGTACCACTCAGAAACATACAACCCTTAATCCTTAGAACAAACCAACAACCTCTACATACTCGTCTAAGGTCCACAAGCCACTACATGGCATTCCAACTATCATAGGTCCAAACCTAGCATGCTTCTATCATCAACACTCTCTAAGATCATCTAAGAATACATACTCAAGGTAGGGTTTTCACCAAGCAAAGGCACGGGATCGGAAGGAAGAACAGCAACCGCGAAAGGGGAAAGAAGACCGCAAGGGAGGGCTGACAGACCATCAGCCGCCTCTGCAGCCTGGGCCGGCCGCCCCTGCGGCTCAGGCCGGCCGCCCCTGCGATCGAACAACAGAGCCGATTCCGCCATGGTTTCTTCGGTGGATCCTTGATGTGTTGATGCTTCCTATCTTCCTTGCTCCACCATAGATGTTCTCCACACACCACATCATCACACAAGGCATCCCAAACTCGATCCCAAACACATGCAAGCCAAAGGAAAGAAAACAAGATGAAGCTATGGTTTCCACCATTGAAGCTTGAGGAAGAAGATGAAGAAGATGAAGGGGAAGAAGAAGCTTATTGTTGAACTCGGATTCGCACACCACCTCCTTGATGGACACTTACACAAGAAGAAGAGAAAGAAGGATCATCAAGAGCTTCTCCAATGTCAAGGATGGAAGAAGAGAGCACAAGAAAGAAAGTGGGAAAAGAGTTTCAACGTGAATGAGGAATGGAGAGAGAGAGAAGGAACAAGACTGCCACAAAAGAGGGAACCCAAAGGTCAGCTGGCCCATCCTCTCATTTTACGCTAGGAACCGAGGGGTCCAAAAGTAAGAGTGACAAAACGACAGGTCGGAACGAGATTTAGGAATAACCCTCGACGCTCAGCACTTTGTGCCTGCGGGAAAGCTGAGCCGCGCCTGCGGGAAGGTCGATAAACCACTCAACGCTCGGAATAAAAATTCCGGATGTTACACTAACAAAACAAAAAATTTGAACAAAATGTATAAAAATTTGAACGAAAAAAGTCTCCTTTAGAATTGTTTTTAAAAAGTACATTTTTAATTACAAATATTTGACTGTTAAAAAACTTTTATGTTATTAGTTCACTAGCAAAGTTATAATTACAAAAAAAAAAATTTGTAAAAAGATATGAATCATTTGAACAAACTATTTAACTAATATAAAAAATAACAAACTACTAAATGTACATCGTCTGATTTACTAACGCGCACCGTGCGTCACAATTTAGTTTTCTTTGTAATTTTTTAGTTTTTTTTTTGCTGAGTTCACGTCAGGGTCAATTTTTTTTTGTAATTTTTTTTGCCTGACGCGCATCGCGAATGCATGTTAGAATCCTGAAGTGTTGTCGCAATGCGCGTCAGTTATGTGTTAGTAAATCCGAAGTCGTATATATAACAAATTTTAAAAAATTTGAACCATTAGATAAATAATTTGAAATAGTAAAATAAAATAAATTTTCACCACACCTTTTAAAAAGGGTAAAATGGTTAAGTAGGCAGTTTTTGCATTATTGTGTATAAAGTAGGCACTTATGGGTTTTATTTAACAAACTAGGCCCCTATTATTTATTAAAAAAGATTAATTGAAAGGGTTAATTGGTAATTTTAATTGAGTCCAAGCCCAAATTTAGTTAAGGCCCACACGAGTTAGTCCAAGCCCAATCCAAAATACAAATATTGTATCTGGTGAAACCCGAACTCTAGCCAATAGGCCCTCCCTCCCACCCTTATACCAGATGAGCTAATTGAACTTGTGTATTATTTAGTCGATACATAGTATTAATACACATTTTTCCGTTACACAATATTGATACATATTTTGACTTAGACATTGTGAATACACAAATTCCAACTACACAAATATACGCAAAATTTCGACCCCCTAATTTATGTATTGCGTTTTTGTGTATTGTCTAGCCGATACATAGTTTAGTACACGATTTTGTCATTTTTCCATTACACAAGTCCGGTCTTTGTTTACATAAGGTATAGTTACACAAGTTCAAATGAGTTGCGCAAGCCCACAATCCCGACATTTACACAATCCCGACATTTACACAAGTCCGTCAAATGCACAAGTCCGTCAATTACACAAGATCGATTTACACAAGTCCGTCATTTGCACAAGGTCGAGTTACACAAGGTCGAGTTACAAAAGGTCGAGTTACACAAGGTCAAGTTACACAAGGTCAAGTTACACAAGTCCAAGGCCATCAAGTTACATAAATCCAAGCCCATCGAGTTACACAAGGTCGAGTTACACAAGTCCAAACCCATCGAGTTACATTAATTCAAGCCCATCGAGTTACACAAGCCCATTTTTTATTATAAAAAGACCATATTCCATATTTATAAGGTTGATTCAAATCTTCTAATTAATCAAATTGGAGCAATTTGTGAACTTTATAAATAGTGAACCTTTCCTGAAATCATATAACTTGGGCTAAAATATGTAATTATCTCTGTAGGGGCATATTTATAGATTTTCTAAAAACTGAGATTATAAACTAATTATGAAATATATATGATTATTTGTAATTTATACTAATTTCAAGTTCCTCAAGCATAGATGCGCACAAGCGCAGCAGTTGATTCTCCAACCAAAATCAACATAGCAAATCCACCTTCACAAATCTCAATCAATGCAACATAAGCGCAAGATCGAAAAGCCTCAATTTATATTTACTCATATATTCCCTCCATAATCAACTTAGCAATTTAGCCAATCCAGCACAAAAATCGCACTTAACTAGAAGGCCGGTGCATAAGCAGCGGCGGCAGTGTCTTCTTCATGTATGCGAGGCGGATTTTTCCGGCGGGCAAGGCGGCGACATGGAAGGCCGGTGCCGAGTAGTGTGGCGACAGGGAAGGCCGGTGCCGAGATCTGCGGCAAAATGGAAGACGGTTCCGAGATCTGCGGCGAAATGGAAGACGGTTCCGAGATCTGCGGTGACAGGGAGAGAAGACTAACCTTCACAAATCTAAACTAACAGATCGAAGGTGGTTCCAGATCGAAGGTGAGCATACCCGGGTGGCGGATGGTTGTTTCGATCCCCGGAAATCAAATTGGAGGAAGAGAAATCAGATCTATTTGTCAAGAAGGAGACGAGAAAGTATCAAACTCTAACAAAAATAATACATCAAGAATAGAAAAATGGAGATGAAGAAGAACAACAAACCAACCACCGGAGAGTACTGCAACAAACGCAGCCAACGGCCGGGAAGGACGCAGCAAACCGCCCGGGAATGAGGTTGAAGAAGACCACCGACTCCGGAAAGATTACGGAAACCCTAATTGCTTCGAACGTGAGATTTGTCAATTAGAGAGATTTTATAGGAATTATATTTTACATTTTACTCTTATACCCCTATAATTAATTTATTTTAGATTTAAAATTTTGTAAAATTAATAGAGGGGCCTAGTTAGTATCTAATAAACCAAAAGTGCCCTAATGGCTAAATTTTCTCTTTTAAAAATTACAAAAATATTGCCGTGTTTGATTCAAAAAAAACAACTTTTCTAAAAAACAAAATTGTCAACTTAACTTATGTTGTGTTTGGTGGGGGATTAATGGAGGTTATATAAAATTGGGGATTATTTTTGTGGAGGCGTTTGGTTGGAGATGAAGATCTTAAAAGAGATTATTGAAGAGATTGAAAATAGATAGTAAAAAAAAAAAATCATCGTATCACCAAGGTTAATTATCAATTACTTATTTCACTTATATCCCTGCTAGAAAAACACACAATATGACACATGAGTATTAGAGCATCAAAAGGTTATTTCCCTTTATTGTGCTTCTTGTTTGTGTTCCTTTTTTCTAGTTAGTATTTGTGAGAGAACTCACACTAGTAGGAAAAAAAAACTCTCTCTCTCTCTCTCTCTCTCTCTCTCTCTCTCTCTCTCTCTCTCTCTCTCTCTCTCTCTCTCTCTCTCTCATCCACATCATCTTTTCTCACAATTTTTTTTCATCTTTTACATACCTCATCACATTCTCTCTCCTATATTTTTCAACTTTTAATTTACTAATCAAATTATAATCATTTAAATATTACAAAACTCTTAATTATTATTGTTATGTTAGTTAAATTTTTTAGTTTATTTTATACTAATTGAATAATAATTATTAAATTAATATTGATTATGAATTAGTGAAAGAATTAATTAAATAACATAATTATCTATAATTATGAGATAGAATAACGGTACATGAAATAAGAACATGATGCATGAAGATTAAAGCATCATAAAAACGAAATACAACAATGATAAATAAATTACGAAACATAATCACAAAATCATAGAGATGTCGATAAATTTTAAGGATTCACATCACCAAACTTTTGTCAAATGTGCTCTATCAAGTCATCTTTAAGGGATTGATGAGTTCGTCTATTATGCATAGCGTCCCTTGTCTCCAAGTATTTGTTTATGTCGATCGGTTGTCTAGTTTGAAACTGAAAAGCTTCATCATTGTTGACGGTAGCACTTATACTCGCTTCACCTTTACGACGTGAGCGATGGTTTGAGAGATCTGTTTCGTAATATCTTCTTATGACTTCAGCATTCTTATACGTGTCTCGTTCATCCTCCACTATCATGTTATGAATAATAATGCAAGCCTTCATAATATCAATTGATATATATTCATCATAAGTAAGAGTTGGTTGTCGTACAATTGCGAACCTCGCTTGTAGAACTCCAAGTGCACGTTCAACATCCTTATGTGCCCCAACTTGACAATCAACAAAAAAGTTTTTGCTTCGGAGTTTGAAGATGGGTAAATCCTTGCTCGAAAGTAGCCAAACTGGGTAAATTCCATCAGCTAAGTAGTATGAAATGTTGTATTCATGAACATTGATAGTAAACATCTTCCCAAAATTACAAGAAATTGGAAAAAAAAAGGATGGTTGATAAAAGAAGGATCAAATTCGTTGAAATTCATGGACGAGTGATGAGGATTTATGAGAAGCATGAATTACTAAAACCATTTTGTATCGTTGATACAAACCAAGTCCCTCTATTTTTCTCATAAGTTTTTAACCCTTTCAATTAATCTTTATAAATAGATAAGAGGGGCCTAGTTTGTCACCTAAATAACAAATGAGCCTATTTAACGCTACATTAGACAAAAAAGGCATACTTAAACAATTCACCAGGGTTTATTAGGATCTATTTTCTAGAAATTGAACAAAAGAAAACATTTTTTTTACGAATTTGAAGAGAGAAATAAGATAAATGAGACTTTTTAAAGTGTGTCAAAACATGTCAAAATGGATGTCTATATATAAGGGGGGGATATGAACATTAGTATATTTTTTCAAAACTTTTTTTTTCATACAATATAATTGTTGTAGTTTAACGGTTATACTATAATAAAATAAAAAAAAAGAAGATGAAATCTACATGTGAAAAAAAATTCAAAACTAACCATTGCTTTTGGGTGAATGAGTGGCCTAAACCTACAACAGCTTGCAAAAAGTAAGGTAAGATTTTTTTTTTATTATTTGTAACTTTTTTTTTTCAAGCTTCTAGAATTTTTGTATAAAAATTTATTAAAGGGATACATTTTTGCCTAAAACTTATAACAGTGAGCATCAAAAGCTGGACCTTTCATGCAAATTCTCTCCATTTGTGGCCGTCTCTTGATCAAGGTTTCCTTCCTTCGATTTTTCCATCTAAGATCTATTTCCATCTCAATTATGTTCCCTGCTTTTTTTCTTTTATTTTTTTAATCATTTGTCTATCTGTTGATTTGTAAAGAATAAAGATCATTTGTGGGCTTCTATGCTTATAAACACCACTTTGCTTTCTCTCATTACTCAATGCTCCTTTGATCTTATGGTATTTGTTTTTTCATGTTCTTTACACTGATCTACTTAGTCTATAAAGATGTACTAACCAAATTCCGATAGAACACATTGGTTCAGTTTTTATATAGTTCACTCTTGTTCGCAAAATACATGTTTGGCTTCTCCGACAAGTATAAATTGATTTTTCTTTTCTAATGGAATCAAATGATTTTCATTTCTTCAATATAAACTACTTATCTATATTTCCATAGAAGGCTTGCAACAGATCCGTCAAGTATTGTCAAGATACTAGAAGCTGAGAAGCTGTTTTAACGAAAACTAAAATTTTATTTCACTTGTTAATTCATCATCCAACTTGGTTTTCCATGTTCGTGTTCGGATTAACTAATTAGACTTTCTTCATCTAGCTCAAATTTTAGTAGTATTTTAATGGGTTGCTTCAGAATTAGAATGTGAGCATAGTGGTCTTTTAAATAACCAACACTTATCTTTCTGTCCCTTTCAATGTTCATCGAACAATGATATGATGCTATCTTCCTAATATTAAGGGTAAATTTATAATTTTGTAAATTCGTATCGAATAAAACCATTTAAAATTTTCTATCAACAACCTAATATAAATTATTTTAGGAAAATTCCGGTTGGTACCCCTGTGGTATGGGGTATTTCGGATTTTGCCCATAACTTTTTTGAAGTTCGGTTGGTACCCCTGAACTTTTAAAAGTTCCGACATTTGCCCAACCCATCATACCTCATTTAACGCCGTTAGGGAAAAAAAGAAAATAAAATAGGCGAAGAACATGTTACCAAATCCTCAACTTTGAGGTTCCACAGGCGTTTGTCTATTTCTCTTCTCTCGAACGAACGAGCAAGGTGCTTCGAGTCTCTTTTAGGTTTGAAAAGGCACATCTCTTCCCTCTCTGCTAACGATAGATATCCCCTTCAGGTTTGAAAATCGAACGAAGCGAAGAATCAAGCGAAGAATGTAACATCCCGAATCCTAGAGGATTCGGAATGCTACGAGCTGAGACGTTACAATGGGTCTCGGCCCTTAGCCTGGCAACAACTTCATCGGACCTTACAACACGGCACAAATAAAAAGGCAAAACATAGAGTTTTATATCATGAGCGAAAGGAAAAGTACAAATCTGAAAAACAATACAGCCAAGTCTCAAAACCAAAATAGCAACATCAGTCTCAACAGTCGTGCAATAAAAAGATAACAGTCCCGTCCTATAATGCACGGAACCCCGGCTGCCCACTACCGCCAGATCACTCGATCGCCTCCCTAACCTGCAAGGCATCTACAAGCGGTATAAAATCGTTAGCTAACAATCTATGCATAAGTATAAAGTTAAAAGCACAAACACACAACATACACAATCAGCATGCAACACTCATTCCTTCTGTTATTTGTAATTAAGTGATATGTCATTACTAATGATACTTATTTTATGACACGAGGGATTCCCAAACCTCACCCCTGTCCCCGTTTAACAACGCGGAATGGTACTAATGCTGTTGACCGTCTACCTGACTGGGCTGGTCGCAGGGAACCTCCTAGACTCTCGCAAGAGCTCGGCAGATGATGTCACGACCCGTTATCATACACTTGTGTCAATTACACAATATACTAAAGTCGGCCTATTCCGATTTCGTTATTTATCTTAACTAACAAACACCACTCATACACATCACACTCATACAAGAAGCCAGCTAAGTAAGTCCGTGGACTTACCAAAATCAAATCTCGACTCTCTCTTAACCACCACTCAATCGGTAACTACAGAAAATCAGTTGCCTGTCAAAGGAGGCACGTGGGTCAACACATTTCCCTAGGTACTTAGAAGTCTAAAACTTCTAAGATGTAAGGTCCTATTTGCAGAAATTATTACAGTGCTTATTTAAGGTAACATGACTATTTTACCCTTGGTCCCGAGACTTCCAAAACTCGTAATACGTCTTAAATTCTTACTTGAGGCTAATTAACCACCCACTTTTCAATTTCCTGAAAAGTCACTAAGGTCCAACTACAGCTTCAAATATGAAATTAAAATAAACTTATAAAAATTCTAAAATAAATCTCTAAATTATCTAGGATATCTAATCTACTCATAGGAGCAAGAATTTCCCAAAAATGTTCAATTATCACTTCTACAAAAATCCTTAAAGTTGGCTACAACACTAAAAATGTTCCTATACTTAGTCAAAATTCATTGCTGGAAAAATAGCTCAACTACTCCACTTTGAGACCCTATAACTTTCAATCCGACCGTTCATTTCTTCTCAAATTTTAACAGAGTAAACTACGTATATCCTTCTATGATCTATCAAAAATTCAACGGTGGATCTTCAATATAACTCCTGAATATTGGTCTACAATATTGACAGTTTTCAACTTCTCAAAACTGAAGAAAACTCCATTATTTACAGCTGATTTGTTTCTACTATTTTTGTCACCCTCTTCTAACCCAAACTAATTATTGATCTCAATGTCCTAAGTTCATCAGCAGCACATAGTACACTTTAACTTATTAACTTACAGAAGATATGTATTCAAGGGAGGGAGAAGAGATCTAGTTACCCCTTGTTGAGACCTTGATTGCAACTTAGGAAAGATTCTGGTGATGGGGAAGGCTTTCGATCTGTAAAACAGCAGGGATGGATTATAAACTTTTGCCCATTGTGTGACTGAATAGAAAGAGGACAACTAGTGAGTGAGAGACCAACCGAACGTATGCAGAAATGTATGCAGCAGCTCCTGGATTCGAAGTGCACGGAAGAGGTTGTTGTTGTGCAATGTTGGTGCTTCAATAGGGCTGTTGCTGTGCAATGTTGGTGCTTCAATGGGGTTGCTGAGATCTGAGCGTCGATACAGAAGAAGGAGAGGAGAGGTTTACGTGCATCTGGAAGCAAAGACGTTGCAATTCCTTCTCTTCTGGCGTGAATATAAGGTTGTTTCAGCTGTGGATTTGCCTCATCTATTCACTGTTGTTACGTGATATAGGGAAGGGAAAGAGCTGGTTGTTACAACATGGAAGATGGGGCAGCATCTCATGGAGTTCTGGGCTGGAATTAACACTCTTCTAGGTTGTCGCAAGCCTCATTAAGCACCTGAGTGTGTGGGTTGCTGAAGGTGTGATTGTTGGGCCTCTTGGGCTACTTTGATCCGCCAGCAAAGGTTAAGGTAAGGGTTGGGAACAATCAATCCAATTAAGAAACAATGGGCTGAAATATGGCAAGAAATAAGTGGGCTGAAAGTTTGTCAAAACTTGTCAAAAACTCGTCATGGCTTTGTCAGGCCCATGCATGTCCTTGTCACAGAGTTGTCGGGCTTCGTCGTGACCTTGTCTCAGCTTTGTCATGGTCTCGTCACAGCTTTGTCACGGTCTCATCACAAGTCATCATTAAGCACCAATTAAAAGAATTAGGGTTTGATATAATTCTATCATTTTATGTGAATTAAATTCTACATAAAATGATAAAATTTGTAGAGGAAGAAATACTAGATAGAATGGGAAACCGTCAACAGCTCGGAATCCGATTTGATTCGAAATTAAACGGAATAAAAATTCCGGATATTACAAAGAACGCATACCTCATTCAGGTTTGAAATCAGATCTCTCCCCTCTCTTCAGGTTTGAAAACCCTAACGAACAAGGTGCTTCCAAGTACTATTGTTGCCCTATTTTTCGTTTTTTTGTTCATATTCAAACAAGTTGGTTGAGATTAGGTTTTTAGTTTCCTTTGAACTAAAATTAAGATGTTAAATTCCTACAGGCTACTTGAGATTAGGTTTTGAGGTTCCTCTAGTTGGTTCTTCTAGTCGAACCAATTGCTCAAACATTATGTGCAAAAACAAAAATATGTGTCAGGTTCCTCCCGAAAATTGGGATGTTAAATCAACTTTTGAAGCAAAATCATGATCATAATTTGACGTCTTGAATAACAAAGCAATTCAGGGCTAACCCTTGGCTAGCTAGCTACCTCTATACCGATTTATCACCAACAAACCTTAGTGATTATACCTTGTCCAGTTTGCACAAACCTCTTCATCCATATGCATTTCTTGAATTTTCATTGGCAATCAGACCAGCTGATACACCTACCCTAAGTTATCAGGCTTTTCAATAGGATAGAAACTTAAGCTGCATCATAGATCTATTTCCCACATTATGTTCAATCTTTAGATTTACATCTGGATATAATAAGTGAGACATGAGGGAAAAGATTTGCACCTTGGTGATTAAGTCTTTTCTAGTTTCCACAAACATTTTCATGGAATTACTTTTTTTTGAATGTTCATTAGCAATCAGACCAGGTGATGTACCTATCCTATATTGTCAGACTATTGAACTTCAGCTGTATCATAGTCATTGTTTTTCCCACTTATGTTCAACCATTAGTTTAGCATTTAATGGCCATCAAAAATGTGTGTATATATATAGTTCTAGTTATAATTTGTTGATTTTAGTTTGCTTCCAGTTTTGATTTTACTTTGTTGGTTTTAGTTTGATGAATCTAGTTCTAGTTGTAATTTGTTGATTTTAGTTTGCTTCAATTGCTGAATTTTGTTTGCTGTTTATAGTTCTGATTTTAGTTTGCTGATTTTTGAATTGAATCTACTTCAGTTGAACATTTTGGAAAATTCAATTGCTGGATTTTGTTTACTGTCTATAGTTCTAATTTTAGTTTGTTGGTTATAGGTTTTGCTTCTAGCACTTGAATCTAACTTGGTTGAATAGTTAGGAAACTTTAGTTAACTAGTGATAGTGCTGATTTTTGTTTGTTGTTTGTGTGTGTGATTATTTGTCTTGGTTAGGTTTCTCGAGATTTAATGAATTCAAGAACTTCTTCTTCAACATTGAGGTTGACGAACCCATATTGTAGGTGTTAACCACCAAAAAGAAGTCATGTTAGAATTTCCGGATCTGACAAAAATCCGCGTAGGCCGTATTACAAATGTGATGGTTGCAATTTATTCCAATGGGCATATGCGCCGAAGACGACTTATGTTCAAGGCGAGCATAAAGCAAGAAATGATGTAAGGTATGATTCACCAACAACGTCCGGAATTGACCTTCAAGACTTGAAGAATCAAGTGATGGATTTAAAGAATATTTTTAATATAGTTAAAGTATCTTTTATGTTGTACATCATATTACTAGTGATAGTGCTCAGAATGTGAGTATCACACTAGATATTGCATTATGTATTAATTAGCTAAACAGTTTCTGAATTATGTTTAATGAATAGTTTCTGAAATGAGGAATTTTATGCTACAAGCTCTTTTCTAAACAGTTTCTGAATTACATAGGAATTTTAGTTCAGGAAGCTTGCTGTAAGAATGACCTGAACACTTAAATTACCAAACAAAAACCATCATAAATGTGCATCTATTTTCAGAAGCTTGTTGTAAGAATTTTTGTTCATGTGCATCTATTTTCAGAAATAGTTATTGAATTTTCAGAAAACAAAAATTTTCTGAATTTTTTGATCAGTTTCTGAATTTCCTAAAGAGATGCCCATGGGTCCAAGATCTGATACATAGACATACAAGTGCATCTGTGTTCAGAAACGGTTTCTGAATTTTCAAAACAACAATTTTTTGAATTTTCTATTCAGTTTCTGAGTTTCCTAAACAGATAGATGTTTGTCCAAGATTTGATACTTAAACATACACATGTATATGTTTTTAGAATCAATTGATCAAGCTATAAAATTTTAAACTCAAAAACAGAACATGCAACAATTAAAAGTGTTTCCAAAACCAATGCCCATGGGATTTTTTGAGAAAGATTTAGAAACTCTACACGTATCAGATGCTTGCAAGAAATGAAGCAACAACAAGATTTAGAAACTCTACAAAATTTTAGAGCTCTAACATATTCACTGGACGTGAACAAAAAATTACAACAGATTGAACAATTTGTTTCCAAACCTTTCTCCCGACATTTATGGTCAACCAACTTGACACTCAGGCAACAATTGCATGTCATGCAGTGTTAGAAATCAGAGTCGAGTCCCTTACCGACGCGGCACAAATTGCAAAAAGGACATTGGTACACAGTTCTGGAAGAAACAATGAAAACAGAACCAGAAGATTCAATTCAGATAAAATATAAAATCACAATTCAAAGGGATAGTAATCATGTCCACAATATCCAGATTTTAGAACTCAAGATCTGATACAAAAACAGTTTGCAAGCTAAAAATTTTAGAACTCAAGATCTTTTACAAAAACAGTTTGCAAGCTAAAAATTCCAAAACCAAATGCAGATCCCAACTGTTTCAAAAAACAAATCCCATTAGTCATATCCTAACAACTAGCCTCTAAGGGTCTTGTTGACTTCCAAAGTTCCATGAAGCTGATCCCAACACATCAGATGCCGCTTCGTCGGGTGGTTGTGCTTTCCTTTTCCGATAAGTTCTCTTCCTTTGTTCAACTCGGACTCCTTGTTTCCCTTGAACTTGTTGCTCTCGAAGCTCCCTCGCAGTCAACCAACCTTTGCATGTCTTCTCGTTATGTCCAAATGCCTTGTGTCATATAGAAATTGAATAAGGCAACATATAAATATCAAATCAACACAATGCTAAAATATATAAAACATGTAAACAAGTGATATTACATACCTGACACTTACTACAACGAACGGTACCTGACCTTTTTCCCTTTTGTTTTTCACCGTCTTCACGTCGTTTATTTCTTGATGGCCTGCCTACTCCTCTCTTCATCGTTGGGAGGATTATGTGTAGAAGATCATTAATTGGCCATTGTTCTTCGTCAGGTACATGATGAAAGTTTACTGAATATGTCATAGGATACATTTGCACAGAGAACCAGCTTGACACATAAGATTCTAAATGGACTCCAATTCTGATCTCTTGAATTGCTCTAAATGCATGTTTGCAAGGGATCCCACTAATTTGTCATTCTCCACAAGTACAAGTCCGGTTATCGAGGTTCACAGGAAAACAAGACCGGCCTTGTTTGACTTCACACTCCGTACTTGGTGCTTGGAAAACCTATCAAAGATTACAAACAATTTTACAAATCAGCACCGCATAGTACACAATGTAATAAAAAATCAGCACAATTTTATCATACTTGAAGCTCAACATATGCTAAGAGGTTCTTATGCAATTTTTTTGCGATCTTTGGTGTTATCCCATTCGAAGACCAAGTTTTCGCTTCTTCTTGACGTTTCACATATCTGACCATATTTGTTCTTCGAATCCCTACAACACAGTATGTAAGCATATTTATATAATTATAAAGTATAGACGTTAAATCAAACATGAAAACTAAAACCGAACCTTCGAGTAAAGACAAGATCGGGTTTAGTCTATCCACTCCAATAGTAGAATTGAAACTCTCGACGAAGCTGCTCGTATTTTTCTCATTACACAATGATGGATCAAATTTGTGTCTAGCCCATTGTTCTTTTTCTCCCGCCTCATGTAACCACTTTACAGCACCAAGTCCAGCTTTCTTTTGCAACATTGACACTGCCTTATTGTAGCTGAACTCAGAATATGCTTCACAGCATGCCCAAAATAAGAAATGCATCCGACGTCCGGGATATTGTTTTTTGAAATTGGCACACAAGTGTCTACAACAAAGGCGCCTTGATACACCGGGCCAAATATCATCTAGTGCCGGTTCAATGCCCTACAAAATTTGACTTTCAAATTAATTAAAGTTCAAATGATCAATATGAAATTACAGTTAAATGCCCTAAAAATTTTCATTAATACCTTTTGTTTGTGTGATATAATAGTCAAGTCTTCCCTAACAATGTCCTTCAAACTATCCTTCAGATGCCAAAAGAATTGTGACCAAGTTGTAAGACCCGAGGTCTTAGGGACGTTGTCCCCATGCCAACCATGCTCGCGCAGAAAACTTCTCAGGAGGTCACCCATCTTGAAATTGCTCCCGCACGAGCACGATTTACTCCAGAGTTATTTGTCCTCACTCCACCACTAGAAAAAAAGAATTCTTGTTGACATGGGTAGCAACCCATCCTTATAAGTCAATCACAAATCCCCATTCAAATGATGCGGGATGACAATTTTATGGGATGTTACAATCTCCCCAACTTAAACTCTTGACGTCCACGTCAGGCCAAGGACCGTCCACCGAGCCGAGTGACCGCCTACTAGGGCAAGCACACTCGTAACTCAGGGTTAGCTCTGATACCATTTGTAAGACCCGAGATCTTAGGGACGATGTGCCCATGCCAACCATGCTCGCGCAGAAAACTTCTCAAGAGGTCGCCCATCCTGAAATTGCTCCCGCACGAGCACGCGTAACTACAGAGTTATTTGTCCTCACTCTACCACTGGAAAAGAAGAATTCTTGTTGACATGGGTAGAAACCCATCCTTATAAGTCAATCACAAATCCCCATTCAAATGATGCGGGATGACAATTTTATGGGATGTTACACAAGTGCTCTTACTTTCATTTTCGTATATACCATATGCAAACGGGAAAATCTGAGCATTTCCATCTACATCTATTGCAGATAAAACAACTCCACCAAAATTTCCTTTTTAAATGACAACCATCAACCCCAATCAAGCTTCGACATCCTCTAAAACCGTCAATCATCGGATTCAAGGATATGAAAATGTTCTTGAACTGAAGTGGCTTTTCCGGAAGTTCATCAGCAACTTTCCAAGCACAAGGAGCCTTAGAATCTGGATTTGTACTTTTTAAAACCTCACAATAAGCTGACAACTTTTCATACGAAGTGTCATGGTTTCCTTGGAGCTGCTCTAAACAAAATTTCCTTGTTTCATATACCTTTGTTTTCTTTAGCCGAACACCATATCTCAACTTAAGAAGGTCATTTATCGTATTCCCTGAAATATCCGGATTCGCCTTTACATAATCCATTATCTTGTCTGCCGCCCAACGCATGGTTGCCATGGGATTGAACTCGGATAATCTCGTGCAAGTATGCTCTCCTGTTAACTTTTTGATGGCCCAAGTATATCCATCTGGGAGTTTAGAAGCATGTAGTCTCCATTCACACCTTGGGTCAATACAAGCAGTTGTAAATCTTGTATGATCAGATTTCTGAGTGACTATGACGACCCCTTGTTGGATCAAAAATCTCTCAAAACACGGTACAAATGTTCCTTGTCAAAGAAAATCATCCACAACTTAATCTTGATCAAACCGAAAAGATTATCAGTATGAAACTCACCATTCTCATACAACCTGTCAAAGTATGCATCTTTATCTGACTCCTAATCGCTGGATTTTTCAGGATTATATCCATCAACTATAAATGCCAAAGGAGGATCATCTTCTTCAACTAATCCATCCTCTTGAACAACTAGATCCTCTTCAGAACTATCAGACGGCTGATACTCTTCACCATCACTATCAACATGGTTAATATCACCCACAATATTGTCGTTCGTGATTGTCAAAACTTTTCGTGTTCTACTCAAGCTACTAGATATCGGTTGAGTATTAGATTCATTTCTTATTTCAGCAGGAAAATAAATACCTTTCCTTCTTGCACTTGTTTTAGGGATCCTTCTTGTTTGCAAGGTTAAAGACAAATGGTTCAGTTGCAAAACATTTTCACTTGATACATTTAGGTTAGTTGCAACAACTGGTTGCTTTGTTGGTGGAGTTGGAGTATTGATAACACGATTTATGATCTAGATTTAGGTAATCATTTAGGTAGATTTCTCACTCGTTCATGCATGGTTTAGCATTAGTTCAAGACGTTTTGCACTCAATTCATGTATTTTGTCGAGATAGACGTCTACACGGACTTTTGCGTGTTTTATAGGTATTTTGGAAAATTTAGGAGCTAAAACGATGTGTTGAGGATCGTTCATCTAGATGACACACCCTCGGACTCATTAGGACACAAATTAAGGGCTAAGGAGGACTCATGGAACCTTGCCAACACTAGCCATGCACCAAATCACAGCTTAATGATCAAAGGCGAAGTTTCTGCACAGAATCACGGTTCTCTGACACTCCACGGCCGTGGAATCAACCGTGGATATTGCCAGATTCTTGTGACAGCTGTGCCACGACTCTCATGGCCAACTCATGCAAGTTTGTTATAAAAGTGGTCCTTCATGGGCTGTGAGAGGCAGCTGGGAGCATCTTGGAGCAGCTCATCCATTACCCATTTCCTCTAACAAAAATATCCTCTCAACAAGAAGATTTTCTAGGAAGGAAAGTGTCAAAATGGAAGAAGAAGAACTCCATTGAAGAGGAGAAGAAGCACACACACCATTGCCACTCTTGCTAGTTTTTGTAGTGAAGATTTCCGGATTCTATTTCTAGAGTTTTATGAACCTTTGAACCTTCTTTTGGAAGGGTTGTAAGTTGCTCTAATTCTATTTTCAGCTTGGTTTTGATTTAAGTTCACTTGTTCATCTCTTTTCTTTCATCATCTTGAAATGGATGTTATGATTTTGTGTTTGTTTGTTTCGATTTCTATTATGAATGTTGTAGGCTAAATAGATGTGGTTCTAGGGTAAGGAAAGGATGGTTATGGCTAGGGCTATGATAGGACGGACTTAGATTTATCTTTGGATGATTTGTGTGCATAAATGTATCCTCTGTTAGGAATCACGGGTAGTTCTTGTCAAACCACGGCCGTGGTTTAGGTAGAACAAACCGTGATTTTCCCTGGTTCGGTGGATCTAGTCTTAGATTGTTAGAATGTTGAAATCCTAAGTGTTTGTTGAGTTAAATCTATCCTAGGGTGACCTAGTGTTAGCAACTAAGTGATAGGAGAGACTTACCCGGTAATCCTAACCCTTGGATTCCAAGGATAACATCCCTTAGGTAGTGGTGAGCCTAATAAGCCGCCATTGGATTAAGTGTGCTGGATGGTAGCCTAAGACTAACCCTTCCGAGACTTACCCGGTGAGGATAGGTTGGATCCTTAGATAACGTTCCGGTTTGAGTAGAATTCCGTCCCTTAGGTTCTTAGAGACTTACCCGGTAATGAGACCTAGGGAATGGACTAGTAGATCATGAGACTTACCCGGTGATTGATCCCAATTTAGAAACACTTAACCCCAACATAGTTAATCCCAAGAATGAATAGATACCTTGAGTCTTATGCCATAATCAAAACTTCCAATCCCTAGAATCCGTCTTTTCTTTCTTTGATCTATATCTTGTTTAGCTTGTTTCTTTGTTTTGATTCGTTAGCTTAGTTGATTGTTTACTTTTACATGAATTATGATCTTTGATTGATCACCAAAAACCAACTAAAAACAATTGAAATTTTCATTTCTTTATTCCTTGCTCATTTCTTAACTTAGATCTTCACTAGACTTATTCATAAACCGAATCAATCTCACCTTAGTCTTTGTGTTCGACCTCGGAATACTCTCCACACTACGAACGTCCCGTACACTGCGGGTGCGCTAGGAGTTAGGAGAAATATAACGAGTATAAATTTAAGACTTATTGTGCACATATCCTGAGCGTGACAAGTTTTTGGCGCCGTTGCCGGGGACTAGGTCTAGATTGAGTCTATTTTGTGATTGTTTCTAGTGTAGATCTTTCTTGTTACTTTTGATCTCTTTTTGGTTTGTGTCTTTGCTTTTCAGGACATCTATTACTCTTTAGGTGTATGCGAAGATCTCGTGGAAAGTATTTAGCTCCATTCGATCCTGAACCGGAGAAAACCCTTCGATCTAGATCCAAGAACATCCGAAAAGAGAAAGAGATGGCCGGAAGAAACCTCCAAGCTGAATTGGATGAAGCCTTAGAGCAAATAAGGCTAAGAGATGAGCTCTTGGAGGAAGAGAGGAGACTTGCCAATGAGAGGCAAGAGGAAACTAGGAGGGAGATTGAGGAGATTAGGCAAGCCCTTGTTCAAGGAGAGCTTAATCGCCGACAACCTCCACCTCCTCCACCACAACCGCAACCGGCGGCTAATGTTAGGGTTGTTCCCATTTCTATTGAGGAGCCACAAACCCTAGGGAGACGTATGGATCCGGCACAAAGAGCACACCGACCGGGTGTGAATCTAGGAGATCCCGCAACCCACAACTATGAGCTCCGCCCTCAAGTTCTACAAATGATCCGGCATAATCAATTTGGAGGGATGGAAGGAGAGTCTCCTCATCAACACTTGATGAACTATGAGATCTTGATGGAGACTCTTAAACCGCCAAGATTGGAGAGCAACAACCATAAGCTTAGGGCTTTTTCCTTCTCTCTTAAGGATAAAGCCTTGGCTTGGTATCAATCTATTCCACAAGGGCGAGTTGGTACTTGGGAGGAGATGACAACCGAGTTTTTGACCAAGTTCTTCCCACCTTCCAAGACTACCGAATTAAGAGGGAAGATCAACGCCTTCGTGATGAAGGATAGAGAAAGTTTATTCAAGTCTTGGGAGAGGTTCAAAGATCTTCTCCTTGATTGTCCACACCATGGCATACCGAAAATTGAGCTATTGGAGATCTACTTCAAAGGACTTGATGAAGATAGCCAATTCAAGCTCCAATCTCTTTCCGGCGGGACTTTTATGGAGAAGCATGTAGATGAGGCTTGGGAGTTTGTAGAGAAGCAAGCTCTAGTA
This sequence comes from Fagopyrum esculentum, assembly GCA_033239045.1. Lineage (NCBI taxonomy): Eukaryota > Viridiplantae > Streptophyta > Magnoliopsida > Caryophyllales > Polygonaceae > Fagopyrum > Fagopyrum esculentum. The sequence goes on along the minus strand of BSUD01000001.1, from coordinate 25,607,665 downwards.
ATTGAGAAGTACTCCCATAGGAAGAGTGAAGGAAGAAAGGCGGGAGCATATGAGGTGAGTGAAGTCACCATGAGCAATTTCAAGCTTGACGCCATCAACAACGAATTGAAGTCCTTGAGGGAGTTGTGTGCTACAACTTTGAAGAACCAAGCAACTCCTCAAGTGCTTCCACAAGACAACTTGTCTTCCAAGGAGGAGGATGTGAATTACATGGGAAGGGGCAACTTCAACAATTACCAAGGCCCAAGGAGTTTCAACAACAACCGGCAATTCAACAATTACCGGCCTAACCACAACCATCCCGGATTTTCTTACTCTAACCCGGATGGAGCCTTGAACCCTCCCGCTTCCACAAGCTCAACTCCACCACCAAGAGCTTCACAAGAACCTCCACCCGGATTTACTCAACCTCCCAAGGATAGAACCGAAATAATGTTTGAGCAATTGCTAGGAAGGTTGAGTGGTCTTGAGAGCACCGTAACTTCAATCTCTAAGGCTCAAAAGGTCTTGGAAGCACAAGTATTCCAAAAGGCGGGTGAAACCCATAGAGACCCGGGAAAGCTTCCCGGAAGAACCGAAGACAACCCAAGAGGCCAAGTGTTGGCTATCACAACGAGAAGTGGGTTGAGTATGAAGGATCCTTTGCCCAAGGACCATGCCAAGGGAAAGCAAGTAGTGGTAGAAGATGGAAGATTGCAAGAAGATGGAGGCAAGAGCAAGGATGTAGAGCCAACCTATGTGGCACCGCCTCCATACAAGCCGCCACTACCGTTCCCACAATCAAGAGCAAGAGCTCGTTTGGACAATCACTTTGGTAAGTTCCTTGAACTAATGTCTAAATTGCATATTAACATTCCGTTCATGGATGCCATTTTAGGAATGCCGGCATATGGCAAGTTTTTGAAAGAGATACTCTCCAACAAAAGGAAATTGGAGGAGTATGGGGAGATAAGGATGACCAAGAGATCCTCGGAATTGATCCAAACGATGAAGGAGGAGATGCCTCCCAAGCTAAGAGATCCGGGCTCTTTTTGTGTCCCAATAGGAGTGGGAGATGCGAAGTACGAGGCCCTTTGTGATCTTGGGGCAAGTGAAAGCATCATACCGCTTGCACTTTGCAACAAGGTCGGGCTAGGAGAGCCAAAGCCGGTCAAGATGACCCTCTATATGGCGGACCGTTCTATCACTCATCCGGTTGGGATTCTAGAGGACATTCCGGTGCAACTAGGAGGATTCTATGTGCCAATTGACTTTGTCGTCTTGGATATTCCGGCGGATTATCCGGTTCCCATCATCTTAGGAAGACCTTTCCTAGCCACCTCCGGATGTTTAGTGGATTGCAAGAACGGGACTCTCTCCTTCAACATTGGAGAAGAGAACGTCAAGTTCAAGTTGTCCACCATGATGAAAGGGCCAACCCTTGATGAGGATGTCTTCAACATAATTGAGCATGAAGAATCTAGAGAAGTTATGAGCTCGATCTTGATCAAGGATCCCTTGGAAAAGGTTCTTACCTTAAGCATGATGGAGGAAGGTGTTGAGGATGCTTGCAATGAAGAGATCAAAGCCTTGGAAGCATTGGAAGAGGAGCCAAGAGTTGGATTTGAAGGCCACGAAGAGGTGTTGAACAGCTGCAAGTTCCACGGTCGAGATTTACACTCCACGGCCGTCAAACTTTCTGGACAACTCCGGGAAGCAAGCTTAGCAAGAACCACGGCCGTGGAAGATGAGCAAACCGTGTTTCCAGCCGTGGTTTTCCCTAAATCAACCCTTGATGGTGATCAAGCTTCTAGGAGCCTTGGAGGATCTTCACTTGCTTTGGATTCATCTCATCCAACCTTATTTGGATCGTCTTCAACCGATAAAGGTTCTCCCTCACTTGAACTTAAACCCCTTCCCTCTCATTTAAAGTATGCATTTCTTGGTGATAATTCTACATATCCTGTGATTGTTAATGCATGCTTGAGTGATGATGAACTTGCTAAGTTGTTGCATGAACTAAGATTGCATAGGAAAGCCATTGGTTATACTATTGATGATTTGGTTGGCATTAAACCGTCTTTGTGCATGCATAAGATAATGATGGAAGATAACCACAAACCCTCTATTGAACATCAAAGGAGATTAAATCCCATAATGAAAGAGGTAGTCAAAAAGGAAATCATTAAGTTGCTAGATGCGGGAATTATCTACCCTATCTCGGATAGTAAGTGGGTTAGTCCCGTTCATGTAGTTCCTAAAAAGGGTGGGATGACGGTAGTGACTAATGAGAACAATGAACTAATCCCAACTAGGACGGTTACGGGGTGGAGGATGTGCATTGATTATAGGAAATTGAACATGGCCTCTAGGAAAGATCACTTCCCTCTCCCCTTCATTGACCAAATGCTAGAAAGGTTAGCTCAACACTCTCATTTTTGCTATCTAGATGGCTATAGTGGATTCTTTCAAATCCCTATCCACCCCGATGACCAAGAGAAAACAACCTTTACATGTCCATGGGGTACCTTTGCATATAGGAGAATGCCATTTGGGTTGTGTAATGCACCCGCCACCTTCCAAAGGTGTATGATGGCTATCTTTTCGGAATACATAGAAAATATCATGGAAGTGTTCATGGATGATTTCTCTGTTTATGGTTCTTCTTTCGATAATTGCTTGGCTAACTTGTCATTAGTGTTGCAAAGATGTGAAGAGACAAATCTTGTCTTAAATTGGGAAAAATGCCACTTCATGGTAAGTGAAGGAATTGTGTTAGGACACTTGGTGTCTAACCGTGGCATTGAGGTTGATAGAGCTAAGATTGAAACGATAGAGAAGTTGCCACCACCTACCTCGGTGAAGGGGGTAAGGAGTTTCTTAGGGCATGCCGGTTTTTACCGAAGGTTCATTCAAGATTTCTCTAAAATTTCAAAGCCTCTCACTAACCTAGTAATGAAAGATGTTGATTTTGTTTTTTCCAAAGATTGTCTTGAAGCGTTTTGTAGGTTGAAGAACGTCTTGATCTCCGCACCTATCATGCAACCTCCGGATTGGAGTCTACCATTTGAGATCATGTGTGATGCGAGCGATGTAGCCGTTGGGGCTGTCTTAGGGCAAAGGAAAGAAGGGCGTACTCATGCTATTTACTATGCTAGCAAGACGCTAGATGATGCCCAACTCAATTATGCCACCACCGAGAAGGAGTTGTTGGCGGTGGTGTATGCATTTGAGAAGTTCCGCTCGTACCTTGTTGGAGCGAAGGTCATAGTTTATACGGATCATGCGGCGATCCGTTATCTACTTACAAAGAAGGATGCCAAACCAAGGTTGATTCGGTGGATCCTCCTTCTTCAAGAGTTTGATTTGGAAATACGGGACAAGAAGGGATCCGAAAACTCCGTGGCGGATCACCTTAGTAGACTCCCACCATTGGAGCTTGAAAAAGACAACATCCCGATAGATGACTCATTCCGGGATGAGCAATTGCAAATGGTGGAGGAATGCTTGTTCCAAGTGTCTAGAGGAAGTGAGCCATGGTACGCCGACATCGTGAACTACTTAGTGTGTGAGGAAGTGCCTCCCGGATTAACATATGCACAAAGGAAGAAGTTCTTCAACGATGTGAGGCACTACTATTGGAGTGAACCACTTCTATTCAAGAGAGGGCCGGATGGGATGTTTAGAAGATGCATACCGGAAGATGAAGTGGAGAGTGTGATCCGGCATTGTCACTCCTTACCATGTGGAGGCCATGCTAGCTCACACAAGACGTGTGCAAAGGTATTGCAATCCGGTTTTTATTGGCCTAATCTGTTTAGAGATGTGCAAGGTTTTGTAGCGGCATGTGATGCTTGCCAAAGGACGGGCAACATCTCAAGGAGGAATGAAATGCCCTTGAACAACATCCAAGAAGTGGAGATTTTTTATGTGTGGGGTGTGGACTTCATGGGACCATTCCCTTCTTCATGTGGCAACCTCTACATCCTATTGGCGGTGGACTATGTGTCAAGATGGGTGGAGGCGATCGCCTCTCCTTCAAATGATGCCAAGGTGGTGGTGCGGTTCTTCAACCGAGTGATCTTCCCTAGGTTTGGAACACCAAGGGTGATCATTAGTGATGGAGGGAAGCACTTCACAAATAGGAATTTTGGGGCACTTTTGGCTAAGTATGGGGTGACTCATAAGGTGGCAACACCTTACCATCCCCAAACTAGTGGCCAAGTGGAGATCTCCAACCGAGAGATAAAGGCCATCCTTGAGAAGACGGTGTCTAGAACTAAAAAGGATTGGGCTATGAAGCTCAATGACGCATTGTGGGCATATAGAACCGCCTTCAAGACACCAATTGGAACCACTCCTTACAAATTAGTCTATGGCAAGTCTTGCCATCTTCCGGTGGAAATGGAGCATAGAGCTTATTGGGCCATTAAGTGGCTAAATTTTGACCTCAAGGAGGCGGGAGAGAAGAGGTTGCTTGATATAAACGCCCTTGAGGAGATCCGTTTGGAAGCCTATGGAATGTCCGGATCTACAAGGAGATAACCAAAAGATGGCATGACAAGAGGATCATCCCCAAGGAGTTGAGTGAAGGGGATCTTGTCCTTCTCTTCAACTCAAGGCTAAGGCTCTTTCCCGGAAAGCTCAAATTAAGATGGACCGGGCCATATGTGGTGAAGAAGATCTTTCCCCATGGAGCTATTGAGATAGGAGGGGAGCATTGTGGAAATTTCAAAGTGAATGGGCATCGCTTGAAGAAGTATATTCCGGGAGCCCCGGTAGACATGATTGCCCCGCTTCACCTTGAATAGATGCTCCCGAGTTTGGTCAAGCTAATGACCTTAAAGAAGCGCTTGGTGGGAGGCAACCCATTGGTAACATTTTTCCCTTTTCATTTTTCGTTTTTGCTTAAATTTTTCTGTTTTTGTGTGCTTTGTGTGTTTTGTGTTTCGTGTGTGTGCTAGAGCATTAGTAGCATTGGAAGCCTTTCTTGGAATGTGAATGATGATGATGAACCCCTCACCAATTATGGGTGGAGCGGACGCGGAACTTGGACGGCTAGCGGTGCCTAGCACGGGTCCCGAAGCTTTGATGAATGCTTAGAGCTCTCTACCATGGTTGATAGGATCATCCAAAATCAATTCACTTGAGAAATCCCAAATACCATAGCAAACCATTTTTTGCATTGTGAGAACCTTCTTTCACTCTCTTTACTTGTATACCACATTGGGGACAATGTGTTTCTAAGTATGGGGTGGGGTTTGCATGATCTTTTGCATGATGAGCATCTAGGATAGTTTAAAATTTGCACATGTCTTGCATTGTACATACTTAAATCGAAAATCCCATAAAAAAAATCCAGAAAATTAAAAAAAATTTGTGCTTTCTAGGCTTGGATATGATCCTAATGATGAAATCTTGTCTTGTGAATTGGCTATGGATGGCCTTATGTGTTGAATTGATAAATGCATATGTGGACTTGAACTACTTCTCTTGAATTCTATGAATGATTTGTGATCATGATTATTGCCTAGAATGAATTGAGTATTGAAAGTCGAAATTACATGATAGTTCTTGCATACCATCTAGGAATGAATGAGGCATTTCATCTTTCTCTACTTCTCATCTTGATCATGATTGCTTAAGCACCTCAATTGATATAAAATTGACCTCTTTTAACCCATCCGGGAATAGGAGCATGCTAGTGTGTTGAAGTGTGTGAAAAGCAAGTGTGGGGTAAAGTTATTGATGAAAGGAATGTCATGAATGAAAATGATGAAATTATTGTAGAAGTGTAGCCAACAATATAGGTTTGGGGGTGTTGGTTCAAATGACAAGTAACTCGGTACACTTCACATAATCGGGTGTTGGTGCCTTGCCAAAGTCAAATGAACCAATAGCCCTAACGAGCTTTGGTATGTGTGCCCGGTGTGGATGCACCTCGAAAAAAAAAATAGAAAAAGCCCGAGGATGGCTAATCACCGAGGTTTCGGCTATTGTACACCAATGCCATTGTCTCAAAAATAAGTCAAGAAAAAGAAAAGAAAGCAAGATAAGGAAAAATATACACTTGGGGGAAGTTGATCGAGGACAAGAAAGTGAAGTTAGTTCCATTCCCGGATTAGCATCACATAACCTAGAGAATTCCCCACCCAATCACAACGTTTCTTGGCCTTTTATGTCACAAGACCTTATGACCTACTTGCATGTTTGTGAGACTTAGTAATCTAGATTGGAAATACTCTTGATCTTCTTGACCTCTTCATCCTTACATCTCATGCATGCTTTTGAGTTAAGTGCAATTGTCTTTCCATGCCTTTATTCGTTTGATACATAATTGCTTATCAAATTGCCATTGAACATGACTATGAAGGTGATCCAATAGTAGAAGCACAAACCCAAAAAGATTTTGTCGTTTTTCTGCATACATAAATCATGCTATCTTGTATTCTATAGTTGAGCATTTGCTCGGGGACGAGCAAACCTTAAGTATGGGGTATTTTGATAACACGATTTATGATCTAGATTTAGGTAATCATTTAGGTAGATTTCTCACTCGTTCATGCATGGTTTAGCATTAGTTCAAGACGTTTTGCACTCAATTCATGTATTTTGTCGAGATAGACGTCTACACGGACTTTTGCGTGTTTTATAGGTATTTCGGGAAATTTAGAAGCTAAAACGATGTGTTGAGGATCGTTCATCTAGATGACACACCCTCGGACTCATTAGGACACAAATTAAGGGCTAAGGAGGACTCATGGAACCTTGCCAACACTAGCCATGCACCAAATCACAGCTTAATGATCAAAGGCGAAGTTTCTGCACAGAATCACGGTTCTCTGACACTCCACGGCCGTGGAATCAACCGTGGATATTGCCAGATTCTTGTGACAGCTGTGCCACGACTCTCATGGCCAACTCATGCAAGTTTGTTATAAAAGTGGTCCTTCATGGGCTGTGAGAGGCAGCTGGGAGCATCTTGGAGCAGCTCATCCATTACCCATTTCCTCTAACAAAAATATCCTCTCAACAAGAAGATTTTCTAGGAAGGAAAGTGTCAAAATGGAAGAAGAAGAACTCCATTGAAGAGGAGAAGAAGCACACACACCATTGCCACTCTTGCTAGTTTTTGTAGTGAAGATTTCCGGATTCTATTTCTAGAGTTTTATGAACCTTTGAACCTTCTTTTGGAAGGGTTGTAAGTTGCTCTAATTCTATTTTCAGCTTGGTTTTGATTTAAGTTCACTTGTTCATCTCTTTTCTTTCATCATCTTGAAATGGATGTTATGATTTTGTGCTTGTTTGTTTCGATTTCTATTATGAATGTTGTAGGCTAAATAGATGTGGTTCTAGGGTAAGGAAAGGATGGTTATGGCTAGGGCTATGATATGACGGACTTAGATTTATCTTTGGATGATTTGTGTGCATAAACGTATCCTCTGTTAGGAATCACGGGTAGTTCTTGTCAAACCACGGCCGTGGTTTAGGTAGAACAAACCGTGATTTTCCCTGGTTCGGTGGATCTAGTCTTAGATTGTTAGAATGTTGAAATCCTAAGTGTTTGTTGAGTTAAATCTATCCTAGGGTGACCTAGTGTTAGCAACTAAGTGATAGGAGAGACTTACCCGGTAATCCTAACCCTTGGATTCCAAGGATAACATCCCTTAGGTAGTGGTGAGCCTAATAAGCCGCCATTGGATTAAGTGTGCTGGATGGTAGCCTAAGACTAACCCTTCCGAGACTTACCCGGTGAGGATAGGTTGGATCCTTAGATAACGTTCCGGTTTGAGTAGAATTCCGTCCCTTAGGTTCTTAGAGACTTACCCGGTAATGAGACCTAGGGAATGGACTAGTAGATCATGAGACTTACCCGGTGATTGATCCCAATTTAGAAACACTTAACCCCAACATAGTTAATCCCAAGAATGAATAGATACCTTGAGTCTTATGCCATAACCGGAACTTCCAATCCCTAGAATCCGTCTTTTCTTTCTTTGATCTATATCTTGTTTAGCTTGTTTCTTTGTTTTGATTTGTTAGCTTAGTTGATTGTTTACTTTTACATGAATTATGATCTTTGATTGATCACCAAAAACCAACTAAAAACAATTGAAATTTTCATTTCTTTATTCCTTGCTCATTTCTTAACTTAGATCTTCACTAGACTTATTCATAAACCGAATCAATCTCACCTTAGTCTTTGTGTTCGACCTCGGAATACTATCCACACTACGAACGTCCCGTACACTGCGGGTGCGCTAGGAGTTAGGAGAAATATAACGAGTATAAATTTAAGACTTATTGTGCACATATCGTGAGCGTGACAAGTATGATTGGTTTCATCCATATAACATGTGGATGGGGTCGTATGTGTTCGCCACTTAGCGTGCGTACAAATAAGTCTTAAATTTATAAAACTAGAAATCAAGCAAGCGAACCCGCAGTGTACGGATCGATATAGTTAAGCAAGAATTCCAGAGTATCGAACACAGGGATTTGGGGGGTTAAATCCAATTATAGATTATCAAGCAAGTAAATGTAGAGCTTTTGTAAATTATTGGGAAAACAACAATCCTAAGGATCTAGGAGTCCAGCTGTGGCAATCGATTCAAGATATACTAAAGATATAAGGACAGAGTTGAGGTATGCAAGGGTATACGAATGTAAAGTAATTGTACGGTGAAGTTCCAAAAACCTTATATGACCCACCTAAAGACACTCTCTATAAAGGTTGTTGAGGCTTCAGTATAGAAAGATTCCAAAGGTAAGAATTAATGTCAAATACCCAAACTTATAATCCAAGGACCAAGACTAACTAAACCGATTAAGGTTGTGACACTCAAAATTGAGGTAGAGGTTGTTGAGGCTTCACTACTACCTAAAAAAGGCAAGCCAAGACTAAATTAAAGCAAATCTTTAACTTTGGATTAAAGTAAAAGCAAGGTTCGTAACTGACACAAAATTACGGGTAGTTCTTGAGTTCCACGGCCGTGGAAGCTCAAGAACAGACCGTGGATTAGGTTCGTCGGCGATTCTCTCTAACTCTCAGGGTCCAATCTGTTTACGATCGATCTACCATCATCTAAGCCACAACTATCAACCCTTCACCTTAGAATTGCTAAAGGGTTTTAGCCAACAACAGTCATATTGATATCAAATTCAAGATTTAAAAGAATGAAAGATGAAAACCTTCGAAAACCTTGAATAAATCTCAAGTCAATCTCAAATCCACAAATATCAATGATAATGTAACTCAGATTTGAAATGAACACAAACAAGTAACTATTCTAGATAAGAACGAAGAACGGGATGTCAATCCGTCTTCTAATCAAACCTAGGAACAAAGTATGAAATCTCCTTACGAACAATCTTCCAAATCTTCCCTCTTTCTCCAACTTTCCGTCAATCCGGAATCTCATTAGGGCTAGGCGCAAATCTCTCAACGGAGGTCTAAGCGAAGGCGTAAACTAGGGTAAGCAGAGGTGACGGAATCTCCTTCCTTCCGTCCTTATATAGGCCCAAATAAAATGCGTCTTCGGCCCATGTGCGTAGAAGATCGTGGCTTAAAATATTGCGTAAAAGATCGTCAAGATCACGGTCGTGGAAGGGTTCCACGCCCGTAATTTAGAGCGTGGAGTTGGATCACGGTTTGTCACAACTCTCCACGGCTGTGTAAGTTGCTGGAATGCACCACGCTTGTCTTGCCAAGGTTCCACGGCCGTGGATTAGAGCGTGGACTCTAATACGGTCGTACTTTAGAGCGTGGAACGTACATAGCTCGTGAATTCCTTTGTTTTTGTGTCATTCTTCATCCTGGCATCATCCTTAGCTCCTAGTGATGTCCTCAATCCTTGGACATGCTCAATCTATCTCCATTCTCTCTCAATCCTTTCGGAATTAGCTCTTAATTGCCTACAATTAACACAAAGCTTATGTAGACCTCTATATCGACAAAATAGATAAACTAACTCACAATTGCTTCCATGCTTTATCAATGAATACCAAAATAGATGAAATACACTTAGAAAACGTGCCTAAAATATCACAATATTTCATGCTAACAAATAACATACTTGCCACTTGCTTGTCCCTAAGCAATGTCTTTCAAAAGCTTTAAAACACAAGTTAGGATGAAATATGTGTACCTTCTCAAAGCAAAACTTCTTTTAGATGAATGTGCTTTCTAATCAATAGATCATTCTCAAATCTTGCTTCATTCGTTTATGGGACTTTCATACACATAATCAAAGAGTAAAGAGTAGAGAAAGCTCATGAATTGATCAAACTTCCATGTAAACATCATAACCTTCAAACATTATCAAAATCAAGCATAAGAAACTTCAATTTAGATCACCAAGTCATATAACATTCTTTTGATCTTAAGGACTTTCAAACAAGGTCTAGAATGTGGAAAGGGAAGGAAAACTTTAAGGAATGTGGTGCATGAATCCGGGAAAGTGGACAACTACTCTTTTCTTTTTCTCTTGCGGTTTCCGCAGCACTTTCAACTTAGAGCTTCGCTCTCTTCTTTTCAATTCATTTTTCGACTTTACTTTTGGAGTTATGGATAGAGGTGCACAAAAACCAAAGCCTAGGAGATTGGCGTTTCTCATTTTTGCGAGATGCCTCAAACCCTTAGCGCACATACCATAATCCGCTAGGAATATCGCTCAATCCGACTTTGGCAAGACACAAACACCCGGCTATGTGAATGGTGTCGAGTTACTCATCGTCATGATTGACTTCCCCAAACCTATAATTTCTTTCTATTCTTTTGAATGCAAAATATTGCTTTCATGGCCCTCCCACATCAAACATGCCTTTTTCATTCAACTCCTCCAAATTTCCGGATAGGTAAAGGAGGCCATTATTTCAATGAGGGGCTCAATGATCAAAGAAAGAAGAAAGAAAATCGAATTGCCTTAATCATCTCAAAAAGAAGCATAAGAACTTATTATGTGATTTCAACCTTAATTTCTCAACATGATTTAAGTAACATTCATCACATTATGAAACTTGCAAAAGAGGAATAATCAACTCATTCAATTTCTTTTCAATTCACTATTTGTTTTAGCATGCAATTGTCATCAAAACTCAATTCACAAGTGGTGATTATCATAGAAGTCATCTCTATCCTTAGAAGCACAAAATTTTCAAAATTTTTCAATTTTTATGGGTTTTTCAAACTCTTTTTCATGCAAAGCAATAATGAAACGTGTAATGATAATGAAACATGCAACGGTAGTCTCGATAAAAGCATACAAAAGTGAGTAAGAGTTATTACAACTATTAGTCACACCCCACCCCATACTTGGAACAAACATTGTCCCTAATGTTCAAAAAGAGAAATAAAGAAAAGAAAGAAAGTAAAAGAACTCACAAAATGGTGGTGGAGCGGCTAAAACATCGATCATCAACGGTCTCACTGTGGTGGAGGCGGTGGTGGAAACGGAGAGAAGCTGGGATCATAGTACCGCCCGAACTGTTGGCGGTAAACGTCTCTCATCATGTGGTCCAAATCATCAGCTCGTGCATCCCTAGCATCAGCACGAATCTCCAAAGCTCCAACCCTGCTGGAAAGGTCGGTAGCCCACTCTAGCAACTGCTCGTACCAGCCAAGCGGCTGGCTGTACCACGCCGGTGCATCTGAAGGTGCTGGTGCTGGTGGCGGCTATGAATGCAAAGGCGGTGGAGCTCCCATCCAATCCGGTTGCGTCCTATACCAAGCAGGGGGATCTGACATCCAAGTGGGTCTCTCGCTCACACTAGCACGGCGAGAGGAAGAGCCAGATGCTCTAGCAGGGCGGGGAGAATGTCTAGGCATGTCGGGAACTGCATCCGGCTTATCCGGGAATGTACCAAAGTCCTGCTCAGCTCCTCCTCCTCTCTCATAATCATCTACACCTCCCATCTCCTCCTCCTCTATAACTGGTGGTGGGGGAACATAAGGAGGGGCTACCAATCTGTTCGCATGCATGGCAGTGAACGTCGCCTTCTAGTTATGGCGTCCAGCCATAATGGAATACTCAGGGAGCCACTCTATCCCTCTCCCGGTCCTACTCTCCCATGGCATGGCAGCATACGGTGGACCTTTATGGGTGGGGAAGATGAGGCCTCTAGTCATAAGGGCCTGAAGTCCTAGGAGTCTAGCTGCAATACGTGTACAAGCTGAGAAATCAACCCCTAACTGTCTAGCGATGTGGGTCACCATCCCACTATATCCAATGTTGTCAGCCCTCTTATTCTTTAGCTTGCTCATGGTAGCAGCTAAGAGGGTGGCACAGTCAGCTGGCTTGCCATACAACATGTTGTAGAGCAGGAATAACTCATCCGTCTTGATCTTCTGAGGTGTCTCCGTCCTAGGGAAGAGACACTCAGAAAGCACTCTATGAGCTATCTTCAAGGCTAGATGATAGATCAATCTAGCCTTGGTATCAGCAGGCTGCCAGCGGTCCTTGCTGGCATAGATCATAGTGATCTCTTCCCAGAAATCCTTGGCGTACACGCCACAAGGGAAACGACCATTGAAGGTCTCTTGGAACCCAAAGAAGGCTCCGAACTCTCTAATCGAAAAATCATAGTTTCTTTCCATCAGCCGGAAAGAAATTGTCCTGTCAACATGGCTATACTCAAAGGAAACTACAAACTCCCTCGTAATCTCCTCATAAGCATCTTCCCGAATAGCGGAGAAGATGACTAAGCCGGCTCTATCTAAAAGCCATGTAAGATCTCTTATCACATGCAAAGGTGCCAGCTCCTCAAGTAGTAGGTATCTAGGTCCAATGACCGTCCTCTCTTCTATCCTCTCTAAGGCAGCTAGATGATCCTCATGGATAGTAGGGATCCTAGGGAGAGGTGGTGATGGTGATGAAGGAGGTGAAGGGGATGAAGGGGGTGGTGCTCTAGAAGAGGAAGCTTCATTACCTTTCCTCTTCTTGTTCTTATTCCTACCGGACACTCTCCTCACAAAATCAATATTCTGGCAAAAACCACGGTTTGTTCTTGGGGTTCCACGGCCGTGGAACGTACAATGACCGTGGTTCGGTACGTGATTTCTCAAAACTCAGCAAAAATTCCCCAAGCTCGGCAGCAATCAGTCCTAGACTAATTTCCTTCCAATTTCAATCAGTTCTCCTAAAAATACTAGCAAAAACGAAGCCAAATCGACAAAGGTAGAGAAAGAACCAAAAACCTAGGTTTTCGGATTTTGGAATCCGAATTGTGGCTTCTCCGGTGATTTGCCGCTCGAATCGTTGCTTGGATCTTGTTGGTGATCGGATTTGCTTCAGTTTAGGTCAAAGAATCGTTAAAAACGATTAACGAACGAAGAATTGAGGAAGGGGGAGTGAAATCGGCGACTTGGGCGTAATTTTGGGTTTTTGATTTGTGTTTTGTGAAGGAACGTGGTTTATATAGTGGCCGTAAAAAATTTTGAAAATCACGGTCTGTCGGGGGTTCCACGGCCGTGGAATTGTACGGAACCGTGGTTTTGGTGATTTTTCTTAGACTTTTGAGAATTACGGTCACTGTAGCTGTCACGGCCTAAACCACGGCCGTGGAACTCTCTGTAATGCTCCAAAGTCCAAGTTTCGTCACTTTTCTTCAAACTTTCTCTTCCCCTTTCCTTTTCCGTGGTTCCTACATCCAAAAACACGAACATACCGGAAGGTATCGAAGGCAAAACAAAGCAAAAACGTCTATTCTAAACTAATCTATGAATCAAAGACAAAAACGTAAATGCAATACCTTGGGTTGCCTCCCAAGAAGCGCTTTGTTTAAGGTCCGTAGCTAGACCATATTCGCACTTATACGAGTGCGGTGGGCGCGAACTCTTCAGCTTGGAGTTCCGGTGTATATTTCTTGAGTCGTTGACCGTTCACCTTAAAGCTTCCGCCCGTTTCACCCGATACTTCAACTGCACCATGGGGGAAAATACGTTTGATTAGAAAAGGTCCGGTCCAACGAGATTTAAGCTTACCTGGAAAGAGACGAAGCCTTGAATTGAAGAGGAGAACTTGATCTCCTTCTTTGAAGTCCTTTGGAATGATATGCTTATCATGCCAACGCTTTGCTCTTTCTTTATAAATCTTGGCGTTTTCATAGGCGTTCAAGCGAAGTTCTTCAAGCTCATTTAGGTCCAAGAGATGCTTCTCTCCCGCTTCCTTCATGCTGAAATTCAACCACTTGATTGCCCAAAACGCCTTGTGCTCCAACTCTACCGGTAAGTGACAAGACTTCCCATACACAAGATTGTATGGTGTGGTTCCTATGGGAGTCTTATATGCAGTCCGGTACGCCCACAATGCGTCATCTAGCTTCAAAGACCAATCCTTCCTAGTCCTTGAAACCGTCTTCTCTAGGATTCCTTTGATCTCCCGGTTTGAGATCTCAACTTGTCCACTAGTTTGTGGATGATAAGGGGTGGCGATCTTGTGAGTCATCCCATACTTAGCTAAGAGAGCTTCAAAGCGCCGGGCAATGAAGTGAGAGCCTCCATCACTAATGATAGTCCGTGGTGTCCCAAATCGCGGGAAAATGGTCTTGTTAAAGAACTTAACCACTACCATGGCATCATTAGTGGGAGAGGCAATCGCTTCAACCCATCTTGAAACATAATTAACCACTAAAAGTATGTATTGGTTACCACAAGATGATGGGAAAGGTCCCATGAAGTCTACTCCCCAAACGTCAAAGATCTCCACCTCTTGGATGTTATTGAGAGGCGTCTCATTCCTCCTATAGATATTTCCTGTTCTTTGACAAGCATCGCAACAAGAAACAAAGGTTTGCACATCTTTAAATAGTGTAGGCCAAAAGAATCCAGATTGCAATACCTTAGCGCTAGTTTTGTTCGAACTAGCGTGTCCTCCACAAGGTAGTGAATGACAATGGCGGATGACACTTTGCATCTCATCTTCCGGCACACATCGCCGAATAATGCCATCCGGACCTCTCTTGAAGAGGAGAGGTTCATTCCAAAAGTATTCCCGAACATCCTTAAAGAACTTCTTTCTTTGTGCGTAGGATAATCCGGGCGGTAATTCCTGACAAACCAAATAGTTAACAAAATCAGCAAACCATGGTTCGTTACCTTTGGAGATCACATCGATGCACTCCTCTATGATATGTAAATGTTCATCCGGGAAGGAGTCATCTATAGGTAGATGGTCGTCTTCTAAATGTGTTAGACGACTCAAATGATCCGCAACAGAATTTTCCGAACCCTTCTTGTCGCGGATCTCTAGATCGAATTCTTGTAGGAGAAGAATCCATCTAATTAGCCTTGGCTTCGCATCCTTCTTTGCAAGGAGATACCGGAACGCAGCATGATCCGTGTACACAATCACCTTTGCACCTACAAGATAAGAGCGAAATTTGTCAATTGCATAAACAATGGCTAAAAATTCCTTTTCCGTAGTGGCGTAGTTGAGTTGTGCTTCATCTAGCGTCTTGCTAGCGTAGTAGATAGCGTGGGTTCGCCCTTCCTTTCTTTGTCCAAGAACAGCTCCTATAGCTACGTCACTTGCATCACACATAACCTCAAAGGGAAGATCCCAATCCGGTGGTTGGATAATTGGGGCTGAAATTAGAGCTTCCCGAATTGTATTAAACGCATCTAAGCATTCCTGCGAAAACTCAAAAACTGCATCCTTCATCAATAGATTAGTAAGCAGTTTTGAAATTTTAGAGAAGTCTTTTATGAAGCGCCTATAAAATCCAGCATGTCCTAGAAAACTTCTTATCCCTTTCACCGAAGTTGGGGGAGGAAGCTTTTCTATTGTCTCTATTTTAGCTTTATCCACCTCAATCCCTCTACTAGAGATTAAGTGTCCTAATACAATGCCTTCCTTCACCATGAATTGACACTTCTCCCAATTAAGAACTAGGTTAGTGTCTTCACACCTTTGTAACACAAGAGCAAGGTTAGAAAGGCAATTGTCAAAAGAGGAACCATAAACGGAGAAGTCATCCATAAAAACCTCCATGATTTCCTCTATATATTCGGAGAAGATGGCCATCATGCACCTTTGAAAGGTGGCTGGGGCGTTGCAAAGCCCGAACGGCATCCTCCTATAGGCAAACGTACCCCATGGGCACGTGAACGTGGTCTTCTCCTGATCGTCCAGGTGTATCGGGATCTGAAAGAAACCACTATAACCGTCAAGATAGCAAAAGTGCGAATGTTGTGCTAACCTTTCAAGCATTTGGTCGATGAAGGGTAGTGGAAAGTGATCCTTCCTCGTCGCGTTGTTTAGCTTGTGGTAGTCTATGCACATCCGTCATCCTGTTACGGTTCGGGTAGGAATGAGTTCGTTATTCTTGTTGGTGATGACCGTCATTCCTCCCTTCTTCGGAACCACTTGTACGGGACTCACCCACTTGCTATCGGAGATAGGGTAGATGATACCTACATCAAGCAATTTAAGAATTTCCTTCTTGACAACCTCCTTCATGGTCGGATTTAACCGCCTTTGAGGTTGTCGCGAAGTCCTAAAGTCCTCTTCCATTAAGATCTTGTGCATGCATAGGGAAGGTTTGATTCCTACTAAGTCCTCTATAGTATATCCTAAAGCTTTCCTATGTTTCTTAAGGACAACCATAAGCTTACTATGTTCATATATG
Source organism: Fagopyrum esculentum (assembly GCA_033239045.1). Taxonomy (NCBI): domain Eukaryota; kingdom Viridiplantae; phylum Streptophyta; class Magnoliopsida; order Caryophyllales; family Polygonaceae; genus Fagopyrum; species Fagopyrum esculentum. The sequence continues at coordinate 25,591,060 of BSUD01000001.1, read as the reverse complement.
CTTAAATCGGAACTAACAATTACCGGATAGGTAGAATTAGGTCCAAGAAATGCGTACCTTAGATGAGTAGGGAGTGGCTTTAGTTCCATTACTATCGGAGTCTCCAATGGCTCTTGAGGAGCATCCGATGCTTCCTTAGAGGTGTCTAAGGGAGTAGAAGGTGTTGGAAAAGAATCAAGAGAAGTTGAGGAAGAGACACAATTGCCTTCGGAATCACCCAAAATTATGGCCTCTTTGCATCCTCCACGGCCGTGATTTTGGGCGTGGAAAGGAAATACGGTTGCTCTGTTCTCTCCACGACCGTGTAAGTCTCTGGAGTGAGCCACGCTTTTGTTGGTGAAGTCCACGGCCGTGGAATATAGTGTATGACCGTGGATCCGTACGTTTTCTGCCTCGTCGTGGAGTTTTTCAAACTCCTCTTCACACACTTCTTCTTGTGCATCTAAGGCTTCAATTGCCTCATTATAATCTTCTTCATCCCCTACATTCATTAGGCTCATAGAAATAACCTTTTGCAAAGGATCTTTGAAGAGAATAGCACTTACCTCTTCTCTAGATAGCCCTTCTTCATCTTGGATATTGAATATATCCTCATCAAAGATTTGTTCCTTCACTTGAGTGGAAAGAACGAACTCTACTTTCTCTTCTCCTATGTCAAAGGCGAGTCTAGCATTCTTGCAATCGACTATGCAGCCAGATGTTGCAAGAAACGGTCTTCCGAGAATGATCGGGACCGGACTATCTGCAGGAATGTCAAGCACAACAAAATCTATAGGAACATAGAATTTACCTAGCTTGACCGGGACGTCTTCCACAATACCGACGGGACGAGTTATGGATCGATCCGCCATGTACAACGTCATCTTCACCGGTTTAGGATCGCCTAAACCGATCTTCCTGCATAAGGCAAGTGGGATGATGCTCACACTTGCTCCTAAGTCACATAATGCATCATATGTGACATCTCCTACTCCTATGGGAATACAAAATGACCCCGGATCCTTTAGCTTTGGGGGCATCTTCTCTTTCATGGTTTTGATGAGATCCGAAGAATCCGAACTCATCTTAACCTCTCCAAAATCCTCTAACTTTCTCTTGTTAGAGAGGATCTCCTTTAAGAACTTGCCATAAGCCGGCATACCTACAATAGCATCAATGAAAGGTATATTAATATGCAATTTCCTCATAAGTTTTATAAACTTACCGAATTGTTTATCTAGACACGCTCTCGCTCTAGATTGAGGGAATGGTAGGGGAGGTTTGTAAGCTGGAGGAGGAACATAGACATCTTCCTTCTCCTTCCCCTTTTCTTTCTCTTTCTCAACGGGGACTTCTACAAACTTGGGCTGCGGGTCGGTAGCTGTTACCCCGCTCCTAGTTGTGATTGCCATCACCCTTCCTTTTGGGTTGTCCTCCGTTTTTCCAGGAAGTTTCCCTTGATTCCTAGGAACTTCTTCCGTATGGCTGAACATTTGGTTTTCTAAAACCTTTTGGGCTTTATCAACCTTTGTTATATGATCATCAACCTTGATGATGCGAGTCTCCAACCCTTGAAGCTTTCCCAAAATTGTCTCCAACATGGGATCGGGTTTCTCCTTCTCCGAAGTGCTTCCACCATTAGATGTTTGCCCCTGGCTTTTCAAAGGAGTGGAAGAAGAGGAAGGTGGAGTTAGTGAATTTCCCGAATTGGAAGAATAAGGATTACCGGAATTTTGTTGATTGGGACGCCAATTGTTGTTGTTTGAACCCCTATTGTTGTTCCAATTATTGTTCCGGTTGTTGTTGTTGTTGTTCCAATTATTCCGGTTGTTGTTCCGGTTGTTGTTGTTGTTGCGGTTTGTATTCTCACCACCGTTATGGTTATTGTTGTTGCCCAAATAACCAACATCCTTTCCTTGTTGCTTTGGAAAGTTGGTCTTAATAGCTTCCTTCAACTCTTTAATCTCGTTGTTGAGAGAAAAGATTTGAGTTTGAGCTTCATGTGTTAGCTTTGCTCCTTGCTCCACACGATTCCCCTCTACTTTCCGGTGAGAATACTTCTCTATAACTCGCGCTTGCTTCTCAATGAAGTCCCAAGCGTCATCTTCCCTCATGTCCATGAATGTACCACATGAGAGGGATTGGAGCTTGAATTGTGTTTCTACATCCAGCCCCTTATAGTATATCTCCAATAGTGCAAGCTTGGATATGCCATGGTGAGGGCAATCCAATAGCAAACCCTGAAATCTTTCCCAAGATTGAAACAAACTTTCGTTAGACCTCATGGAAAATGCATTAATCTTACCTCTTAACTCTGCCGTTCTGGATGGCGGAAAGAACTTAGTGAGGAACTCCGCAGAAAGATCCTCCCATATCTCAAACTTTCCACTTGGAAGAGCTTGATACCAAGACAATGCTTTCCCCTTCAAGGAGAAGAAGAAAGGCTTGAGTTTGTAGCTGTTGGTAGTTGCGTTCTTCGGCTTCATTGTCTCCATCATAATCTCAAAATTTTGTAGATGTTGATGTGGACATTCAGCGCTTGTTCCACCAAATTGGTTTTGGCGGACAATAGTAATAACTTGAGGGTTGAAGCTAAACCCTTGTGCATCATCAGCATCAAAGTTCACACCTAAACGGCGTGGTTGCTGCGTTGGATCCATCCTTTGGCCAAGAGTTCTTGGCTCCTCTTCTACACGTTCGACCCTTGCATTCCTAGGTGGAACACGGCAATTTGCAGCTGGCCATGGAAAGAATGGATTCACATTGATCGTGGGATCAATTTCCTCTAGTGATGGCATGGAGGAGTCGCTATCCTCATTGAATGAGTTGGCTCTAACCGATCTTCCCGGTCTCCTCCTTTTCTTTTTATCCTTGAGGTTGTTTATTTCCAACCTCATTTGGAACATCATGTCCGATAGATCATCAACCTTTGTTTGATGACGATCCATCTCTTCCCTACGAGTCTTCTCACTCCATTGGAGTTGAGCTTCTTTTTCCGCTAACTCCGATTGGAGGTCACGTTCTCTTTCTTCAGCCATTTTTCTTTCCTTAAGCTTTCTCCTCAAAGTCCTCTCAAGCTCTTGATCAAGAGGTAAGAGGTCTTCGTTATTCCTAGACCTGCGCATACACTCAAAGAGATATCAAATAACAAGGGAGAAGCCCCCAAGCTTGACAACCGATAACCGAATTCGGCCTAAACCAAATCCCCGGCAACGGCGCCAAAAACTTGTTCGCCACTTAGCGTGCGTGCAAATAAGTCTTAAATTTATAAAACTAGAAATCAAGCAAGCGAACCCGCAGTGTACGGATCGATATAGTTAAGCAAGAATTCCAGAGTACCGAACACATGGATTTGGGGGGTTAACTCCAATTATAGATTATCAAGCAAGTAAATGTAGAGCTTTTGTAAATTATTGGGAAAACAACAATCCTAAGGATCCAGGAGTCCAGCTGTGGCAATCAATTCAAGATATACTAAAGATATAAGGACAGAGTTGAGGTATGCATGGGTATACGAATATAAAGTAATTGTACGGTGAAGTTCCAAAAACCTTATATGACCCACCTAAAGACACTCTCTATAAAGGTTGTTGAGGCTTCAGTATAGAAAGATTCCAAAGGTAAGAATTAATGTCAAATACCCAAACTTATAATCCAAGGACCAAGACTAACTAAACCGATTAAGGTTGTGACACTCAAAATTGAGGTAGAGGTTGTTGAGGCTTCACTACCACCTAGAAAAGGCAAGCCAAGACTAAATTAAAGCAAATCTTTAACTTTGGATTAAAGTAAAAGCAAGGTTCGTAACTGACACAAAATTACGGGTAGTTCTTGAGTTCCACGGCCGTGGAAGCTCAAGAACAGACCGTGGATTAGGTTCGTCGGCGATTCTCTCTAACTCTCAGGGTCCAATCTATTTACGATCGATCTATCATCATCTAAGCCACAACTATCAACCCTTCACCTTAGAATTGCTAAAGGGTTTTAGCCAACAACAGTCATATTGATATCAAATTCAAGATTTAAAAGAATGAAAGATGAAAACCTTCGAAAACCTTGAATAAATCTCAAGTCAATCTCAAATCCACAAATATCAATGATAATGCAACTCAGATTTGAAATGAACACAAACAAGTAACTATTCTAGATAAGAACGAAGAACGGGATGTCAATCCGTCTTCTAATCAAACCTAGGAACAAAGTATGAAATCTCCTTACGAACAATCTTCCAAATCTTCCCTCTTTCTCCAACTTTCCGTCAATCCGGAATCTCAATAGGGCTAGGCGCAAATCTCTCAACGGAGGTATAAGCGAAGGAAAAAACTAGGGTAAGCAGAGGTGACGGAATCTCCTTCCTTCCGTCCTTATATAGGCCCAAATAAAATGCGTCTTCGGCCCATGTGCGTAGAAGATCGTGGCTTAAAATATTGCGTAAAAGATCGTCAAGATCACGGTCACGGAAGGGTTCCACGCCCGTAATTTAGAGCGTGGAGTTGGATCACGGTTTGTCACAACTCTCCACGGCCGTGTAAGTTGCTGGAATGCACCACGCTTGTCTTGCCAAGGTTCCACGGCCGTGGATTAGAGCGTGGACTCTAATACGGTCGTACTTTAGAGCGTGGAACGTACATAGCTCGTGAATTCCTTTGTTTTTGTGTCATTCTTCATCCTGGCATCATCCTTAGCTCTTAGTGATGTCCTCAATCCTTGGACATACTCAATCTATCTCCATTCTCTCTCAATCCTTTCGGAATTAGCTCTTAATTGCCTACAATCAACACAAAGCTTATGTAGACCTCTATATCGACAAAATAGATAAACTAACTCACAATTGCTTCCATGCTTTATCAATGAATACCAAAATAGATGAAATACACTTAGAAAACGTGCCTAAAATATCACAATATTTCATGCTAACAGTATGTTGGGATGATGGACGAACCATATCACCTGATGAAACTCTTGACTCAAGCAAACTCATTGCCAACAGTAGATTCTCACATGAGGTGTCAACAGAACCAATTGAAATTTTGATCAATGATTTATCATGAAATAACCTAAATAGCTCCAACAAATCATTGTCACTCTCTAATTTATGGCTTCTAGAGTTGTACACGTACCACAAACTTGGATTTTTGGGAAGATTTAATCCTTTTTTCACAGCTCCTTCTAATAATTGAATATAGATATCCAACACATTGCACAAATCGGTGTCATCCACCTCTATTTGAATCACCTCATCCAAATTGCGTCGTAAACACAACACTTTTTTTATCTCCCATCCTGAAAATGATAACATGAATATTAGTCTATCAATTCACATTCTAAGTTATACAAAATTAGAAATTAAAATTAAAAAACTGGAACTAGAGCCTAAACAAAAAATAAAATCAACAAACTATTCAACCAAACAGAAATTTAGAATAAGCAATCAACAAACAATAAACTAGAATGAAAGGCCTGATTCATACTCAATCAATTGACTAATTCATAGAAATCTGATTCACACTCAATAAATTGACTAATTCAAGAAAACAACACGCACTTCAATTCAAATTGTAGAAATCAGACAATAATATTCAAGAAAACAAACAGTAATATTCAAGAAAACAACCAACAAACACTTCATTGCCAACTAATGCAATTTGCAGAGAGTATTATTCAAGAAAAGGATATCATCTTGCAATCTGAGTAAACAAGATATTCGAGTCATGTACAAATCTGAGTAAACAAACAAGATACCCTATTTATAATTCATAAAAACAAACAATAGCTTCACTCCTAACTCTAAACCTAGAAATCTGAGTAAATCAAACCTGAGTAAACAAACAAGAAATCTGAGTAAACAAACAAGATACTCTATTCGAGTGTTGTAGCAATCGCAGTACACAACTTCACTCCTAACTCTAAACCTATAAACCCTAATCGGAATCACAAAGAAAAAATTCGAAGAAACAGGTGATAGAAGTTCAAACAGGGATATGGATGCAATTGTCTTCGTTAGTAACCGTTAGGAGAGGAGATCGTCGCTTCAATGAGGAGAAGGGCGGGGAACGTCTTGAACTATCGTGCCAGAGAGAAGAGCGGGGAACGTCGAGCGATTGTACGGGTATTTCATTTTTTATTTCTTTTAAATTTCTTTTATTTTTCTACAAAAAATGTTAAAGTTAATTTATTTTTTAACGGATGGGCAAATTCCGAAAAAGTTTGAAAACTGAGGGTACCAACCAAACTTAAAAAAAAAGTTATGGGCAAGATCCGAAATACCCCATACCACAGGGATACCAACCGAAATTTCCCATTATTTTAAACAAATAATCTCTAATAATCTCACAAAAACATTTTAATATCAAATAAACTCCAATCACCAAAATAATCTAACCCTGTCAAACACACCCTTTATATAATTACAAATTACCACCTCGCAACTAAAAAATTTGAATAAATCATTAAATTATGTGACTAATCTGGACTGTATCAAATGCATTGAGCCGTATCTGAGGTCTTGAACCTTGACGATCTAGTAATTTATTGCCCTTTCAAATTTAAATATATATATATAGTATTATAATTCGTTTATTTCTCTCTCGCCGTCCCTCTTTCTCAACTCAGCTGTTGATTTTCACTCTCTCTTCTCAATTCTCACTCTCTCCTTGACTTCATTGTCAGATCTCCTTCCAGCTTCGAGGTGATCCTCTATCCAACTCTAGATCTATGCTTGTATGGTTTCCGTCTTGTTATTGCCTTTTCATCCTTGCTTTAGATATCCAGATCTGATTAGAAATGTTGTGGTTTATACACATCGAAAAGTCCTAAATCTAGATCTTCTACATTCTCTTGGAACTTTGAGAAAATGGTAGTTCTTCACATGGATTCTTGTAAATGTTCGCACTAATAACGATTTATTTTCTTCTTTTTTTTTTTCGTCGATTTGTGTTGTTTGAATGTCGGTGTGACGGTTTATGCAGGCAGCTGAGAAAAATGTTGAATCTGAATTTCTTGAAAGTTTTTTATTGGCTTTTATACGTCCGATAGAATTTTGATTTGATGCCGTAACAAGTACATCGCTATGAGGCAGTTCCGGTTGTTTTGTTTGCAAATTTGTGTTATTGTTCTCAGGTCAGTGCTTCCGATTTCCATGTATGGGGATTGATTGCCATTGGAGCGGCTGTTGTTATTATAAATTTTGTGTTCATCTTTCTTGGAAGAACATTTCAGCATATTCAAACTTGCCTGGACTACTATATTTGTAAATTACATAGTACACTGACCCAATTCAATCCAAATCATGATTGATGATTGCAACATTACTACATTCGTTTGTTCAAACAATGCATCACTACTTTCGTTCACTTACTGAGTTGTCCAATTTCTGGATGCTATTTTTTCATAGTTACAGTCTACAATGATGAGTTTAAGGGAATTTGACCCGAGTTTAAATTGGATTGGTTGTAAATTAAAAGTACTGTCAAGTTTTGTGTGACAAACCAAACAAAGTCTCATTAGACTAGTGTTATCATGCTTATCAAGTAGTGTTTGTCCAAAGTTTTTCGAACAAACTGGAAATAATGACTGTCTTGGTGTTTCAACAGATGGGACGTGGAGTGAGCTGTGGAGGTGGACAGAGTTCCTTGGACTACTTATTTGGAAGCGGTGAAGCTCCAAAGCCAGCTTCTAACCAGGCCCCGGTTACTCCCATCGAAGCTCCTGTGAAAGAAGCCCCTTTAGCCAAGGCGACTAGTAGTTCCCCACCTGTTGATGCAACCAAGCAAATTCCAGCTGGAATTAATAGCAGCAAGGCCAACAACTACTTCCGTGCTGACGGACAAAACTGTGGCAACTTCATCACGGTAATGTTATATTCTAATGCAAAACATCCATAACGCATTTGCTGAAATGTATAGTATGATATAAAAACTGTAGTATATCTTGCACTATGCATCAATGTGTAAGCTTGATTATACTAACTGGAAAATTTCCCAATGGCTTGTTCATGAGGATGGACATATATAAACGGGACTATATAACATTGATCAAGGAATAAAGAGGTGTAGGATGACTCACAATGTTTGCTTAATTTCGGTGCAGGACCGGCCGTCTACCAAAGTCCATGCTGCTCCAGGCGGTGGGTCCTCCTTGGGTTATCTCTTTGGTGATGGTAGTAGTAGCAAGTAAGTAGCAACTTGGCTACTAAAAAGCTCTCCTTGTAATAAGCATATTGGTTTGTTGATTTCTCTCAAAGGGCTGCTGTTGTGTTACTGGATTTACTGTTTTCTTGTCTTGTCAGATACATTTTCAGTCATATTGTGTAATATGAAATCATATTATCATGTATTTTTGGAATTTAATTTCACAAATGGGCAAACAAGTGCTAGTGTGTTACTTCCTATGATCTTTGTCTACAACTATTTTAGTTGGCTGAGATATCAGACTGGTATGTAAAAAACAACCCCTTGTGTAATGTAGTTGTATGAACGTAGTTTCAAGAAGGGTGATGAATCCATTCGGACTACTTCAACAAGACTAAGGGACTTGTAGCTGTGATCCAATCTACAGGTCAAAATATTACAGATGATGAAATTGTTTGAGGGGTATTACGGACACGGCGATGGATTTCGTAAACGCACGACGGTTACGGAATTCGTGACTGTAAAAAAAAAAAAATTCATGACATCACGGTTACGAACCCGTAACCGTGATAGTGTCAGTTTTTTTTGTGGGCTAGAATTGTTACGGGTTCTGTAACCGTGATGATTTTCTTCACTTTTTAATTTGTTAGAATTTTACAAAGAAAATTATCACGGTTATGGAACCCGTAACCGTCTTCCGTAACCATGATGATTTTGTCACGGATTCGGAACCCGTAATCGTGATGGTCACGGGTTCTGTAACCGTCGTGCGTTTGAGAATTCCATCGCCGTGCGTTTACGACTTCCGAATTGTTTTGTATGGTGAAATCATTTTTTGGAACATGTACCGGAAGGATTTTTCAGGCACTCTGGTTTTGGGCAAAACCAACGTCGAAAAACAGGAGTGCTAGCTTTGTTGTTCCGAGTACTGCAATATGGTGTACTCATATATATAAAATAATGTCCAAATAAATGAGAAATTAATGTTCAAAGGTGAGTGTAATAAATGCACATTGAAATATTTAATTGTGGAGGAACTTGTCTCACATCGACAATAATGTGGAGATTCATGAGACACACATATATATATATATATATATATATATATATATATATATATATATAGAGAGAGAGAGAGTGGATTATTCGTAATTATTATTATTAGTTTTGTTACGAAAGTGCTATATCGTTTAATGTATTATTCGTAGTTATTGTTGGATTCCTAATTATTATTATTCGTAGTTATTATTAATTATGATATCTACTCTAAATCTCAACCCTTAATACTCACCATCCAACGGTGTACGATTGTTCTCATGTATACACGTTAGGGATGTTCTCATGGGAACCACTATATATATATATATATATATATATATATATATATATATATATATATATATATATATATATATATATATATATATATATATATATATATATATATATATATATATATATATATATATATATATATATATATATATATATATATATATATATATATATATATATATATATATATATATATATATATATATATATATATATATATATATTGAAAACTTCTTTGAGTATATATTTGGATATGTGATGATGAAAGACTTAACACAAATAAGTGGTTTTTATACTAACAAAATATCAATTGTATTTCTAGTTGCTTGGTTTGTTTGGTGTTTGCCTAAATGTATGCAGGCTTTGGAAAGCATTTCAAGGGATAGATGGAGGTCTTGAAATCATATACAAGGGACAAGCGCGGAGTTTGAAAAAGTTCAACACAGAGGCCTTGAAAGCCATTTCAAAGGATGAAAGCCAAAGCCTTGAAACAAGTTTAAAAGGACAGAATGTCTGGAAGGAATTCAAATATCTACCAACCAAATTAACTAAGAATCCAAAGAAGATCTTCCAAAAAGATTTGGCAAACAAGATTTGTCCAACAAGAATATCTAGACCAAGGATATACGGTCCAACAAAAAGGATCTCGCAAAGATCTTCAACAAAAGCGCGAGATCTCTTCTCAAATATCGAAGATCTTCATTCAACAAAGTTGAACATCTCGATGATTAAAAGACAAAGATCTTCTACAGCGTGAGAAGATTACGGATAAGAAGAATCAACGTGCTTTAAGGAGATGAAGAAGATAAAGAAGATCTACAACGGCTATCTCATCTCAACCAAGAAGCGTTTTCCATGGAGAAGAAGAAACATTTACAACGGTCATCTTCCCAACGGCTAGAAGACTTCTCCATCGAAGATTATAAATGAAGATGTCGATTGAAGAAGAAGAAACAACAAGCTTACAGGAAAATATCCAAAGTCTTCAAGCGATCCAAAACATCTTCATTCGATCCAAGAAGTTTTTGTTTCTCTCTTTACAAAAGCTTTATTTTTAGAGAGAGAGAAACTCGAGAGCTTCATTGACATATCTAAAGAGTGTTATACTCTAGTGAGTGTTACTCTACGAAGTAACTAGGCTATTATAGCTAGGTTTAGAGTTGGAACTAGGTCGTAGCATTGGCTACAGTGAGAGAAGAAGGGGTTTCTTGTAGGTTGTATCTAGGACTCTTTGAATCTGATTATAGATAGTTAGATCCTACGGGTATACCCTAGGACGGAGAGTAGGTTGTTTAGAGCCGAACTTTGTGAACATATCCTCGTGTCGATCTTTTCAATTTCGCACTATATTCTGCTATATTGTGACTAACTTTGTTTTGCAGGTCCACAAAGTCAAGGCCCTTGAAATCACTTTCAAAGCCCCTGAAATCAAGTTGTGTCACAAAGAGCTTAGATCGACATCAAGACCTTTGAAATCAGTTTGAATGCCTTGAGATAGGTTTTTGCGAAAAGTTCTCATACTTTATTCAACCCTCTAGAAGTATTTATATCTTTTATATTCACCTTACGGTTCTTCATATATATATATATATATATATATGTATATGGTTAACTATGTCTACAGAAAGATGCTCTAACGTTTGCTAGATCACACACATGCGCCGAGGCTTGCGCAGTTGCCGGTTCGTGGGAATTGCTTCGGGATCGGGTCCTTATGGACTTGATACTAAGCTGCCCACTTATATTTTTTTTTTGGGTTGGCCCAAAACTTTCCCTATCTAGTTTGACTTTTAGTCAAACACATACCCAATTAAAATACAAGCAAAAACGGCTGGTCTACTTGGATCAAGCCCAATCTACTATTACATATTTAGCTCTAAACTTCCCCTTGTATTCTCGATATTGAGTTCCTACGGTCTTAATTCTAAAATTCGGTTTAGAAACCGATTCGTATTAATCATTTATTGAGACTACAAGTTATCTTTATCATGTTCCTACAATGACGAAAATATAGGTTTGTTCTAATCTTTGATTTGCAAGGACGAAATTCCGATCAAAATTTTATGATCTATTTATATTATTTCCGAGTTGTTTATGGTTATTTTTAAACTTGTATTTATGTTCACATTACCTTTTTCGGGGAAATATAGGTTTGTTCTAATCTTTGATTTGCAAGGACGAAATTCCGATCAAAATTTTATGATCTATTTATATTATTTCTGAGTTGTTTATGGTTATTTTTAAACTTGTATTTATGTTCACATTACCTTTTTCGGGGAAAAGGTAATGTGAACATAAATACAAGTTTAAAGGGTATCTAATATTTATCTCGGGAATTTATTTTGTTATCAATATTTCAAAGTATTTTATTTTTAGAAAATAAAAAAATGTGGAAAAAACATTCGAATCAAATTTGAATATTTATGCAAAAAATTTATCCCGAAAATATAATTCCGTTATAAATTTATCAAAATATTTTATAAAAAGTATTTTTGGTTATAATTTTATTTTCGGCTTGTTGGTTTTTGGAAAAAGTTTAATCGAAATCAAAGTTGAATTTATATCAAAATTTTATTTCAAAAATTAAATTTCGTTATAATATTTCCAAATCTTTTATAATATAAAAATATACTTTTTTAAAAAAATCAAAATTTTTAGCTACTTTTTCCAGAAGTGCTACTTTTAGAATTTTCAAGGTTTTGTGAAATTATGATATTTATAAAAATCTATATGGGTCTTTTACAAAGTTTTCCCCAATTATTTAAAATTTGTATAAATCCCTCTTGATTAAGGACTGATTTTTTGAGTTGTCGACTATGGGAGAAAATGATCATCCCGATGCCTCTGACGATATTGTTGACCCTACTACGTTGACACCCATTATTCAATTTGAGACTGGTCTGCTAGTTGTACATTTGCTTGTTGGGAGCACACGTGAGACCAAATAAGGAGATAATTAGAATGTCCTTGGGGGTAACCCGTTGCTTCCTTAAATGGAAATATGGAGTGGAATTGGTACTCTAACGATATCCTCTCACCTAACCCAACAACTACGTCGGGACTGATGCAGGCTGCATCGATGCCAGACAAGTTTGATGGCCTATACTGGAACGTCTAACAAAAGAATATGGTGCTCTTCTTGACCTCGGGAAATTTTGTCAAGTTTTAGAAGATCCACCCAATCTCTCCCTTGAAGACGCATGCCCGTGTTTAGTCGCAACATACATATTGTGGGTGTATGTGGACTATATGTGCAAATGATGGATCCTTGACCGTGTGTGATCCGCTTTACAAGAAGTATTGTGAAGTCAATACATCGAGGAACTTTGGCATGCCTTAGAAAATAAGTGCAAGACAAGTGATGATGTCACTAAGAAATTTGATTTGGCGAGGTTATGCAACTTCAAAATGGTAGATTTTGAGCCTATCATGGAACGAGTTGTGGCGGTTCAACTACTTATACATAACATCCTAGTTGAGGGGATACAAATCTGTGAAACAATTCATGTTGCAATGCTGATTGAAAAACTTCCACCATCTTGGAGTGATTTCAAAGCTTACATGAGATATAAGAGGAAGCCCATGCAAGTTGAAGACTTGATGGCAAGACTGAGGATTGAATCAACCCACATCCCACATAGAACAAGAGATTGATAGCAGTTCAAAGGCTGAAATGGCTAAGGTCGAGACCAAAGGAAAGAAGTGGAAGCACTTGTCTCATGGCTTGAATGAGGAACCTACTAAGAATATTAGTGGGAGGTACCACGATTGTGCTGAAGAGGGTCATACGATTGACGATTGTCAGGCATGGACTCAATCTAGCGACTTTGAAGAAGAGTGTGATGAGGAATCTACTGCGAATAAGTCCAGTAGGTTATGACTCAAGTGTGAAGATGATGGTCATAAGACTGGCGCATGTCCAACACAAAACCGACCTAATGACTATTGTGAAGGGTTTGGAGGGTTTAACGGTTCGGCAAACACACCTACTAGGGGGTTCGAATGCTTTTTTAATTTCTAGTGATATGTAAGCGATGGACTAGTCAAAACTTATGTAATGACAATGATCCAAATTTCAAAAAATATATTGTTTAGTTGGATTTACATATCTATTGTGTCTTTCAATGTTTTACATGAAAGGTTAGGACATATAAATTACAAGTCAAGTCAATGACTTATAAATTTGAACCTAATATTTAACTACAAACCAACTAAGAACAAAAGTGAAATCTGCGTACAAGCAAAACTCACAAAAACGGTTATTCACGAGTTGAACAAAACAACCGGGCCTCTAAGCATAATGCACATTGTTTGTGTGATTTAAAGTTTATACCAACTAGAGGGAGCAAGAAGCATTTTATAGTAGATGATTGCGCGAAATCCTGCCATGTATACTTCCTAAGAAGTAAGGATGAAACTTTGAAAAAAGGATATAAATTATCAGAAGTGATAGAGGAGGAGAGTATGATGAATCCTTTAATTCGTTCAATATAAAACATTGGAAAATACATCAAACAAGTGTTTATTACTCTCAGAATTGAATGGGGTTGCGGAACGAAAGAGTTGAACTCTAAAAGAAATGTTAAATACAATGTTGCAGGAATTTGGGCTAGCCTAGTTCATGTGGGGGGAAGCTTTTTTCACCGCCGATTACATCTTGAACAAATTACCTCACAAGGTAACAAGTAAAACACCTTATGCACTTGGAAATGGCAGAGTATCATCGTACAAATACCTCAAAGTGTGAGGGTGTCTACCAAAAGTGGTAGTACCACCTCCGAAAAGGGTCACATTGGACCAAATATCCATGCTAATACAATAATGGAATCACGGAATGCGTCCTTCTTTGAAGACGTTTTTCCGTGCAAGGATAAAGCATATCCTAAACATACTCGTGAACAACGAGACAAAGAAACATATATATGTACCCGATACAGACATAGAGGATGAACCTCGATAGATCAAAAGAGCTCGACAAGATGTTGAACCTCGACGGAGCAAATGAGCACGAAAAGAGACAACTTTTGGACATGAGTTCATAACACGTTTCCTTATAGAGAAAGAACTAAGAACTTATGGAGAAGCTATGTCTACACCAGATGCACCTGCTTGGAATGAAGCAGTCAAAAGTGAGATTGACTCCATTATGCAAAATCATACATGAGAATTAGTCGACTTACCGCAAGAATGTAAAGCACTTGGAAGCAAATGGATTTTCAAAACTAAGTTGAAAACCGATGAATTCATAGATAAACACAAGGCTAGGCTTGTAGTGCAAGAATTCAGGTAGATAGAAGTCCTAGATTTCTTTGACACGTATTCTCCGGTAACGAGAATAATGTCAATAAGAATGATGATAGCCATAACAACATTATGGACCTGATGTTGGACTAACTACCTATCATTTTGTTTTTGGGCTAGCCCAAGACTTTCTTTATCTGGATTAACTTTAGTCAAACGCATGCTCAATTGAGACACGTGCCTTAACAAACAGTTACTTAAACACATGCCTAGTCTATTGATCCAACTCCAACAGATTTGATTTATTTGATCCACTCAATGGATCATATCTCACCAACGGGTTTGCTGACCTATTCCCATGAGAATGAAAGGCTAAAAGTGATTCTCTCCTGCTATCAACCTCTTCCAGGCTCCTACATAAGGAGGGCATCTCCTCTCATTCTAAACACACCTCAAGTAGCGATTCCTCTCACGCTCTCTTCTCTCTTCTCTCCAAACCGATATTTTAGTCTGAGAGTATTGCACGGAAGTTTCTCATAGGCTTCCACAACTGGTTACACCGTCTGAAGCAAAGGAAAGTTGTATCCTAGTATTCTTAATCGATCAAAACTCTTCATCATAGGGGCGATTTTAGAATTTAGAAACGAGTGTCTCACCTCTACTACTCCTTTCCATTACAGAATTATACAATTGGTTTAGTTCTAAACTTCCCCTTGGTATTCTCGATATTGAGTTCCTACAGTGTACTTCCTTGTTACTTTGTTAGCCATAAGGCTGAGTATGACTATGGTAACAGATTTGGGGTTGAGAACTCCTTCGTCCTTGAAGCCTCTCACCTCAAGAAATCTTCTAAGCCTCTCACCTAAAAGGTTGAGTACTAAGCCTCTCACCTAGAACACGGTTTTGTGTTAGAGAAAAACAACAAACTTTGAAACACTAAACCTAAACTTGATTGATATTTGATTTTTGGATAATGAATTGGTGTGTACAATGGTTCTTTTATAGTCTTAAAAATCAACCTAGTAAACTCTAACATAAATGCAGTAAATTAGAGGAGCTTAAAGTAAATCAATGAAATTGCAAGAGCTTCTACCTATTTAATCTAGAAACTAAATAAATATTGACTTTACTTTGAGATGACTCTTGATGTTTCCTCATTTAAACTTAAATGACTCGTCAAGGAGAAGAAATTTAAGGTGATGGACGTTTCATATGGAGAGCAGAAAGAGGCATTTGTGCTTCCTTGAACTTTATTGATTGCAAGTGCGGAAATAGTTTCATCTTTTGGGAATGTTGACTTGTTGACCTTCACTTGATTAATACATAAATTCATGCATAATATATGAATAATATGAGCAAGTAGGATGCATGAAATATGCGTAGATTGGACGTGCATATGTCTTGCATAACCACCTAGCATGACTTCATGCATGGTCATGCTCAAAATCCCATCCAAGTATCTTCGTTGTTGCATTGTTGAATTATTTTTACCCTCTTTCTCTTGAAATCTCGACTTTGAGTAAACTGCACGGTTATAGATCTTGCAAATACCTTTAAAAGTAGTACTTATGAGTATTTTAATTCTAAATATTGGCTCAGTTATAGGCGTTTTTACTAAGAGTGCCCAAACATGTTAGCTTAGCTGAAGCCAGCGGTAATGGGCGTGACTTGCGAATGCTAGGCGTGAGCATTGCCGGTTTGATTTCGAATTTGTCTTAATTTTGAGCATGTCGGAAAGGATCACCATCGGACTAACATCAAACACAATAGAAACCAAGGATGTAGAACCAACAACTTCAGATGCTTCCCTAATACTCGCCCACATACCCCATCTCCTCTAAACTAGGTCACACTACAATGAAGTATTTCTCTTAATTTAACCATGCCTTCCAGGCTCCTCACCTTGGGAGTTTTAGACTAACAACACAATTTCTTCTTGGTATCCTAATAATACCGCGATCCACCACTACACTCCATATCTGGCCGATCTTCAACTTGATAATTTCTCGTATGTAGGAACAATCCAAGTGTCCCTCAATGATGGTTCCACTATATCTATTAACAACCACGGTTCTTCTTCGCTTTACTTTGCAAATCACAATTTCAAACCTTCTAATCTCCATCATACACCATCTCTTAATAAGAATTTCTTGTTTATTGTCTTAACAATAATGTTTTCTTTGAATCACATCCTCACTATTTTATGGTGAAGGACTCGCATAAAATGATAATCCTACTTTGATTTCCGTCAAGGGAGGTTTGTATGTCATGCCGACAACGACCACCGAGTCCTCACCTTCAGCAACCTCTTTCACAAATCTCTAGTGGAACCGCTGTCTCATACATCCATGAAACTTCCTTCAATGGACACAAAAATTACCTATCATTGGTTATTAGTAATTACTTTTGTTTCATATGTTGATTTCCATTTCAATCGAAATTTAAAGTTCCAACAATTATACATAACATTCTTTCCCCTGTGATGAATTTAGAATAAAAGGGATAAGTAGGCTTTATTTGTATAAATGTAGATTAAGTAGGCTTTTTTGTTTCAATGTGGATTAACTTGGCCCCTTGTAATTTTGAGAAAAAGATAAAATCTAAAAGAATTTAAGATATTTTCAAAATTAAAAATAAAAATGAGAGTGGTCCCCTACAATTATTCAAAATTAAAAAGATTCTCTCCATTAATTTTTAAAATAAAAAAAGAAAAAATGAGAGTGGTCCCCTAAAATTAAGGAATTAGTTTTAACATTAAAAAGATTCTCTCCCTTAATTAATATTGCTTATTTTTTTTCCAAAGAGTCGCTTATTTGTTGGCATTAAAATTAATTACATAATTTTATGTACATAATCTGCGTGCGAAATTATGTACATAAACTGCGTGCGAAATTATGTACATAAAATTGTGTACAGAATTTGTGGGGATCACTCTCATTTTTCTTATTTAATTAAAAAACAACCATATTAATTAAGGGAGAGAATCTTTTTTAATGAGAGTGGTCCACACAATTAATATTCACTTATCTTTTTAATTTAGTTTATCTTTTTAATTTTTAATAGTTATTTATCCTTCTTAATTAAGGGAGAGAATTTTTTAATCAGAGTGATCCCCACAATTAATAGATTCTTTATAATTTAATTTAGTTTTATTTTTAAGGAGAAAATTGGAGGGCTTAGATTGTATCATGGATACAAAAAGGGCTTTCCTACACCAATTTTCTCATGAATTTATTCTCCGCAACTATAATCGATGGATCAATGATGAGAACAAATTATGTTTACATGCTACATAACTGAAGGAAAGCTTGACAGTCATTCATTATAGAATTACACATTTTTCATAACATGAACATTGAACCAATTGAAATTCTAAGGCAAGCACAAGAAAGCAGAAGCTTAACTGCCTCAAATCTGCAGCTGTGACCTTATTGTGGTCTGTTTAAAAGCCCAGTTGCCTCGAGTCGCCAAATGCTCAAAATCGATACCCTGCTAGTAGAACCGAAAAACCCAGAACAACAACTTAACAATTGTACCAATGGAAATAAGCATAACAAAAAATCAATTTAAGGGCTGCAGAGAAAAGGAAAAAACACCTTTGAAAGGGGATGAAATGAAAATGTATCCCTTCTGTGCAGGATGCGTAAAGATCATACAGTCCTAGAAGAAACCTGTGGCCACCTTTAGATCAGCTAACCGGTCCAACTGTTCTAAACTCCCTCTCTGTTAAAGAGGTGATCCCATTTTCATCTGGGATTGCTTCCTCTTCCATATCTTCAAAAGCCGGAAAGCCACGTTGTCTTCCAAGGATCCATTGATCGATTACACCACAATTAATTGCATACTTTATCGTATGTTCTAAGTATTCTTTGTCAGTGATCAGATGTGGCTGCACTACCAGCATCCTCATGAAAGCTGAAAAAAATTTAAGCAAGAAAATGATGGTCATTTGACTCATTTCATGTGACCATTCAGCATACAGAAGATGTTAGCCCCGTTTGGCATCCATGTCGAGTTATAGGATATGATATTCGTAAAATGGCCAAATTTCCATATCTGGAAAATCAGACAGCCAACAGATATGGGTATGAGTCATACCCAGACCTCATACCTAGATATGGAGATATGGATAACAAATCAAGTCTTAGATGTTGAAAAAACTCCAGTGTGTAAATTTTACCTGCAACTATCCCATCCCCAGATGCTGACATGTCAGATGTATATGGGGTGATTGGTGCATCCTCCATTCCTAGAACAGCACCATCTTGGTCCTTAGTATAATAGTGTATCTTAGATGTCCCATTTGTCACAAACAATACCTTGAGATTTTCATGCCAAAGTGGAGCTATAACATCTGACTCATAATGGATAAATTTTGATGGATGGTTATCCCTTGTATCAAAACTCTCAGAAGGGGTAATCCCACAAAGAAACTCAAGCTCTTGCTTTGTGACCTCAATAATATCAGCCATATTCCATACCTGCTGGATAAAAACTTTGGTTTCTTCGGAAGATACCCATAATGACAACGGGAGGTTCAGGTCGTAAAAAATAGTAGACCCCAACTTCTTTGCAATTCTGAGTGCCCGTAAGGTAGTTTTTCTCATGTTTTGATCAAGGAGGGAAGATGTACACAAATAGAACATTTTCGCCTGCATTTGACACAGAAAATTACAGTAAGTACACCATATACTTAAATAAATAATTTATGCTATAACTCTGCTTGAAAGAGTGACTATACATGGGCATGCCATCAATGGTTATAACTTCATCATATAATCACCAAAAAAAATAGAGACACAATGTCATGTGGCTAATTTAGAGAGTATATAATTAAAACCAGGCATGCAAAATGGTACAGCAATTAGAAAATCCAGTTAAATGGACAGACTTAATTAGTATCAAAAGCTGTGATGCTGCCAAAGTTGTAACCATATTTGCTTGGATTGAATGGCCATATGTGACAAACTGGATAACTCAAAATATTTGGAACTACTGAAAAACAAAACAAATCGAACAATGCATGACTTCAGCAGTATTTCTTAAAGGTTCCTGCATATGGTATTGATGGACCATAATGCTCTATCATGCCGGAACACAATAAAGATTAATTTTCTTAGTATTTTTTTTATAGATTCTCCCCTAACAATCTCCTCCATTTTACAGGGAGAACAGATGTTACAAATCAGAATTTGATCAATGTCTGCAAGACTATGAGACTTGAGAGTAACATTTTAAACTTCATAAATAGACAGTGATTAAATCCCACCAGTGAAATTGGAAATGCAAATATATGAACCAAGTTTTTTTAATCAAATATCCAACCTCTTTCAACAGGTCGATGTTGACCTCAGTCCTCGTTAGAGAATCCTCTGCGCAAGGTTTCACAGTAGTCATCCTTAAACCACCTCTCTTAGCAATCTTCATCTTAGAGACAGCTGTTTGCCTCCTACTGTCAATACAAACTGCTCGCGTTTGAACATTACTAACATTCAAATAATATAGCATACTCTGGCCATACTCGTCATCCCCTAATTTCCCCATCAATGCAACCCGGCCACCCAGGCTTGCAAGCGCAATTGCAACACTGCCTGCAGATCCTCCAGGTGCCCTCACATACTTTTCAGGTTCCCACAACGCATCCTTCAACCTTTCATGGATTTTATAATCTATAAGCCTATTAGACGGCCTTCCTGATGGCACAAAGGCATGTTGAGCAGCTCCAAAGCAACACACAAGAGGAGGCCACCTGTAAGTTGAGCTGATATCATCATCTTCGCCCTCATCCACCTCTAGATCCAATTCATCTTCATTATCTTCGTCCGTGACATATAAAGGCCCTTCAGCATCACTTGCTTCCAAATCACTAGATTGGGCACTCATTACATCAACCTTTTTCTTGCTCCTTCTTCCCTTTGACTTCTTCTCAGTCATGCTCTCTACATCATCTTCATCCAAATTGTACCTACCCTCATCTACATCACTGATCTCGGCGTCAGTTCCTTGATCATCCATCTTGTTAACCTTCTTTGTAGCCTTTCTTCCCCTTGGTTTCTTCTCAGTCTTCTCTATAGCATCTTCACTTGCACTAAACAATCCACCATCAACATCACTGTCTTGATTTTCTCCTTTAACAACACTTTTTTTACTCCTTCGCCCCCTCGGCTTCTTCTCAATCTTATCGTCCTTTTCTTCCCCAGAAGCAGAAGTAGCTGCATAACATTGCATATATCACCATTACCATCTATGTTAAGATACTAAAATCAAAATAGTGCTACTATAAGTAGCAACTTGGCATCAACCAAAGGCTCCGCTGATGTATAGTGAATTCTCCATTTTCACTAAACTAGAAACGTAAATCCATACAAATAGTCTAGAAGATTGTGGTATCACCTTTCTTTCGAGTTCGTCTCTTCGGTTTCTCATCGCCTTCCTCAACTAGTTCAGAATTGCCCTCTTCATTTTCCGATGGCTTCTTGATACCTCTAGTCGCAGTTCCTTTTGTCTTCCTCTTCGAAGTAACCCCATCAACTGTTTCCTCGTGTGCAACACACGCCACAACTTTACTCCTTGAAGAGGATGACAAAGTAAACCTGCTCGAAACTTTATAATGTGGAATTTGGACAATGCAGACCGAACCCGAAAGTATGAATTTTGAATTCCACCTGCAAAATTTCCAGTCAAAATTACCGAATCTTTGAGGCTCTCAAAACCTAATTTTGAACTCGGGTGGACGCCTGCAAACCATATAGACTAAACCGAATAGCTTTTTCTATTCAATTTTATATGCAGCTAACTAAACGAAACATGAATCCAAAGCCAATGAACCGTTAGTTAGAATACCTACTTTAACATTCGAATTGGGGCATTATTTTGTAGAAATACAAAACTCTTCATAAGAGAGGGAGGGAGAGAGAAAGAGACGATACCTGGGTGGCAGAAGAAATTGAGAAAGAGAAACAGAAGCCACGGGAGACACCATTAACAAAAACCGCGAAGTTCTCAGCTGACTCGAGATTTGGTGCTATGAAGGGTTTTACGAGAGAGAAGGATGGGGTTTAACAGGAGTTGAGCGGGAGAGGATGAGCCTGAGTCGAGTGACCGAGTGAGAGAGGTTTTATTTCTGTTTATAGTGTACAAAAATTAAGACAATGAATTACAAAGAAGACAACAACTCAACAATTACCGACAAATAATGTTGATAGTGTACAAAAATTACGGCAAAACGTACATATTTGTTACGCTATAAACCGTAAGCCACTAAATATAGTCTAAATTTTCATAAGTTTAAAAAAGTTTGTTGTATGTTACCCTTTCCATTCGACATAAATTGAAAAGTCGGGTTGTAAGTCTCCACCACCACCCCAAAAAGGGGGGAAATCCCTCTTCCCCATGAAGTATGAACTCTCATCATGCACGTAATCTCAAAACATGATACCTTTTGTAAGTTGATATTGGGGTTAATTTGAATTTGGTTGGTTGAACGCCAAAAGTTTGCATGTGAGTTATTAATGCAGGTTCTTCATTAATTCGGCCCATTGAACCCCTAGCTAGGGAAGATATATACCCTTAAAATCTAAATATCAACTCCTCACCTCCAGCTCCATAACTCCACCACCCCAAAAAGTGAAAACCCCCCTCACCCCCATGAAGAAGTCTGGACTCTCTCTTTCGCTGCTGTTCTTGCTTATACATCTTCTTCAGTTTTCTCTTGCAAATTCTTTTCAGGACTCTGCTTCCTCTCCAGGTATACCGTACTAGTCTAGATCTTTTGTTTGACTGCTGTTTCAGTCGTTATGACTTTTATGGCGGTTCGCTGATTTGAGGCTGAAGTTGATAATACTCATAGATCCCCTCATGTGTGTGCGTTCAGTAGATAGGGTTTAATGTTTGAGTTTGACAGGAGGAGGTTTAGAGAGTCCGTCAGCAGCACATGCAGTTTTGAATCTTTTGGTGGCGAACAGAAAGTTGGTTGGAGGATCTGCTTACCCGCAGAATCCAGAAGACAGCAACGCTGAATTGCAAGAGGATCATCGTCGGCGTAGATCTCCAAGCGGTCATAGCCCTGGTGTCGGGAACGGATCCACCTAATCACAACCCTGGTACAAGATGAAACAAAAAAGAGAATCTTTGTCTTCTCTTTTCGTAGTTGAAAATTTACTTGCAGTTGGTTGAGATGCCTCATTTAGGAAAATCTAAGAAAAAAGAGACTTTGTTCGTTTCGCGTCACCCACCTACCTCTATTTAGGAATGGATATTATCGGTTGGGTTTACTGTAATTTCTGTACTTAAATTCTTATGAGCATTATTAATCATGGATTACTGGGCTCCATCCGCTACTCTGTATGTGTTACAGCTGAATGTTATAAAGGAAAGCTTTTATGATAAAGTTCAAGTCAACCCGATACCATTGGTAGACAACTGATCGAAGCCATCCTCAAGTGGAGAGTATAAAGTGAACGCCATATTTCCCTGAGAATCAGTCCTCTCAACCATACATCAGAGATAGGGTAAACTTGCTGATTGAAATGTGTTATTTAAGGTATAATTGTTGATCGTAGAGGATCTAATTCCAATTTTTTCTACTTTGAGATTGTTGTAAATCTTCGACATTCTAATCCCAAATCATGATTGAGTTTTTTTTTAACCGGTTGTTTTCGAGTTTTTCGGCTTTCTTGGAAGAAAATGGGGCGACGCAGTGGAGAGGGAATGCGTGCAACCCTCGTATAAACCCAGGTGCATGCACCTCATGAAACGCATGCACCGAAGGGCCATGTGTAACCCGATCTACCGTCTCGTTGACATTTTTGGGTGGCTTCGGAATCACTCTTGTAAACATGGTTCTAAGAATACTTGTATCTTTCAAAGTGCGTTATAGTTAAGATCGGATGATCGAATTGGGGCATTATTTTGCAGATATACAAAATTCTCCTGTTCAACAAAATGAGGGCTTAGAAGAAACAAAATTGCACTATTAATAATTCATTACACGTAAATCTCAGGCAAACAATATCAGAATCCTTATATTGGAAAAACGTTCAAAGTTTTCTTCCAAAAAAAATGAAGGATTCAGTAAACCAATACTTTCAACAACAGACTATTCCAAAGCAATTTCATAGTTTCAACTCTAAAAGGAGTTCATTGTGCGGAACTTCACCCTTGTTTCACTTCCTTCTCAAGAACAAGAAGCCGACTGCAACTGAGACGGCAACAATGGCTAGGGGGACTGCCCAGTATTGAAGGGGCAGTTCCTTCACCTTCTGGGTAAGATCCACTTCCTTCTCGGATACTTCGGCCTCAGGGAGAGTTGAAGCAGATGGGTCCAGCTCCCCGATGCAAAACGTCTCCATTAGCTCCCTCGCACTCTTGCTGTGTGAAGCATCTTCAAATTCTTCCTTCGCATCTTTTCCTGCATCATTGATATTTATAGATGGGATTGCGTTCAACGAAACAATAACCGTCAAGTTTGTTCATGGTAGTGCTGAAAATGTACCTGCGGCTTCGAAGAACACGTCGTCACCACCAGGGTGCTCATCCAAATAATCTGACACGTCGTACACCTGAGAAGACGGAGAAACAAAGTCCACTCAGTCTTGCTATACATTGAAGAAGAATAGAGGTCACCGGATGTAAGGAGTGAATAATTCTGCTAAGTAACCTATTAATAGATAGAGCAGAGAACCGAAAGGACTTGAGAACCCGTAAAAGTGTACTTGTTGTCAGTAGAACAATTTTGGGCTTGATATCATATATGAAGGAAGTAGGGACTCATCTATGATCAAATAACAACAGCTTGGATTCATGTTTGATACTGTAATGTGAGCAGCGATCATAAATGCACCGATTAATTTCAGCATACAAACCAATATCAGAACTTGAGGATATGGCACCTATGGTACTTTTATCCTACCATCATAGGTACTTCCATGGAAATACACAATTCAATTAAGCTATCATTTTACAGCTAAAACTCGTTTAAAATACAGAATTACAATTGGTTATTCATACCCAACATTTCAATCATTCAAGGAGGAATGACCATCATTCTAAATTATCCAGACAAAAGAGCTAACAAAGTTACAAAGCAGGTCAGGTCACAGGTTCAGGTTTAAGAAAGACATTCAGGAAACACTGACATAATAATGTATCAATTTACGATGATGTACACATAGAGAAGGATCACGATCCATTAGAAACCCGCAATCTTGGATTTTCGGATCACCCTTAAATGTTTTGCAACGTGTACATAAAAACTAGAGTTGGCATGTAGACACTACACATTCATACTCTTGGATATAATATCATAACCTTTTGAGTTTTTACCTTATCGAAAAGAGGATTGTTGGCCTGAGACACTAAAAACTATTATTTTGAAGACTGGAGACAAGTTCATCACGAAGCTGACAACGTTGTTTCTAATGTTCAGTTTAGCTGATGACTCAATGAGAAAAGATATGAGAAATAAAATGCCAGTAACAGAAGCCTGAGCCTAACACAAGAAAAGTAAAATGAACTAGAGTTCCACCTTGTATAGTATAGTACTAAAGATTGCAATGAATCAAAATCTAGTTCCACACACATTGTCACGATAAACAGCCAATATATGACCACAAAATCACAAACCCTAATTCCAAATCAAGTGAAGAACTAGGCATTCCACAGCCTACAATTGGGTCCTTATGATAGAGAACAACTCCATCCATAGCTAAAATTTTTACCAAACAAACCCATCAACACAAACAAACCCATCAAACAATTCGTCAAAGAGGAATATAATCCCCAAACCAAAAACCTAGCTAGTAAAGTGATTACAATCAGTAAAGCGTTCATCTTTGATCGAAAAATTAATCATAACCTAGTGAGAGAAAGAAAACAGTAATTTTCATCAACTATATCAACACAATTAAAGAACAAAATAAACAAAACCAAGAAGAGCTTAAACCCACCAAGCCAAAACCTTAACTCAATTACACAAAGTAGATATAATCCCTGGAAAATTGAAAGAACTAACCTTTCCATCTATGACGACCCAGCAATCTTCCTTGGTGTTATGCTCCGAAACTTCTTCCATAGAATAGAGTTTTGTTATCGTTGGCATTTTTCTTCCCTAAAACTAATTATCGAAAAATTAAGCTGAAATCTCTAATTCAACCAGGGTAGTTTAAAATTTGAAGGAGGAGTTTGGTATCAAGATTGAAGAAGGTGAATTCAACGGCGGCGACTTGGAAGGGAAGAAAAAACTATTAATTGGTGGTTGCTTGGAGGAGGGGAACCAAAATTAAAAAGAGAAAATGAAGTTTGCAGCGGTTAAGACGGGGCTGGTTTTGTTGCGGGCTTGACATGATTGCAGCCCATCATCTTACAGGTTCAATTAGAGCATCATGTGATCCAAACATTACCCATACCAGGTACTGTTATGACCAAAAACTTGTCAATTCGACTAAGTTGCTACAATCGACACTCGCTAATAAAACATTTATTGATGGTCGAACGATGGTTAATTGGATATAACTTAAATAACACAATGTTCATTAGTGATCAACTTTTATTGGGCTAATTCAATTGGCTTTTCACCGGGTATATTCCAATAGAGCTGAAAATATATGCTCCAACAATTCCACTAACTTGATTCAAATATTCATCGATCTTAACGGGGGAGGAAAGATGAAAAAAGAAGGATCTTTAAGAACATTTTATTCAGGTAATCCACTTCAAAACAGTGAGCTTGTGTCATAATGACCTGTTATGTATGTTATTATATATGAAAAGTGTAGGTTAATAATTCATCAAAATAACCAAAGAACAATTCATCCCTAATTTGTTCCATTTCACTAGGATCTTAGATTTGGAAAACTAACCAACAATGTTTAGATGTGTACCTTGGTCAGCCATAGGGGTGCAGTAGGTGGCTCTGGCAGGTGGTGAACGGCGGCGCAGCAGGCGGCTCCGGCGGGTGGCCAAAGGGCTGCTGCAGCAGCTCGTGGAGGAGGCCGCAGGGAGGCTTGGGCTGTGCAGCGGGCGGCGTAGCAGTGGAGCAGTGACCGGCGGGGGTGGCTCCGGGCTGGCAGCAGGCGCGGCGGCGTCCCGGGGTGGCTGCTGGTGGTCCGATGGTGGCTGGAGCAAGGAAGCCCTAGTTTCTCCACTCTCCTCCCTTTGCTCTTTTATGTGTGTTACGTGTGTTATTTTCAAAGTAATGACATATCATCATCTTTTATGTATTATATGCCCAACTAAAATAAGGGGTACATAATGCCCAATAGTTTGGGTAC
Organism: Fagopyrum esculentum; assembly: GCA_033239045.1. Lineage (NCBI taxonomy): Eukaryota > Viridiplantae > Streptophyta > Magnoliopsida > Caryophyllales > Polygonaceae > Fagopyrum > Fagopyrum esculentum. The sequence goes on along the minus strand of BSUD01000001.1, from coordinate 25,564,107 downwards.
ATAATACCACTACATAAGTTATATGTCACACACGATTATATCGCTATTAACGGAACAACGCATATTTAAGGGCGAGCGGAGGACCGGGCTTTATTACGGGATTAATTTATCGGTCCGTCAACGATAAATTAATCGGGTTACTCCCTATGAAAATCCCGACTATTATATTTAGCTAATTAATGCAAAAACGTAGATTATCTATACGTCCACATTAACGAGATAATTTATTCTTACATTTCTCCCACTTGGACCATAGGTACATCTACTATTCTGTTATATGCAGTTAAACTTAAATTGTACAAGGTGCTAAATTTACTTAACGGGTTTATCTTAATTACCTCGAGAATCCCAAAACAACAATAGAGTAATGGCGGTTCCACATTATCTATCAACATGGTTCCTTCCATCTACTACTGATTGCTATCCCAGAAGGACCCGATCTGTATAAGGGAATAAGCATAATGGTCTCTTTAATGTCTTTAGGAAAAGACTATTTCTGTTCAACCACCAAAATGTATATATACAGAACAATAATGTGAAAGCAGAATGGTTCAGAAGATCTATAACATAAATGATCAAAACACAGTATCTTTACAAAACACTTGCAATCCACATAACATAAAAACTAAGTACTACACTCAAAACCCATTAGGCTAGCATGCATCAGAAATGTCTTGGGTGGTAGTCCCTTAGTAAGTGGATCTGCTATATTAGCACTAGTCGAAATGTGCTCCACAGATACTGTTCTCTTCCGAACTTTGTCCTTAACTGATAAGAATCTCATTTCCATGTGTTTTATACCTTTGGAATACTTATCATTTTTCGTAAAGAAAACGGCCGCTGTGTTGTCACAGAAGATTCTCAGCGGTCTTGCGATCGAGCTCAGAACGCTTAACCCCAAAATAAAGTTCCGCAACCATAATGCTTGATTTGTAGCCTCAAAGCACGCTACAAACTCGGCCTCCATCGTGGATGATGCAATAATGGTTTGCTTAGCACTTTTCCAGGAGATGGCTCCTCCCGCTAAGACAAACACATAACCCGAGGTGCTTTTTCTGCTATCCTCGTATCCTCCAAAATCTGAATCAGTATAGCCAATAACTTCAAGCTGATCAGAATGCCTATAAGTGAGCATGTGACTCTTAGTCCCTTGTAGGTACCTTAAGACCTTTTTCGCAGCCTTCCAGTGTTCAATGTCAGGGTTGCTTTGATAGCAACCCAGTACACCAACTGCAAAACTGATGTCCGGTCTGGTACAAACTTGGGCATACATAAGGCTTCCAACTATTGAAGCATAAGGAATATCTTGCATTCTTTTATGTTCTTCATCAGTTTTGGGACATTGCTTCAAACTTAATTTATTCCCTTTTTGAATAGGAACCATACTGGAATTACATCCAGTCATATGGAATCTATCTAATACCTTTGAAATATATGCTTTCTGAGACAAACCTAATGTCCTTTGTGACCTATCACGGGATATTTCTGAGACAAACCTAATATCTTTCATCTCAAAGTTACTAGACAAGAAACTCTTGGTCTCTCTGAGTAAACCCAGATCACTGCTGGCGATCAAGATATCGTCAACATACAGGACTAAAAATGCAAACTTGCTCCCACTGACCTTCAGGTATATACAAAGATCAAAAAGGTTTTCCGTAAAACCAAAGGCAGTTATGGTATCGTGAAACTTAATATACCATTGTCGAGAAGCTTGCTTAAGTCCATATATTGACTTCTTTAATAAACAGACTAGATCCTCCTTACCGTCTTCAACGAAACCTTCAGGTTGAGACATGTAGACTTCTTCCTCCAAACTTCCATTCAGAAATGCCGTTTTCACATCCATTTGATGTAGCTCTAAGTCAAAATGAGCTACTAATGCCAAAATGATCCTTAATGAATCCTTCTTCGAAACTGGAGAGAAGGTTTCATTATAATCAATGCCTTCTTTCTGGTTGAAACCTTTGGCTACAAGGCGCGCTTTATGTCGCTCTATATGGCCAAGGGAGTCGAGCTTGGTCTTAAAGACCCATTTACTGCCGACTGCCTTATGCCCTATAGGTAGAGCAACTAACTCCCACACTTTATTTGCAGCCATTGATTTCAATTCCTCAAACATAGCATCAATCCATTTATCAGAATCATTGCCTTTTACGGCTTGTGAAAATGTTACTGGATCGTTATCCAATCCTATGTCAAACTCATGCTGTAGCATATACACCATATAGTCATCTGAGATTGTAGACCTACGAGGTCTTGTGGACCTTCTTACAGAAATCTCAGCTATAGGTGTATCTGTTGCTTCAATGACTTCAGGAATGGCAGGAGTCACATTAGTGGGTTGAGGTTCATCATCATTTTCTGGAACGTCATGAACAGAGATTAGAGGTACAGTAATAGGAACACCATTTCCCGGTACAGTAATAGGAACACTAGTTCCCTCTCTAATCTCATTGATGATGACCTCATCAAATCTCCCACTGACTTCGCCATCCTCTAGGAATTTGGCATTACCAGTTTCTACAATTCTGGTGCTGTGGCTAGGACAGTAAAATTTAAACCCCTTTGATTTCGAAGCATACCCAATGAAAAACCCGCTAATGGTTTTAGAATCGAGTTTCTTCTCCTGAGGATTGTAGATGCGCGCTTCTGCGGGGCAACCCCAAATGTGTAAGTGTCGCAAACTTGGTTTCCAACCATTCCACAGTTCAAATGGAGTCTTTGAAACTGCCTTACTAGGAACTCGGTTTGCGACGTACACTGCAGTCATAAGCGCATGCGTCCACAATGATTTGGGTAAATCAGCTTTACTCATCATAGCCCTGCCTCTAGAAGGGTTCTGTTACGTCTCTCAGCAACACCGTTCATCCAGGGTGAACCAGGCATCGTGTACTGAGCGACAATACCCAAACTTTCTAGAAGTTTAGCAAATGGACCAGGGTTTTGCCCTGATTCATCGTATCTACCATAAAATTCCCTACCTCTATCCGACCTGATGATTTTCACTTTCTTTTCCAGTTGCCTCTCAACTTCCTTAATGTAAAGCTCTACAGCATTTACCGACTGAGATTTTTCATGCAACATGTAAAGATAACAGTACCGTGAATAATCATCTATAAAGGTGATGAAATACTTCTCTCCACTAAAGGAGGGAACATCAAATGGACCACAAATGTCTGTATGTATGATCTCTAAAAGAGCAGTGCTTCTTGTGACGCCCTTTTTGGTGTGTTTAGTTTGCTTTCCTTTAATGCAATCCACACACGTCCCAAAGTCAGTAAAATCAAGAGAAGGAAGAATGTTGTCTTTTACTAACAACATCATTCTTTCCCTTGAAATATGGGCCAAGCGTTTATGCCACAAGAACGCTGAGTTCTCATTCGACCTAACACGTTTCATTCCAATCTCAGAATTCATATAAATAAACAGTGAATCAGAAAATGATTTATCCAAATCAATACGATACATTCCATTCTCCAAAACACCACACCAATTATATTCTTATCCCTGAATAAACTGAAACAACCATTTCCAAAAGTCACAGAAAAACCCATACAGTCAAATTTGGAAATTGAAATTAAATTACGAGTCATTGATGGAACATAGATTGTATCCTCCAAAAGTAATTTAAAGCCACTACTTAATTCTAAACAAAAACATCCTATGGCTTTAATGGATGCTTCAGAATTGTTTCCCATGAGTAGGTTCTTCTCATTGCTTCTTATGTTCTGGATTGAACTGAAGCCCTGTAATGAGTTAGAAACGTGCACATTAGTACCAAAGTCTAACCACCAAGTATTAGAAGGTACATTAATGAAATTAGATTCGAGACATACGAAGTAAAGGTACATACCCTTCTTCTCGAACCATTCCTTGCGCTTTACGCAGTCTTTTTGGAAATGTCCTGCCTTTTTACAGAAATGACAGACATCCTTCTTTTTCACCTTCTTAATGCCCGACGGACCTGGTACATTGGTCGAGCTAGACTTGATGCTCGACCCGTCCTTCCTTTTGAACTGGCCCTTCCCTTTAGCGCCCTCACTGTTATACACATAATGTGCCTGAGGTATATTATGCACTTTTGCATTAGCTAGGCGTGCGGCTTCCTGAACAAGCTTATTCGCAAGTTCATCCACTGTCCATGTTTCTTTAATGGCATTATAGCTCACATGGAATGCCTCATATTCTTTGGGAAGACCCTCAAAGATGAAATGCGTTAATATGGGGCCGTCAATTTTCAGCCCCAACTTGAACAACTGAGAGGCTAAGCTTTGCATATGCATTGTATACTTAGTCATATCAGTCTGTTTTTCATCAAACTTATAGTGAGACAGTTCAGACAGAAGCTTTCCAATTAATGCCTTATCAGAAGGCTAGAACTTTTCCTTAAGTTTTGCAAGATATTTCTTCGTGGTGTCACAATCAGCCTCTGTAATTGAGTTCTTAATGTCCGAAGTAGTGGTAAGGCACAGAAAGGAAAGACAGTTAGCATCCTTGTCTTTCCAGTCCTTATATGCCTTAAGCACTGCTTCGTCCTCCTCATCAGGCTTAGGCTTTTCAGGACCGTCCTCCCTTAAACATTCGCCGTAACTTAACATGGACATAGAGAAAGTTACAATCTCTATCCAATCATCGTAGTTTGGTCCAGTAAGGGGAGGAACAGTCGAGAGGCAAGAAAGCAGTAACTTATTTTGGGAAACTGCACAGTTGGAAAAACATGTTCAAAATAATCAATCTTTGAGTAAAAACACACACATACATATAAAATCACTAATGAATAAGACTTGTTCAATAATTGAGAAAACTCAAGCAATCTCGACTAAACCAAGTATGGCATCTGTGGATAACCTATACAGTCTAATCTCAATTGATTAAATATTCCCTACTTATATGATTAAGTTACTAATAAATGCCGGTCCACTTGTGGGTAAGACCTAAGGGCTAGCAATTTATCCACAATACTCGCTTATTCTGACCTTCACTACCTTAAGTGAGTCCACTGTGGTGTAACTCAATTTTTAATGTGAAAATCTGAGGCTTATTTAACCTTTTATGAAATTAATCAAACATGAATCGGCCCACTGTGGTGTAACTCAATTCAACTTAACGATAATTTCTACCATTCAAAATGGAATAATCATTAGTGAGAATTCAATCTCATATGAACGGAAGCAGCTGTAGTGTGCAACCGAACAACCCTACTGAGATTTCTCAAGCGATTATCCAAACTATAACAGACAGCAGTGGAAGTATAAGGGAAAGCCCCACAAAACCCCAAATGCTCAAAAAAGATGCTTGACATAATCGATCATCACCCCTTTAGGTCAACCGACTTAACTCTAACGTCGAACGACTACGGGTGAAGTCGTTTGACTCGAAAAACCCCTTTGTAATGGGTCTTTTTATCACTTCAATCAAACACTTTATTTTCACCAATTAATCCTTGAAATTGGCTTGAGCATTTCATCAACATTTTAAGTGTATAGAAAATTCAGCACACACATTTCATCAAACATTTTTAAGAGCACAAAATCAACATTTCATTTAGGCAATTCATCAAACACTTGAAGTGCACCAAAATCAGCGATTCAACCAAGCAATTGAGTGTTCAAAACTCAATACATCCAACATGCAATTAGTTTTCTAATCTCAACCATGCTCTGATACCACATGTAGGTTAATAATTCATCAAAATAACCAAAGAACAATTCATCCCTAATTTGTTCCATTCCACTAGGATCTTAGATTTGGAAAACTAATCAACAATGTTTAGATGTGTACCTTGGTCAGCCATAGGGGTGCAGTAGGTGGCTCTGGCAGGTGGTGAACGGCGGTGCAGCAGGCGGCTCCGGCGGGTGGCCAAAGGGCTGCTGCAGCAGCTCGTGGAGGAGGCCGCAGGGAGGCTTGGGCTGTGCAGCGGGCGGCGTAGCAGTGGAGCAGTGACCGGCGGGGGTGGCTCCGGGCTGGCAGCAGGCGCGGCGGCGTCCCGGGGTGGCTGCTGGTGGTCCGATGGTGGCTGGAGCAAGGAAGCCCTAGTTTCTCCACTCTCCTCCCTTTGCTCTCTTATGTGTGTTACGTGTGTTATTTTCAAAGTAATGACATATCATCATCTTTTATGTGTTATATGCCCAACTAAAATAAGGGGTACATAATGCCCAATAGTTTGGGTACATAATACCACTACATAAGTTATATGTCACACACGATTATATTGCTATTAACGGAACAACACATATTTAAGGGCAAGCGGAGGACTGGGCTTTATTACGGGATTAATTTATCGGTCCGTCAACGATAAATTAATCGAGTTACTCCCTATGAAAATCCCGACTATTATATTTAGCTAATTAATGCAAAAACGTAGATTATCTATAGGTCCACATTAACGAGATAATTTATTCTTACAAAAAGAGAATCAAATGAAATATCCTCTGGGGTCAATCAACACATTAAGTTCAAGCAAATTATTATGCACAAGGGAATCTAAATGATACGTAGCGTTATTCGCCACGTGATAGATACGACGAACCTAATCTTTTGAGATAGTCTTGACATCTAAGAACAAATATGCGAGTGGGTGACCCCGAGATATGACTTTTGCTAGTAATATGATTACTAGTAGTAAGTTTATCTCCTATTCACTGAACCATAACCACAATCCTAAGAAATCATAGACCCATACAAAACTCTCCATAACCTAGTCACGGGACCGTGCATAAGTCAATGCTCATGACAAAACCTTTTTGCCACTCGCCGGACAGTATTCCTAATAATGTCCGCAACAACAGTGTGACCATCTTCCCGTATTAAGTTGGAAAACGTCACCTAATATGAAGAGTAGACATGGCACGGTCCAGTTTAGTCTTTCGAAGTTTGCTCCAAGCACCCTCTTGTTCATCAATTTGATTGCATATGATGATGTATCTATCTCCTGTGAAACTTTCATTCTTGAAAACTCTAGCATTCCCCTAGTTCCAAATCCACCAAATACCGACTATAAAAACATTACACCAAAGATATTAATTATCAAAGAATTTAGTGGAACAAATATTATCTCTTATTCAAGAAGTAATGGTATCAAGAAGAAATTATCCAAGTAATGTGTTCATAGTATGCATCTCCTCATCAAGCTCGTAGTGGGGCATTCTCGGAAGAGATGGATCGAATTTAGCAACTAATGCTAGATTCGTATCTTTCATTTGTCTCAGACCCAGACCCTAACCCTCGATTTATTTTGGTTGAAAACCCTCCTCCCAAGCTACCATGTGTACCTTCCTCTGAGATGCAATGCAATCCCCAGACCCCCACGGCATAGTTTCTCAATATCCTCACAAATCCCAAGCGGCAACCACATTTTGGAATGCTACACAAAACCGGTTTAGTAAGGTATAGTCGACCCATAAAACTCAGATGTCTCGCTTTCCAACCCCTAAGCTTGCTCTTGATTCTATCAAGGAGATACGAGAAAAAGGCATTGGAAACATGTGACTATTAAATCGACATTCCAAGATAATCTCTTAGGTTAGTAGTGACCTCAACACCACTGTTTGCAAACTAAGTTTCAATCTGAGACATTAGCAAAGACGGATATCTTTGACTTGATCAACTTAACCATTGGCCAGATGCCTCGTAGAAATTGCGAGATATAGGAAGACCTCCCGGCTAAGAAAAATGGGTTTCCAATCACTTGCTCCTACCGACTTTAAGATTATATGGCTCATACACTCAACACATAGCACAAACAAGTATAGGGAGATTGGATCTCCACAACAATTGCATCTTGGTTGTCAAAATACAAGACCGTATCATCTCAATCCAACATGGAATTAGTAATAGCACAATTTTAATCTCTCTTCAATAAAGTCTCACCTTAGTCTATTGTAAGCTTTCTCCAAATCCAATTTGAGGATCATCTAATTTTGACCCGTGTTCTTCCTCCTAATTGAGTGAACGGCTTCTTGCATTTACAAAATATTGCCCAGAATGAATCATCCCAGAATAAAACTCCCTTGTGTCGGTCCGATGATTTGTTGAAGGACACTTTGCATTCAGTAGGAACTTAGTGATGATCTTATATCTTACGCTGCAAAGTGTTAGTCTGAATTAACTAATTAACTCGGTTTTACCCACTTTAACTATTCAATTGATGAGCGTATTATTCTACCCTTATGTGAGCTGGGAAGTCTCAAGGAAATAATTTACCTCAATATCCACAAAACCAAAACAATGGACCAATATTTATGATAAAAGATGGCTTGAAATTTGTCTAATCCTGGAGTTTTATACGCTCCCACACTTTTCACATCCCATATCTCCTTAGGCGTCACCAAATTAATCAGATTCTTCCATTTACAGTTTTCAACATCTCCAAAATCAAGTGTATTAACGTGGCAAGACGGTTGAGGCTGCAAATCTGCATTACTACCCAAATTCTTAATGTTATCCCGGGTAAAGTAAACAATTCCAACTTTACTTATCCTCCTCCTAAGTATCAGAAGCAAAAAGGAGCCTTCACTATTCACACCCTATTTCTTCTCCTCTTAATAGTAGTGGAGGCATGAAAAAAGCAAAGTAATCCGGTCCACGAAGCATAACCATTGATCCAGGGATTTTAAAAACCGCACAATTTCCTCCTGACCCATAATAACTTCTAGCTTAGTGATCAGTTTTCGTTCTTATTTGATTAGACACTAAAAGCTAGAAAATTTGGGTTCCCTTTAAATAGCCATGATTTTCTCCAAGGTCTCTTTGAATAGCTATTAATTTTTGTCGTTTGTGTTCTATATTCCGTTTATATTCATGGTTTCTAAACGTATCGGTGAAAATCTCTAAGTAATCACATCAACTACGCACCTCGCGTTCGTAGTTGATAAGGTTCTCAACTACGCATATGGGGAGTGTAGTAGTAGTTCCCAAAATAAAAATATCAACTACGAATATGGGAGCGTAGTAGTAGTTAGACATGGGTCCCAAACGTAAACCGTCGGTTTAGGTTTGGGAACCTACTAACCGGCTTTTAACCAAACCGGCGGTTTGACACATATTTAAAAAAAAAATATAAAAAAAACAAACCGCCGGTTTGTTCACAAAAAAAATTAAAATAAAATAAAAACTAACCAAACCGGCGGTTTAGCCGTAGTTTAAACCGCCGGTTTGAGAATCGCCGGTTTGGCGGTTTAGCCCAAACCGGACCCATGTCTAGTAGTAGTTCTCCAAAAAAAATTTAAAAAAATGTTTTGAAACTACTACTACGATCTCCATATACATAGTTGATATTTTTATATTTTTATTTATTTTTCATAGACTCCAACTACACACCTCATATGCATAGTCGAAGACTCTATCAACTACGCACGCGAAGTGCATAACTGTAGTGACTTTTAGAGATTTTTGCCGGTACGTCTATCAACCTCCTTTATATTCAACTAATTAAAAAGCATTGTCATGTTGACTCCAATGAGAAAGAAAACATGTCATATACACCTTATGATATTGTTGTAAGATATGTGAATATGTGATGTATGATATGCAATTGCTATTAGTGTTCTTAGTCATTTCATGTCTTATCCTGGTGAAATGCATTGGATTGACATGAAATTCTTACTCAAACAATGAGAGCAGCAAAAACATTTTGTGAAGGGTAGAAATTTTTTTTGAAATTTTTTACCAATTATGTATTGTGCTTCATATTTACAATTTACGACATAAAACTCATATATGATAAGTTTAAAAACTCATTTTGCACCAAAATAGAGGATAATATTCAGGTACGGTTCAATTAATGCGGTACGGCCGTACGGCCACCCGTACGACCGACACGTGTCCCGAAATTTATATATTTTTTTAAATTTTTTTTTCAGAAACGAATGAAAATTTGTTTGAACTACCATGTTATAATTTATGAACTATTTTCCTATAAACTTTGAACTATTCCCATATAATCCATGAACTATTACTTTTTAATATATTTTATCAAATTATTCATAAATTAATCGTTTATATGTTATGAACTATTCAATTGTAATTCATGAACTATCATTTTATAAGTTATGCACTATCCCTTATAAATTTTGCACTTTGAACTATTCTATTATAATTCATGAACTATTCTATTATAATTCATGAACTATCCCATAATAAGTTTTGAACTATTACTTTTACTCCTTTATAAATTTTGCACTTTGAACTATTCTATTATAATTCATGAATTATTCCATAATAAGTTTTGAACTATTACTTTCACTCCTTTATATATAAATTTTGCACTATGAACTATTATATTATAATTCATGAACTATTCCATAATAAGTTTTGAACTATTACTTTCACTCCTTTATATATAAATTTTGCACTATGAACTATTCTATTATAATTCATGAACTATCCTTTTAAAAGTTATGAACTATTCCTTAATAAGTTTTGAACTATTACTTTCATTCCTTTATAAATTTTGTACTATGAACTATTCTATTATAATTCATGAACTATCCTTTTATAAGTTATGAATTATTCCATAATAAGTTTTGAACTATTACTTTTACTCTTAAAAAAAAAAACTCGTTCAGAAGAAAAAAAACGCCGTACGGTCGGCCACACAGCCGTACCGGAATAATGTGCCTTACTTGAACAACACCCCCAAAATAGACGCAATAATAATCTCAATTATTCTCTCGTAAGTTTTAAAAAAATATTCCAATTACAATAGTCAAACTCATAATCTTTAGTGGGAGAATTTGACATACTAGGCTTTTTTGAAAATATGATTTAGTAAATGTACCCCATAATTTTTTACCACTTTCATTTAATGGTTGGTAAAAATAATTAACCCCTATATTTAAAAAAAGAAACTCTTCTATTTAAAAAAAAGGAAAAAGAAAGAGGATTTTTCAAATACGTAAGTTACTAACTTAATTTTTTATTTTCTTTTGTTTTTCCTTTTTTTATTTTCTTTTTTATTTTTCTTTTTTATTTTTTTTATTTTCTAATTTGTTTTCATACCAGAAATTTACATACCAGAAATTTACATACCAGAAATTTTACATACCAGAAATTATACATACTAAATATTTTGCATACCAGAAATTTTACATACTAGTAATTATACATACCAGAAATTTTACATACTAGAAATTTTACATACCAGAAATCTACATACCAGAAATTTTGCATACCAGAAATTTTACATACTAGTAATTATACATACCAGAAATTTTACATACCAAAAATTATACATACCAGAAATTATACATACCAGAAATTTTGCATACCAGAAATTTTACATACTAGTAATTATACATACCAGAAATTTTACATACTAGAAATCTACATACCAGAAATTTTCATATAAAAAATATACCAGAAATCTACATACCAGAAATTTTCATATAAAAAATTTACATACTAGAACACTTATTCAGTTAAGCAACATATTCTGCTTTGTGAATGTATAATGTTTTTTTTTTCTATCATGAAGACCAACGAAACAAACAACCACCACATGGTTTGGATTTGATAGATCCATGGGAGAGAGATGGAAGAATAAGCATATAAAAACATGCATATCAACACAAAACCACTAAGCTAGTCAATCCAATCTATTCTATACATGCATGTTAAGAGAAGAATTTCATTGCATAGATGAAGATGATTCACAGAACCCTTGTTTAGATCTCAAAATTGACCCAAAACCCTCAAAGAAATCAGATGAAGAATTTGACTCAGATGAGAAAACAGGAAATTGGTATAATGTGAGGTTATGTAAACCAAAATAATAATAATTAAAGTCAATAAAATACATAAGTATGAGCACATAAATCAAACAACGCGAAATCAAGCGTTAAAAGTTGAAGAAACACGTATTGATGTCGATACTCTACCCACAAAGAGAAGAAGAAAAACCACTGCAAATCCATTATCAAATATAATAATCCAAATTGAACGCATGCGAGGAGAAAAGTAAAAACAAGGTTCTCCTTTTTCAGCTTATCTCCATTTTTTTTTGTCAAAATACAAAGCAGAATTCCAAGTTCTAGATGTGAAGAAGGCAAAAAACGGATTAACTTTTAGGATAGAGCTTACTAGACTACTAGTTCAGAATTTCCAACAACATTCACGCAGAGAACTGGCTGCTTCTGTCCAGATATCATTTAAAACCAACCAAATAAATACCTGAAAAGTGAAAACTTTTTAATTTGGTTCGTAAGGAAGTACGGATTCAAACCAAGTCGAAGAGTTTTGTCCTCTAAGCTTCGCCTTGGAAGATTGAATTGCTGCCATGTAGCTTGGCACCTTAGGAGTGTTCTGTGGCCCATCCTCGGCTTCCTGCTTTGCTGGAAAAGAAGATCTTCTGTTCGATTTCTGGTATTCATTCAAAAGACAATCATCATTCGGTTTCATCTCTCCACCATTTGGAGTAGGGTCATTCATTTTCTTCTCACAACTATCTATTGGTGGTGACTCCATATTATCATCACCATTTGAGATTTCAATAGTCTCACTCACATTCAAGTTCTCTTCATCATTTAAGATTGCAACTGCAGTTTCTTGAATAGTTTCATCAGCTTCCTTTACCGTTTCTTCATTCTCCTTTTCAAGCTCATCTCATTATCCAAAGATACATCATGTTTTGCAGAGGTTAACACTTTCACTTGACTCGGTCTAGGCTTCTCACTTGCTTCTGATTCAATATTGTTCAAACTGCCTAATCTTCTCTAGTTAGATCTAATGTATACTTTAGGCAATAATGAGAAGGGAGGAATATATACCTGAAGCTGCAATCATCGGCGCCTTTGTTAGTACGGAGTGAGGGATGAGCTCTGGTTGTAACATGTTTCAATCGAGAAAGAAAAGGGGCAAAATCAAAAACCCTTGGCGAAACTAGAAAAGGGGGCAAAACCAGATCCGAGTGAGGGGGCAAGGCTAGCAATGGTGAGGCCGGAGATGTCATCGGATCTAAGGAGGGAGAAGGAGTAGCAGATGACGGAGAAGTGAGAGAAGCGGAAGACATAGATGATTAAGGGTTTTCGTTGAGGAGAGAGGGGAGAGTAGAGGAAGTTAAAGTGATTGAACGGTAAATATAATTTAGGGTACATTTACTAATAAGAAAATAGAAAAGGCCTAGTTACTATATCATAATCTCAAAAAGGTCTATTAACTAAATTAGCCCATCTTTAGTTAGTATTGTATTTCCTTTTGTTAATAGAAAAAAATTAAAAAAAAAAATAGAAATATAAATAAGTATATAATATAGTTACTTGAAATTAAATAAATAAATTAATAAAATATTAACAAATAAAAGGAAAGTGACGATGTATATTTATATGGCTTATTGTTAAGGCACGTGAACCAACATTGAACAATTTAAAAAAAAGGAAAGAAAAAGAGATACATGATGTTTTGAGGCACAAACTCTGCTCACTTCACAAAATTCATACAACATTGAATATAGTTACTATCCAAAGTGGTTTATGTGTTCTCACAATAACTTTTATATAAGTATATTGTTACTATAGTGTTAAGGGTGAAACTATCCCACCCTCACCTCCTTAGATTTGTCATTGTACTATTTATATGCTTGTTTGATGAGTTAAGATTATGAGAATGAAATAAAGATTATAGAATTATTAGATGAAATTGGAAAATTTTTTCATCCTCATGCACACAAATTATTAGAGTATGAAAATGAAATTAACATATCATCTTCGTCCCTTACATAACCGAACAAGCTCATAGTCGAACTAAAAATTATTGTCCTGTATATGATAAACATGTTTCTAAGAATGACTTGTATGAATATGTAGATTTTGATTATTCTAGTAATATTTTATAATAGGAAATTTATTGCTTTATTTCATATTTCACTTGGTAATTTCATTTCAAGGAAAGAACATCATCAATTTGTTACGGTTTTGTGTTCCATGGAAGCAAAGTATGTAACTTCCATTGAGGCATCTAAAGAAGCTAACTGGCTTGGTCTCTTAAGGGAAATTTTACCGATATCCTTCTTGTTTGTTCTGACTATGGATAGTCAGAATGCCTTATACTTGTGTTACGAGTTTGTTTGTGATGAGAAGACCAAACACATTGATGTGAGGCATGATAGTCTTAAAACCTACCCACAAGGATGATGGGGTCAGTTGTAGTAAACTGAGTGTCGAATTCACGGGAACTACTCTGATTTGGTAAATACTAATAGTTAATTATTCTAAGTAAAAAGGAGAGAAGAAGAAGAAGAAGAAGAAGAAGAAGAAGAAGAAGAAGAAGAAGAAGAAGAAGAATATGCCTTTTGGTGAAAAGGGAGAAACAGGAAGAAATAATGATTAATTGCAGGCAAATATATGGAGGAAGGTTGATATAAGGAAAAAGGGATCCCACTATAATGAATTAAAGTAATGTTGTTGCATGTATGAGATTCATGAACATTGATATGTGAACTTTACAAGTAATTATTAATATAGTCTTTGACACAGACAAACATAGATCGTGTCTTCCAACTTGATTGCACCCTGGCGGTTGTGTCAAGTAAATAGGAAAATCCTTTAAAAACTAAAAAATCCAAAAGAAACCAAGAAAAGCCCCTTTTGGTGCATGAGCTAGAAAAGGTTCAAAGACCGAAACTTTCTACTATAGTTAGAAATCCTTGAAGTAAAAGGCAGTATTCAATCCCTTAAACCAAGTGTTTTTCAATATATCCAATAAAACAACTTCGCTTGTGACGCAAACTCTTTTATCTATACCAATTATAAACGCCACTTCTTTTGAAGGTAAATAAAAGGTGAAACCGAAGTTTTTTAAAAAAAAGCAACATCACAATCTTAATTTACAAATATGTATGCAATAATAAATTAAATATCATAGGGATCATCCAATCTTTAGATCAAGATGGAGATTAGACATACATGATTAAATATAAAGCAAAATCAATATATAAAATTAGAAAGGACATAAACTTACGATTGTCTGGTCCAGCACAACGAGGCAAACCTTATATTCTAAAGCTACTTGACGGCTATGTGAATCAGAGTAAGAGAGTACATAGTGAAATGGGATATCTAACCCTAAGGCTGGCATATGCTTATATAGGGGAAAATAATCTCGGAGTCTAGGGTTACACTAAATATATCTTTTCCAAAGATAAGATCCAAAGATATGATATCTTTTCACTACGTAGTCGAGACAGCATGGAGATGGCCTGAGACGGCATAGAAGACGTCATTGATGCCGTCTGACATCGTCTAGCATCCCATCTCACATCGTCTAGGCCTCAACAAGTCTAGGCTTGATGAAGTCGATCAACAGTGGTGATGTGTGAACCAGACGGCTTAAGACGGCATGGATGTCGTCTCACAAGCCGTTTGGCTTGCGATGAAGCTTTGTTCTCTTGATCTTGTTTCTGTGCTTGGTCGGGGGACTTTGTGTTGCAGTACCTCCGTCATGTAAGGTCTTATCTTCAGCTTCGACTTCAAGGAGGGTGTACTTCTGGCACAACTGATTCCGGAAATTACTGAAATACAAAATGGTCAAGGTAGATACCGAAGTATGGAAAGAGAATGTTTTTATACAAATAGTGATGTATGAGAGAGCAATAGATGTATGATATGTACTGTTTTAAAGCTTATATGATGTTACATTTGACACTCATCAAGGAACCACTTCAATATCATTGCATACAAGTTACAACATTTGTTGTAAAGAAAGATTCTACAACCGAAGAAGGTTTCAATAAGTAAAAATCCTATAGATATGTTGACTAAGGAGGTAACCTTAGATATGGTGAACTTTTGCATGAAGAGCTTCAACCGGCCTTGGTAACTAAGTTGAAGTTCATTCACTACTAGATCAGGGTTGTTGAGAAAGGCGGTTATGATTGGAATTAGTATATAACTGGGAGATTGTTGGGTTATGGAGTCTGATGGGTTGCGTAAGTTTAGGTTCATTCGTATTAGTAATGTTCTAATCTTATTAGAACTAGGATTCTAGCGTTTTAAGGAGTTATTCTAATACGAGTATAAATAGGAATCTAAATCACATATGTACTCATATTGGTTATGTAATCGTCATCACAAAATATGATGCAAAATTATTGCTTGGTAGTGTCCTAGACACAACCACAAATTCGTGATGAATTGGGTATCCAATTGTCGTGCTCTCTTTTCTCTCTAGATTGCATTATAAACCTAACATACATGAGAATAGTTGGAGAATAAAAAAGATTATCAAGATATTATCAAATCTGAATTAACCTAAAATTATATATATATATATATATATATATATATATATATATATATATATATATATATATATATATATATATATATATATATCCTAACTCATATGTAAACAACTCTTATCGTGTGAACGTGTAAACACCGAATATACTTAACTATACCTCCGAATTTATGTGACTATGCCGCCGAATATATAGAATCAGGTCCGGCGAATATTTCTACCATGAATAACACGATATTCCCCCCTTTAATATTGCCTAATCTCAGCCATCTATTTAACGATCTAACGGATACGATTTGTTCTCATTGTACATATTAAGAGCTGTTTACATGAGAGTCAACCCTTCTCTATATATATATATATACATAACTTGTCTAACCATATTTTATCCAATATCATATCTTCCCGTATATAGTATTGCATATATGAGACGTTCTTCCTACTTTGAGGTTGTATAAAAATAACATCGCATATGTGTGCATATGTGTGACAAGGGGATAATTTTCATAACCTCGGCCGGGCTCCATCCCGATATGACAAGGAACACGCCTTAAGAAGAATGTAACTTGGGAGGTGTCCCTGCTTTGAGGATTCCTCGTAATAGAATCACACAGTCTTGCAAAGGGTGATTCTAGATAACCTTGGCCGGCCTCCTTCTCAATAGGAAAAGGGACTTTGGGTATTGGGCAATCATGTTGTTAAAGTCATTTTATATAATCTCCAACCTTCTTTTCATGATGTTTTTTGTGGAGAATAAAATGTTTCCGATGATAACCAATCTTATTTTAAAATTGGACCTTAACGGACTTGTGTGTTGAACTTAAACCTAATGTCCATATAAGCCCCTGAACATGCCACACTCTTAAAATCACCTTGAATGATCGAGCCCCGACTCTACTAGCGAGTCAATGTCCATCTATTCCCGGAATCCAATAAAAGGAGTAATTGCTAATACGGGACCTCCTCCGACACCGTTATCTTGGTCAAGCAGAATTGAAAATCCATGTCCTAGCAATTACCATTATAAGACTCTTTCCTTTTGTGACTCGAGATATTCATTGTAGTATCACCTGGGTCCTTAGAACTAGGATCATGGACTAAACTAATCTAACATATTTATAAAAGTTTAAATTCATGCTTATATGATTGGGATGTCTTGACACCAGAAAGAAATCGAGGAAATCTTGCTTTTTAGTGGTAGTCCATTACAGGTGCAAATATTATACAAGAATAAAGTTAAATGTGCATATCTGAATTCATAATCACACAAGATCGACTAAATATAACAAACTATGGAGTTCTGATACAGTTTAACGCCAACCCAGTTCACATAATGCACAGCTCCATCAAAAAGCATTAACTTACAATGGTGTTGTTCCAACATAGGACATGGAATAATGACCAAAATACACTACACATCAGCAAGATTCTATAATTCTTCGGAATGGTTTACACCAGAGCTCGATCTCGGTATCAAGCAACAGCAGGATTGAGCTCATCCCAAGCTTCAATCCACATAACCATGGCATCTGCAAGCTTCTTGAAGTAAGGATCCAGACTGCTTAACTTTTCCTTAACTTGTTTGGAGAGCTCAATGTAGCATTCCTGTACAGTAGTGCACTCCTTTGGAAGTACCACATTCTTGAAGAATGGGATAATTTCCTCTTGCCAGAAGATACCATTGTACTCCTTTTTCAGGTTTACGAATGGGTTGCTTGCTTTGCTGTGCCATATATATGGTAGCCCGGTCTTCACTCCCCAACCGAAATGATCACATATGACCTACAACATTCAGTCAATTCCAACACAAGTTCACACTGTAAGCACACAATCATAGGAGCTGAAAATCCTACAGGTTTGTCCACAGAAAATGCTGTAGAGTTATTGACAGTGAATGAAATAGCGACACTTCTCGCTTTCACTTAAAGCGAGGATTGCCACTGAGCTTGCTTCAAGCTATGAAGTATTAAAGTGCGCCATTCATGGACATAACTAAGTTTTATTGCTTTTTCACAGTATGTGTTCTTAACATGCCACTTTGTGTTCTCTCATAGTTATAGAATCATCTATTATGTCTATTGTGTTACTTAAATCAAAAACACCATGCCACTCAATTTTATGAACTTGTGTATTTGAATTCTCATACGAGGCTCTTTTCTAGAATTGACCCTTTGGGTTTTGTTATTATAATCTATGATTGCACAATGTGAATTAGAAACATAAAGAAAAAAAACTCTTTAGAAGCATGCGCTTTTCGCGCTGCGCTTAAGGATAGGCCCCTTTGGCGCTTTTTTGCACTTTTTGCTTCTTTTTTTGTACCGGTTATTGTCAAATGAAAAGAAGAAGACACTAAGGCATTACCTTAGTGCACCAACCAGCCCACATGTCATCATAACGTCCAATTGGCTGACCATCACCCATGAGTCCGAAGTACATAGCAGGGCCAATGAGCTCACGATTAAATGCCAGGTTCATGCCACACATAGGAAACAGGGTTCCTTTCGGGATGGTCATGACGGCATCAACATACCTGAAGAACATACAAACACAAAGGAAGGTCTAAGTTATCAAAATCATCCAAGAGTGTTTTTATCAGCACAAACATTTCTTCACCTAGTGTTCCTCTCATGAGGCTTAACCAACTGAGTTGGGGCATCGTAATCAGGGATGTTGAGCCAGAGACCATGAGAAATAGCAGTCTGGACACCACCACGCAAGCCGTAAGGGTAACCACGGACAAAGCCAGATCCTTCTCTGTAAGGATCATAGAGCCTATTGAAGAAGAAGGGTGTCGATGGAGAGAGGAGGTTATTTATGTGCTGTTCAAGGGCATTTATTTCCTTTCCTGATGGATCTTTGGCAACCTACATTACACACACCCCAAAACTCAATCAAACTGAAACACAAGATAAAATACTAATATTCGTATCAATCCAAGAGAGGTTAGGAGCCATTTGATATCAATATATGGGTATTAGATATCGGTATCGATATCAAGATATGGATATGAGATTGATATCCGATATCTTTGTTTGGTAGGTTTTAGTATATGAAATTGTTTGGTAGGTTTTAGTATATGAATGACAACACAACGAAGAGAGTAATTTTACAAAGAATTTTCTCTAGAGAGAGAAGTTCCGGAGAGTGAGAATAGAAGAGGGCAGAGAAATATAAGATATGGGAAACCACTAGTTTTTAGAGTGTATTGAAAAAGTGTATTAGGAGTATACCATGATATCATATCCATGAATTTTTTTATGTTGACACCCTCCCTTATCTGATATAGATATGGATACCAAACAGACCCTTATGGGTTATAGATTGGCATCAATAAGTGTGTATGAGATTGATACCCGACATAAACTTCGGGTAAAATGGCTAACTAGGCCTTTTACAACTATTACTCTATTAAGATGAACCATATCATAAACTCATCTAATAAATATATCCCTATTTAACCCAATTCTTTCATAGGGGTCTACAAAACAAAAGTCTATAAGAAAAAAAAAAAAGCTTATGTACCCAATTCTTTCTGAAAAATTGTTTAGTATGAATTTGTGATATTAGAATTAAAAAATATAATCAGATCCTTTGAAAACTGATATCAGGATATCAAAAAATGACATACTGATATATGTATCTTCATACAACAAGCACTAGTAACATAGACGATGCCAAATGAACCCTTATCGATACTGATCTATGTCAAACCAACAATGCCACTTCTGAAAGAAACTCGGCTGCCAGAGATGTTATCTTGATCTCAGTATCTAACTGAAACCCCAGTCACAGTCTCACAGAGATGATAGAATCTAGTTCATAGGCCAATTAGAACCAAGAGGTCAAAGTAAAGGGAAAATGTATCCAATTAAGCATGTTTTCAAGCAGCCGGCAACCTACAAGCATTTATAGATGTTATCCTAATCTCAGTCTAGTGAAATGGTGAAATGCTATTGCAGAAAGATGTGCGTATTCTTCTGTGCTTGTATTCATGGTACTGCAGGATATATATACAAGGGACCAAGCAATGGTATGGTGACAAGTGTCACCTTTCTAGAATAGACTAGAAAATACAATGAGTAATTCACAGCTGTCTACTTGTGCTAGTATTCCCCCGCGATCCAAGCTGTCGAAGACACAGGTTGGAACGAAGTTTGGAGAACCTTGATGATGATAGAGGCTTGGTGAGAAGATCTGCAATTTGATCGTCAGAGGATATGAAGGCCACCTGCAGTGCTTTGGATTGGACACGTTCACGGACAAAATGATAATCCAAGGAGAGGTGTTTAATCTTATGATGAAGAACTGGGTTGACAGCAAGGTATGTGGCGCCGATGTTGTCACACCAGAGGACAGGAGGGTGAGGTAGGTGAATTTGTAATTCACGAAGGATGGATTGGATCCATATCGTTTCACAGGTTCCATGAACTAAGGCACGATACTCTGCTTCTGTGGTGGACCTTGCTATAGTGGGTTGCTTCTTTGATGTCCAGGAAATTAAGTTTGAGCCATGGAAGACACAATACGCACTAATTGATCGTCTATCATGTTTGTCACTACCCCAGTCAGCATCAGAGAAGGTAGACAGAGTATGTTGAGAGGTAGATGAGATAAAAAATTGCATATCATTGGTGGCATTGAGATATCGAAGAACACGCTTGACTGCTTGCCAGTGAATGAGCTGTGGTTGGTGCATGAATTGACAGATGCGATTCACAGCAAATGAAACATCTGGTCTGGTGAAGGCTAAGTATTGCAGACTTCCTGCAATGCTGCGGTACTTCTGTGGGTCTTCAAATGGTATGGAGGTTGTGAGATTGTCAAAATCTAGTGCCATAGGCGTGGCAATTGGCTTTGAGTTACTCATGCCAGCTTTGTGAACTACCTCTTTAATATGCTTGGATTGAGAGATGTAAAAACCTTCAGCAGTTCTCTTGATCTCGAGACCCAGAAAATAATGAGCTGCACCTAAGTCTTTCACAGGAAAGTGGTCAGACAATGTAGTCACAAATTTGGATGAGAGATTTTTGTCAGAAGCAATGACGAGTAAGTCGTCTACATATACCAGCACAAAGACAGAGTGAGAGCCTTGGCGAAAAATGAAAAGAGATGAATCAGACAGAGATGGTGTAAATCCCATGGTGACAAGAACATCACTCAAACGTGAAAACCAGGCACGAGGTGCCTGCTTCAATCCATAAAGAGATTTATGCAATTTGCAAATGTGGTGAGGGAGTTCAGGATTGACAAAACCTGGAGGTTGGGAGACATAAACATCCTCCTCAAGGATACCATGTAAAAATGCATTCTGTATGTCCAATTGGTTGACAGACCAGTTATTTGTGGCGGCAAGGGAGAAGAGAAGGCGGATGGTAGATGGTTTAGCCACAGGGCTAAAGGTTTCATTGTAATCAAGGCCAGGTTGTTGATGATAGCCTTTGGCTACGAGACGGGCTTTCCGGCGCTCGAGAGAGCCGTCAGAATGTCTCTTGGTTTTAAATACCCATTTTACGCCGATGACATTGCGGGAGGAATCAGGAGGGACGAGAGACCAGGTGCCGGTGTTGAGAAGAGCTTGAAACTCATATTCCATGGCCTTACGCCAGTCAGGGAATTGATTGGCTTGGGTGAAACAGGTGGGTTCTTCTGGAACAATTTGGGTGTTTGAACATTGTGGTGGCCAAGGTATGGTGCCATCTGTTCGAAGAAGAGGTTTCTGGTTGTTTGTTTTTGATCGGGTTGTCATGGTGTGGGAAGGAACGGCTGGACAAGGAGAGGGAGATGACGATGATCGTGAGGTATTTGTTTCAGATGGGCCTGGGGATTCTGGGCTTGTTGGTATGGAGTGGGTTGGAGAACGAAGTGGGCTGGCAAGAGGGGATAAAGTGACATCATTTGGAGTGTGGGAAATTGGGCTTGGGCTGTCCAGATCCATGGGAAGAGGTAAGTAAAAATTGGGTTGTCCAGATTCATGTGAAGATGTGGAAAATTGGGCTAGAGGAAACGTTTGTTCATGGAATATGACATCACGAGAAATGTAGATCCGATTTGTTTTGTAGTCAAGACAAATGTAGCCCTTATGAGATGAGCTATAGCCAAGAAAGATTGAAGGTGTAGATCGAAAGGCTAATTTGTGTGAGTTGTATGGTCTAAGGTTAGGGAAACATAGACAACCGAAAACCTTAAGTTCATTGTAATTCGGTGGTTTGTGAAATAGGATTTCATATGGACTTTTGTTTTTGGTGATTGGGGATGGTAGTCTATTTTGTAGATAGACCGATGTCTCAAAAGCGTAATCCCAAAATTGTAAAGGAAGAGAAGCATGTTTAAGGATAGTGAGCCCCATATCAACAATTCTTCGATGACGACTTTCGATACTCCCATTTTGAGGATGAGAGTATGGGCAAGTGAGACGGTGTGTGATGCCTAATTTGTGAAACAAAGGGATAAGCGGTTTGAATTCGGTTCCATTGTCGGTTTGGATGGAGATTACTTTTTGAGAAAAGAAATTCGAGACAAGATTTATGAACGAATGAAGAAGAATTGAGACATCGGATTTGAGTTTGCAAGGAAAAATCCACAAAAATTTACTGTAATCATCCAATATAGAAATGTAGTATCGATTGCCAATACTAGATATGGTGTGGGCTGGCCCCCAAACATCACAGAATAAAAGCTGTAAAACATGTGTAGAGGTAGATGGGCTCGGATGATGGGGTAACGCGTGGGCTTTGGCCCAACTGCAGGATACACAGGGAAAATTAGCAGAGTGGGCCTTAGGTTTAGGACCGTTCAACAAGGGAAAAAGGGAAAGGGTTATGCGATGTGAGGGATGGCCGAGACGTAAGTGCCAGAGGTCGACGGTGGGAGAGGCAACGGTGGTGGTATGGAGCTCTGGTGGTGCTGTCGTCGCCTCTAGGACATACAAACCATTTTTAACGATACCCTTGAGAAGAGGAGCCCGAGTCTGCGAATGTTTGACAATGAAATGGTGAGCGTGGAATTCAAAGAAGACATTGTTGTCAATGCAGAATTTATTGACAGACAAAAGGTTCTTAGAAAGAGATGGTGTATGAAGCAGATTATGGAGATGAAAAATGTGAGAAGCAGAGTAAAGAGATGCAGAACCGTGGTTGTGAATCGGGATAGAGGAACCATCACCAAGAGAGACCTGATCAGTGCCTGAGTACGGGAGATTGTCAATGCGAAGGTTGGAGAAATCAGGTGTATAGTGATGAGTGGCTGCAGTATCAGGATACCAATTTGAAGTGGTGTTGTTTGCTTGAAGGGAAGAAGGTGGTGGTGCCTGGAAGGAGTGATCAAATCTATGCCAGCACTGAATGACGGTATGACCAGGTTTCCCACAGAGTTGACAAATTGGGCGAGAATCTGGGGCCCCTGAGAAATTTGTCAATGGCCGATATCCACCATTGTTGCCACCCCGACGATTGTTACCTCCATCAGAACGATTTGTCCAGTTTTGGTCATTTCGACCACCACCTCTGTTGTCTGGCTCTTGACGCCCTCCTCCTCTTCCTCTGTAATTGCCACGGCCACGTCCTCTGTTGGTGGTATAGTTTGCTTCTGGAGGAGTGCCTAGAATGGAGGAGTTGGTTGTGGTGTGAGGAGAAGTTATTGAGGTGTTGTTACGAGTCACTCTTTCTTCATGACTCAGAAGATGAGAGAGCACTTGATGGGAAAGTGGAAAGGTGGGTAGAGTTGTGAGGGAGGTCACAACAGAATCGTACTCAGTGCCAAGGCCTGCCAGAAGGTAGGTGACAAATTCTGTATCAGGGAGTGCCTGTCCAGCAGCCTTGATGCTGTTAACTAGGCTCTGGGCTTTGTTGTAGTATGTAAGAATGGATTCTCCTCCTTTCTTGAGAGAGGCAAGCTTCAAGCGGGACTGGACTATACGAGCATTGGAGGTTGCTGCAAATAGGTCATGAACACGAGTCCAGATCTGAGCAGAAGTGCTACAGTCCAGAACCTGAGTCATGACATTCTCAGTGAGGGAAGAAAAGAGAATAGCAACCACCAGTTGATCTTTGGCCAACCAGGAGAGGTAAGCTTGAGCATCTTCTGGGTTTGGGGAGGGAATTGTGTTTTCTGCATACCCAATGAGGTGAGTAGCAGTAAGATATGGCTTGAGGATGCCTTTCCACATGGGAAAGTTGTTTGCTGTGAGCTTGACAGTGTTTAGGGTGGAGAAATTTGGAAGGGTTTGATTTGGGAGAATGGAAGAAGATGAGTGTGTTTCATTTTGTTTTTCCTGTGTGCTGCTTTTGGATTTTGCTTCAGAATCTTCTGTATCACTCATGGTGAAAGAGTAAAGGTTTGTTTTAGGCGTTTGCCCTTCTATGGCTCTGATACCATAGTGAAATGGTGAAATGCTATTGCAGAAAGATGTGCGTATTCTTCTGTGCTTGTATTCATGGTACTGCAGGATATATATACAAGGGACCAAGCAATGGTATGGTGACAAGTGTCACCTTTCTAGAATAGACTAGAAAATACAATGAGTAATTCACAGCTGTCTACTTGTGCTAGTACAGTCTCTGATTAAATTGCTAGGAAAATCAGATCTCGAACACATGAAATCTATTCTGCAGCCCAATTATAATAGAAATCAAAAACAGAAACCAAAATTCATGAATCATTATACCGAAGTCAAATTGAGAATGAAATAGGTGGAAAGAGGGGAAGGAACATACGAAACAGTCATCGTCAATGGTGAAAATATACTTCTTCTTGGAGACCAAATAGCCAAAGCAACGGCAAGCGGAATCCCTGTAGGAAATGCAAGAGGATTTGGGGCCTAGAATCCTGTTGACGTCGTTTCGATTGAATAGCTCGTAGTCGAATCCATGGGGAACTTCGATGGGCTTCGAAGGGTCTCCGTCTTGGACGATTATGAGATGGTAAGGTTGAAAGAATGGCCTCCATTTCTCGAGGAAATCGAGGTTTCTAATGGTTGGTATCACGATGTCCAGCTCTTCGGTTAGGAGAGGTGCTGAAGAGACTGAGTTGCTTTCGCCCGCCATTGCAGATCAGCCGAGGAAGAAACGGAGAGAAAGATACAGCCCCCACCGAGGAGGTCAAGCAGTTTCAAGCGTTTGCTTGTAGACGGATCTAACTGAGATCAGCAATGAAAATGGTAAATTTTACTTTTTTTTTATAGCATAAGAGAAAGAAGAAAAAAAAAAAAAAAAAGTTTACTCCTAGTGTTAGAACCAACGTTAGATATTCGCCATGACATACACAAACCTCATTCTCGTGATGCACACATTTATTTGTAATTAATATGTTTTATTCATGATCCAACCTA
This sequence comes from Fagopyrum esculentum, assembly GCA_033239045.1. Lineage (NCBI taxonomy): Eukaryota > Viridiplantae > Streptophyta > Magnoliopsida > Caryophyllales > Polygonaceae > Fagopyrum > Fagopyrum esculentum. Next base: position 25,538,549 of record BSUD01000001.1, on the reverse strand, counting down.
TAATATGTTTTTTCAAAAAAAATCTTAACTAGATATAAATTAATCTAGTAAGTAAAATGAGTGATATTTTCCAAATTAAAAATTAGGTCTAACATATATAAAACTCAATTCCTGTATAAAACTCAATTCAGGAAGAGAAATGGTTACAATTGAGATATCGATCTTATCTTATTGGAAATAATCAAGGAAGAACCAATGAAACAAGTAACAAAATAGCCAACAACGGAGAAAAAATCGATTTAGATATTATAAATACTTCATGTAACAATGCCCTTTCAAAGGAGGATACACGAGATATAAATGACAACTATAAAGTGAAATTTGAGAGGATAAAATCGAATTTATGAAACTAAAAATTAGTCAAAATTTTAACATAAAAAATATGCTACTTACCCGTATCGTCCTCTAGGTGCAAAAACAAAACAAATAATGATCACCTCTACTACAATCTCTCCCAAAAAGAGCATATTTAAGATCAAATCTATATGCATCAAAGCAAAGATTAAGATCAAATCTAAATACATCAAAACAAGGATTATAATTCCTCATGTTAAAAAGAAGGATTGGTTGCTACCAAATAAATCTATTAAAAGCTAAGGTAGTAAAAAGGGCCACTACCATCCAACCATTATATATTGGTTCATATGAAGATTGTCTTTTGGAATTGTCGTGGAATTCGGGAAAATAATTTTTTGGACTGATATTAAACTAACGACTCAAAATGAGCATACTGATATGATTATGTTAGCACATATAAAAACTAACATAGAACCAATTGAATCATGTTGGCGAGGTGCAAGTTTTGATAGCATTTGATTTATCCCGTTAGAAAGACTAGGTGGAGGTCCATGTCTATTATGGAAAAACAACCTTCTCACCAATGAAAAACTTGTGATAGTCATAAGGATAAAAGATTTGTTATAGTAGAATATACTAATTTAGAAACTAATTTCACTATAAGTATCTTTCTACTATACACTCGTGCAGATTTAAAGAAGAATTATTGAGTAAGATCACATATTCAATAACATTGCAAAATAAATCTATTCTCGTAATGGGAGACGTCAATGACATTCTCAGCCCTTCTGAAAAACTACTTGGACCAACTCCAAGCAATAATTGATTTCAAAGACTACAACATGTCTTGCAAAAGTGTAATCTAGTGGATCTTATTTCAAAAGGAAACGAGTTTACTTGGCGAAAAAGGAAGGAAGGAGATAATAATACATTTGAGAAATTAGATAGAGCAATGACCCACTTTGAGGTGCTTAATGCCTATAACCAATTTCATGCATTGAATCATGCTTTTACTTTCTCAGATGATTGATTGACTTCGATTGATCTGAATAACACAAAACAAAATTTTAAAAATGAACCCTTTCAATTTGAATTAATGTGGACTAACACAGAAGGTTGTGAGCGTATTTATTAAGCTAACTTGGAGAATCCAATTTTCTGGGTCCCATATGTTCAACCTAGTAAACAAACTTAATATCCTCGAAGTTTGGAGCAAGCTCAAAATTTTTAAATATCAACTAGTTCATATCCCGCACCTTGTGCGGGTATATTTAAATATTGATGATTTTTGAATAAAATGTCATCAACTTGGTTATATGGGAAATAATGATATATTTATGGAAAAAAAATTAAAAATTCCTTTTAATTTACTACTAACAAAAATTTTGTAATATATATATATATATATATATATATATATATATATATATATATATATATATATATTTTTTTTTTAAACTTACAAAATCTTACATTTTGATTTTTCGACAGCATTGTGAAAAATATTTGTAAAAAAAACAAAATAAAATATAGATATTTTAAAAATATTAACATTTGAAGATCTTGTGATTGGCTTTTAGGGTTCATTGCATCATATGATAGCATTTGAAGATCCTTACATCTGCGCAAATGGGGTGAGCCAAAGTATAACTTATCCATCAGCAACTTCAATCTGAAGAGTGCTAACTTTGAATCATGGAAGCAAACAATAGAAAAATTGAGCAAGTACAAGGACAATCCCACACGCGATACAGACCAAATAAAATTTAGAAAAGACTAGTTTCAAAATCAAAACGAGAAAACGGTGAGTTGATCTTGTTGATGAGGAATACATCAAAACATGTATAATCAAGTATTTGTAGATAATCTACATGTAATATCCGGAAAATTTTATTCCGTTAATTCCGAGTCTAATCGGTTTTCAAATCGTTGTTTTTTTGTGAGATCTAGTTCCATGAATCATCACCATTCTATCATTTTATGTGAATTCATTTTTCACATAAAATGATAGAAATATTCCACCAAACCCTAATTCTTGTAACCATTATTAGTTCATGTCTTTTGACAAGATCATGACGATACCATCCGACAAGTATTGGCAAGGCCATGACGAGGCCATGACAAAGTCACCCGACAAGCCCAACCAAGCAATCACAAGACCTTTCAGCCCATGGTTCTTCACGCCTTCTTTGCTTTGATTGCACGCCAGTCCAGCAGCCCACGCTGCCTTGAGGGCACGCCAACCCAACAGTGAGGCTCCAGCTCCTCATGCCCGTCCGAAAGCCCAGTGGAGACGCCGGCCCAACAGTGAAGCTCACCCTCTCTAGCGTGTGTGTATGCTACGTTGGAGAGCAAATCAGCATACTGTAACGCTTCCTGGATTTCCACTGCTGCAACCTATCTCCTTCTTCCCACAAAACGTCCAGGTTCACGTTCAAATATCCAAGCAAACCTTCCTTCTTCGGCGCTAGCACTGCCACCCTCCCCTTCTCCCTTGGACACACTTTCCTTCTCGACGGGATCCTCTCTACTACAGCCATATGCACCTCCAAACCTTCTGCACATCTCACCACCGCTACCCCCACTTCCTTGCCTAGCCGTCCACCTCCAACTCACTCCTCCATCCCTACCAAACTGTCTCCTTATCAAGCGCAGAAGACAACCATCGTTGGGACTATTTCGGAGTGCAAGTGAGAAAGGCACCACATAACCGTCTCCTCCTATCTTCAAGCAAGCAGCAGCCGGGAATGTCCCTCTGGCCTCTGCACACCAACGACGCCGATGCAGCAGCGCCGGATCTTCTTCTACCCAAGAAGCAGTGCCGAGACTGTCCCCTTCTCTTATACAATGGACCGGACTCTCCCTCTTGAGCCAACCACAACGCTGCAATGTTCAACCTACAGACCTCCAGCGGCTTGACCTTCAGGAGAGCAATGCGGATTCACAAACTGTACGCCAGATCCACATGTGCGCTGAAGCAGATCCGTAGAGGAACCCTAATAGCAGTGGGTCACAACCCTTATTTCGCCCTCGTTCACGCATCAATGTCTTGTCCGGCTGGGTTGGTAAGAACGACAACCCTCTTCTCTGCGTTACTCTCTTTGTGTATATGCTGATTAGAGTACCAATTGATGTCTTTAGACCCTCCAAAACAACCATGGAAGATGAGTGGAAGAGTTGTCACATTGGTGGATTTTCTGAGTTGACGAGCAGTCAACTTCAGGTTCCATTTTGGGTAAGCTAGACTCCTTCTTTTTGGCTGGTTTTCGGATATGTCATAGACGGTATTGCATAGTAAATCATACTAAAACTTTAGAGGAATCCATGGTACAGTTTGAGAGTTATGGTGTTTCAAAGTTGACTCCTCATACATTTTTATAAATGTGCTGAATGTTGAGAACAAACAGCATGTGATGTTATTTTGTGAGATAGTTTTGATTAGGCTTTTGATCTTTGTTGGACTTGAATTTTGATTATGATATAGTTGGCTTATTGTTGTAGAACATATTAAAATTTGGGAGGAATCTAGCAAGTGGTTTAGGAGTTATGATTTTTCGAAGTTGGGACATTAAATAGTTTTCTGGATGTTGCTGAAATTGCTAAGTGTTGGAAATTTCTGGTGTTGTGCAGTCATATTTGAACTTAAGTTTGGATACCTTAGAAACATAGTTTACCGTTCAGTGTTTAGTATGTTATAGAGTGTCATGCACAGTCTGATGTATGAAGAGTTGGGGTTGATCCAACGGTTGGATTTAGATCTATGAAGGTCCAAAGTGGGCTGGTTGAGCATTTAAGAAATACCCAGTTTTTGGCTAAGTCTGAATTTTTTGGTTTTGGAACCGACTTTGGGAATTTGTGTACAAGTGATTATTAAGTACTTTTGGGAAATTCTTGCTGCTATGGATAGAGTACATAGCATAGAAGACTTAGAGATTTTTGTTAGACTTTTTATATTTTTATTCAAGACTCGTATCATAGGTTAAAGTTGGACCTTAGTGACTTTGTTAAAAGTTAAGAAAAATGCATAATCTATAAGTTCTATCTAAACTAATTCTTAAGAGTTAGATTATGAAATTAAGTCCCAAAGAAAGGTTTGGGCATATATTATAGGATGTTTGAGAGTTTCGGGACTAGGGGTAAAATGGTCATTTTACCTTAGGAGGGCATTTTAGTAATTTCTCTTGAAGGGATTGTACATCTTAGAATTTATAGACTCATAAGAATATGAGATGTATTTTGATCCACTTGCCCTTATGACAGACAGTTGAGTCCTAACAGTTGCGGACCGAGTTGAGATAATGGGAATCGAGTTTCGATTTAGGTAAGTTCTTTGGGCTTACTTAGCTGACTTCTAGATATGAGTGTGAATAATGATAGTTGTGTGTGAGTGATATGTTTATAGTTGTATTTAGTAGTAATTCTCTACCGACCTATACATTGACCTAAGAGTAACGGGCGGTGGCATTCTGCTCAGTTAGCTTGAGGGTGTTGGGGGTTTATTTAGAAACTAGTCCACACTCGGTTTGTAGTGATGCTACCGGCGGAGGTAAGTTAGACCTACACCTAGTTGGATAAGGAACGGAGGCGAGAACTCTTAAGATTTCTCGTGCCACAACTGTAAAATGGAATAAGGTGAATCACTTAACTACTAGATAATAACCGGTTTGTGTGCTAGCATGATGATTGTTTTATGTTATCTTGGTTGTGTTTGTGCTATCTTTATTCTTCTTATATTTAGATTGTTAGTTAACGGTTTATCTGTGTTGTAGACTTTGTAGAAATAAACAATTGCAGAGAGATTCGGGACGGATGGTCAGCCGGGTCCACGTACTCATTAGAAGGGGACGGGAGGAGTCTTCCATACGGCATGCATGTTATGTATATATATATGTTTGTAAGGTTGTCACATGTGTACCTTCATACCATTAAAATTTTATGTTTTGAAATTGTTTTAAATACATTTGTGTCTTGTTGTAAGATCCTAATAAAGTTGTTGTTAAACCAAGGTCGGGACCCAATGTGAGGTCCTAACCAGTAGCTCCCCGAGTTCCAAGAACTTGGGGTGTTACACTACGTACGTGCCTTTGACAGTGGAACTCAATGAATTAGAGGAGTTTATTATCTTCTACGAACCTGCAATACAAATCAAATCCAGAAAAAGAATATAAATTTTAAATTAGCTATAGACGCGCTTCATTGCTATGACCTAAATTTCAAACTATATATAGAGAATGCTTTTAATATAACCATAATTAGATCAGATCAGATTAAAGAAGATTTTCATGATAAACAGAGTATAGAAGAAGATTTAAAATTAACTAAAATGGATCACATTTCAAAAAAAATTAGTTAGAGTTGAATCAAGTAAATTTATTTTTACAAGCTATTGCGTGGGCCTTGGTATGAACAGAAAATTTACGTGACTGAAAAAAATTTGCAAAATGTAACTTTTAAGTATATCAGTTGAAAGATTGTAACAACTAGTATAATACCCGCACCTTGTGCGGGTTTTGAAAAAAATAAGAAAGAATATTGTGAAATAGGTTTTTTTTTCGTGCTTTTGTTTTGTATACTTCTTTAATCTAAGCCTGCGTCCACAGCGCGACACGTCATCAACCTGTGCTTTGTTTTAGTAAGTATAATAGATTTGGTTTCTATAAAATTATTATTTTAATAATAAAAGATTTTATGGTTTAAAAAATAGTGTAAAAAATAAAGATTTATTGGCTTTAATTGTGGGAGCTCAATTTCAAAAATCCTGCGTCCACAGCGCGCCACGTCATCAACCCGTGCTCTGTTTTAGTAAGTATAATAGATTTGGTTTCTATAAAATTATTATTTTAATAATAAAATATTTTATGGTTTAAAAAATAGTGTAAAAAATAAAGATTTATTGGCTTTAATTGTGGGAGCTCAATTTCAAAAATCCTGCGTCCACAGCGCGCCACGTCATCAACCCGTGCTCTGTTTTAGTAAGTATAATAGATTTGGTTTCTATAAAATTATTATTTTAATAATAAAAGATTTTATGGTTTAAAAAATAGTGTAAAAAATAAAGATTTATTGGCTTTAATTGTGGGAGCTCAATTTCAATAATCTTGCGTCCACAGGGCGCCACGTCATCAACCCGTGCTCTGTTTTAGTAAGTATAATAGATTTGGTTTCTATAAAATTATTATTTTAATAATAAAAGATTTTATGGTTTAAAAAATAGTGTAAAAAATAAAGATTTATTGGCTTTAATTGTGGGAGCTCAATTTCAAAAATCCTGCGTCCATAGCGCACCACGTCATCAACCCGTACTCTGTTTTAGTAAGTATATAATAAATTTGGTTTCTATAAAATTATTATTTTAATAATAAAAGATTTTATGGTTTAAAAAATAGTGTAATAAATAAAGATTTATTGGCTTTAATTGTGGGAGCTCAATTTCAAAAATCCTGCGTCCACAGCGCACCACGTCATCAACCCGTGCTCTGTTTTAGTAAGTATAATAGATTTGGTTTCTATAAAATTATTATTTTAATAATAAAAGATTTTATGGTTTAAAAAATAGTGTAAAAAATAAAGATTTATTGGCTTTAATTGTGGGAGCTCAATTTCAAAAATCCTGCGTCCACAGCGCACCACGTCATCAACCCGTGCTCTGTTTTAGTAAGTATAATATATTTGGTTTCTATAAAATTATTATTTTAATAATAAAAGATTTTATGGTTTAAAAAATAGTGTAAAAAATAAAGATTTATTGGCTTTAATTGTGGGAGCTCAATTTCAAAAATCCTGCGTCCACAGCGCGCCACTTCATCAACCCGTGCTCTGTTTTAGTAAGTATAATAGATTTGGTATCTATAAAATTTTTATTTTAATAATAAAAGATTTTATGGTTTAAAAAATAGTGTAAAAAATAAAGATTTATTGGCTTTAATTGTGGGAGCTCAATTTTAAAAATCCTGCGTCCACAACGCGCCACGTCATCAACCCGTGCTCTGTTTTAGTAAGTATAATAGATTTGGTTTCTATAAAATTATTATTTTAATAATAAAAGATTTTATGGTTTAAAAAATAGTGTAAAAAATAAAGATTTATTGGCTTTAATTGTGGGAGCTCAATTTCAAAAATCCTGCGTCCACAACGCGCCACGTCATCAACCCGTGCTCTGTTTTAGTAAGTATAATAGATTTGGTTTCTATAAAATTATTATTTTAATAATAAAAGATTTTATGGTTTAAAAAATAGTGTAAAAAATAAAGATTTATTGGCTTTAATTGTGGGAGCTCAATTTCAAAAATCATGCGTCCACAACGCGCCACGTCATCAACCCGTGCTCTGTTTTAGTAAGTATAATAGATTTGGTTTCTATAAAATTATTATTTTAATAATAAAAGATTTTATGGTTTAAAAAATAGTGTAAAAAATAAAGATTTATTGGCTTTAATTGTGGGAGCTCAATTTCAAAAATCCTTCGTCTACAGCGCGCCACGTCATCAACCCGTGCTCTGTTTTAGTAAGTATAATAGATTTGGTTTCTATAAAATTATTATTTTAATAATAAAAGATTTTATGGTTTAAAAAATAGTGTAAAAAATAAAGATTTATTGGCTTTAATTGTGGGAGCTCAATTTCAAAAATCTTGCGTCTACAGCGCGCCACGTCATCAACCCGTGCTCTGTTTTAGTAAGTATAATAGATTTGGTTTCTATAAAATTATTATTTTAATAATAAAAGATTTTATGGTTTAAAAAATAGTGTAAAAAATAAAGATTTATTGGCTTTAATTGTGGGAGCTCAATTTCAAAAATCCTGCGTCCACAGCGCGCCACGTCATCAACCCGTGCTCTGTTTTAGTAAGTATAATAGATTTGGTTTCTATAAAATTATTATTTTAATAATAAAAGATTTTATGGTTTAAAAAATAGTGTAAAAAATAAAGATTTATTGGCTTTAATTGTGGGAGCACAATTTCAAAAAACCTGCGTCCACAGCGCGCCACGTCATCAACCCGTGCTCTGTTTTAGTAAGTATAATAGATAATAGATTTGGTTTCTATAAAATTATTACTTTAACAATAATAAAAGATTTTATGGTTTAAAAAATAGTGTAAAAAATAAAGAATTTATTGGCTTTAATTGTGGGAGCTCAATTTCAAAAATCCTGCGTCCACAGAGCGTCACGTCATCAACCCGTGCTCTGTTTTAGTAAGTATAATAGATTTGGTTTCTATAAAATTATTATTTTAATAATAAAAGATTTTATGGTTTAAAAAATAGTGTAAAAAATAAAGATTTATTGGCTTTAATTGTGGGAGCTCAATTTCAAAAATCATGCGTCCACAGCGCGCCACGTCATCAACCCGTGCTCTGTTTTAGTAAGTATAATAGATTTGGTTTCTATTAAATTATTATTTTAATAATAAAAGATTTTATGGTTTAAAAAATAGTGTAAAAAATAAAGATTTATTGGCTTTAATTGTGGGAGCTCAATTTCAAAAATTTTGCGTCCACAGCGCGCCACGTCATCAACCCGTGCTCTGTTTTAGTAAGTATAATAGATTTGGTTTCTATAAAATTATTATTTTAATAATAAAAGATTTTATGGTTTAAAAAATAGTGTAAAAAATAAAGATTTATTGGCTTTAATTGTGGGAGCTCAATTTCAAAAATCCTGCGTCCACAGCGCGCCACGTCATCAACCCGTGCTCTGTTTTAGTAAGTATAATAGATTTGGTTTCTATAAAATTATTATTTTAATAATAAAAGATTTTATGGTTTAAAAAATAGTGTAAAAAATAAAGATTTATTGGCTTTAATTGTGGGAGCTCAATTTCAAAAATCCTGCGTCCACAGCGCGCCACGTCATCAACCCGTGCTTTGTTTTAGTAAGTATAATAGATTTGGTTTCTATAAAATTATTATTTTAATAATAAAAGATTTTATGGTTTAAAAAATAGTGTAAAAAATAAAGATTTATTGGCTTTAATTGTGGGAGCTCCATTTCAAAAATCTTGCGTCCACAGCGTGTCACGTCATCAACCCGTGCTCTGTTTTAGTAAGTATAATAGAAGATTTGGTTTCTATAAAATTATTATTTTAATAATAAAAGATTTTTTATGATTTAAAAAATAGTGTAAAAAATAAAGATTTATTGGCTTTAATTGTGGGAGCTCAATTTCAAAAATCCTGCGTCCACAGCGCGCCACGTCATCAACCCGTGCTCTGTTTTAGTAAGTATAATAGATTTGGTTTCTATAAAATTATTATTTTAATAATAAAAGATTTTATGGTTTAAAAAATAGTGTAAAAAATAAAGATTTATTGGCTTTAATTGTGGGAGCTCAATTTCAAAAATCCTGCGTTTACAACGCGCCACGTCATCAACCCGTGCTCTGTTTTAGTAAGTATAATAGATTTGGTTTCTATAAAATTATTATTTTAATAATAAAAGATTTTATGGTTTAAAAAATAGTGTAAAAAATAAAGATTTATTGGCTTTAATTGTGGGAGCTCAATTTCAAAAATCCTGCGTCCACAGCGCGCCACGTCATCAACCCGTGCTCTGTTTTAGTAAGTATAATAGATTTGGTTTCTATAAAATTATTATTTTAATAATAAAAGATTTTATGGTTTAAAAAATAGTGTAAAAAATAAAGATTTATTGGCTTTAATTGTGGGAGCACAATTTCAAAAAACCTGCGTCCACAGCGCGCCACGTCATCAACCCGTGCTCTGTTTTAGTAAGTATAATAGATAATAGATTTGGTTTCTATAAAATTATTACTTTAACAATAATAAAAGATTTTATGGTTTAAAAAATAGTGTAAAAAATAAAGAATTTATTGGCTTTAATTGTGGGAGCTCAATTTCAAAAATCCTGCGTCCACAGAGCGTCACGTCATCAACCCGTGCTCTGTTTTAGTAAGTATAATAGATTTGGTTTCTATAAAATTATTATTTTAATAATAAAAGATTTTATGGTTTAAAAAATAGTGTAAAAAATAAAGATTTATTGGCTTTAATTGTGGGAGCTCAATTTCAAAAATCATGCGTCCACAGCGCGCCACGTCATCAACCCGTGCTCTGTTTTAGTAAGTATAATAGATTTGGTTTCTATTAAATTATTATTTTAATAATAAAAGATTTTATGGTTTAAAAAATAGTGTAAAAAATAAAGATTTATTGGCTTTAATTGTGGGAGCTCAATTTCAAAAATCCTGCGTCCACAGCGCGCCACATCATCAACCCGTGCTCTGTTTTAGTAAGTATAATAGATTTGGTATCTATAAAATTTATATTTTAATAATAAAAGATTTTATGGTATAAAAAATAGTGTAAAAAATAAAGATTTATTGGCTTTAATTGTGGGAGCTCAATTTCAAAATCATGCGTCCACAGCGCGCCACGTCATCAACCCGTGCTCTGTTTTAGTAAGTATAATAGATTTGGTTTCTATAAAATTATTATTTTAATAATAAAAGATTTTATGGTTTAAAAAATAGTGTAAAAAATAAAGATTTATTGGCTTTATTTGTGGGAGCTCAATTTCAAAAATCCTGCGTCCACAGCGCCACGTCATCAACCCGTGCTCTGTTTTAGTAAGTATAATAGATTTGGTTTCTATAAAATTATTATTTTAATAATAAAATATTTTATGGTATAAAAAATAGTGTAAAAAATAAAGATTTATTGGCTTTAATTGTGGGATCTCAATTTCAAAAATCATGCGTCCACAGCGCGCCACGTCATCAACCCGTGCTCTGTTTTAGTAAGTATAATAGATTTGGTTTCTATAAAATTATTATTTTAATAATAAAAGATTTTATGGTTTAAAAAATAGTGTAAAAAATAAAGATTTATTGGCTTTAATTGTGGGAGCTCAATTTCAAAAATCCTGCGTCCACAGCGCGCCACGTCATCAACCCGTGCTCTGTTTTAGTAAGTATAATAGATTTGGTTTCTATAAAATTATTATTTTAATAATAAAAGATTTTATGGTTTAAAAAATAGTGTAAAAAATAAAGATTTATTGGCTTTAATTGTGGGAGCTCAATTTCAAAAATCCTGCGTCCACAGCGCGCCACGTCATCAACCCGTGCTCTGTTTTAGTAAGTATAATAGATTTGGTTTCTATAAAATTATTATTTTAATAATAAAAGATTTTATGATTTAAAAAATAGTGTAAAAAATAAATAATTAATGGCTTTAATTGTGGGAGCTCAATTTCAAAAATCCTGCGTCCACAGCGCGCCACATCATCAACCCGTGCTCTGTTTTAGTAAGTATAATAGATTTGGTTTCTATAAAATTATTATTTTAATAATAAAAGATTTTATGGTTTAAAAAATAGTGTAAAAAATAAAGATTTATTGGCTTTAATTGTGGGAGCTCAATTTCAAAAATCCTGCGTTTACAACGCGCCACGTCATCAACCCGTGCTCTGTTTTAGTAAGTATAATAGATTTGGTTTCTATAAAATTATTATTTTAATAATAAAATATTTTATGGTTTAAAAAATAGTGTAAAAAATAAAGATTTATTGGCTTTAATTGTGGGAGTTCAATTTCAAAATTCGTGCGTCCACAGCGCGCCACGTCATCAACCCGTGCTCTGTTTTAGTAAGTATAATAGATTTGGTTTCTATAAAATTATTATTTTAATAATAAAAGATTTTATGGTTTAAAAAATAGTGTAAAAAATAAAGATTTATTGGCTTTAATTGTGGGAGCTCAATTTCAAAAATCCTGCGTCCACAGCGCGCCACGTCATCAACCCGTGCTCTGTTTTAGTAAGTATAATAGATAATAGATTTGGTTTCTATAAAATTATTACTTTAATAATAAAAGATTTTTTATGATTTAAAAAATAGTGTAAAAAATAAAGATTTATTGGCTTTAATTGTGGGAGCTCAATTTCAAAAATCCTGCGTCCACAGCGCGCCACGTCATCAACCCGTGCTCTGTTTTAGTAAGTATAATAGATTTGGTTTCTATAAAATTATTATTTTAATAATAAAAGATTTTATGGTTTAAAAAATAGTGTAAAAAATAAAGATTTATTGGCTTTAATTGTGGGAGCTCAATTTCAAAAATCCTGCGTCCACAACGCGCCACGTCATCAACCCGTGCTTTGTTTTAGTAAGTATAATAGATTTGGTTTCTATAAAATTATTATTTTAATAATAAAAGATTTTATGGTTTAAAAAATAGTGTAAAAAATAAAGATTTATTGGCTTTAATTGTGGGAGCTCAATTTCAAAAATCCTGCGTCCACAGCGCGCCACGTCATCAACCCGTGCTCTGTTTTAGTAAGTATAATAGATTTGGTTTCTATAAAATTATTATTTTAATAATAAAAGATTTTATGGTTTAAAAAATAGTGTAAAAAATAAAGATTTATTGGCTTTAATTGTGGGAGCTCAATTTCAAAAATCCTGCGTCCACAACGCGCCACGTCATCAACCCGTGCTCTGTTTTAGTAAGTATAATAGATTTGGTTTCTATAAAATTATTATTTTAATAATAAAAGATTTTATGGTTTAAAAAATAGTGTAAAAAATAAAGATTTATTGGCTTTAATGGTGGGAGCTCAATTTCAAAAATCCTGCGTCCACAGCGCGACACGTCATCAACCTGTGCTTTGTTTTAGTAAGTATAATAGATTTGGTTTCTATAAAATTATTATTTTAATAATAAAAGATTTTATGGTTTAAAAAATAGTGTAAAAAATAAAGATTTATTGACTTTAATTGTGGGAGCTCAATTTCAAAAATCCTGCGTCCACAGCGTGCCACGTCATCAACCCGTGCTCTGTTTTAGTAAGTATAATAGATTTGGTTTCTATAAAATTATTATTTTAATAATAAAAGATTTTATGGTTTAAAAAATAGTGTAAAAAAATAAAGATTTATTGGCTTTAATTGTGGGAGCTCAATTTCAAAAATCCTGCGTCCACAGCGCGCCACGTCATCAACCCGTGCTCTGTTTTAGTAAGTATAATAGATTTGGTTTCTATAAAATTATTATTTTAATAATAAAAGATTTTATGGTTTAAAAAATAGTGTAAAAAATAAAGATTTATTGGCTTTAATTGTGGGAGCTCCATTTCAAAAATCCTGCGTCCACAGCGCGCCACGTCATCAACCCGTGCTCTGTTTTAGTAAGTATAATAGATTTGGTTTCTATAAAATTATTATTTTAATAATAAAAGATTTTATGGTTTAAAAAATAGTGTAAAAAATAAAGATTTATTGGCTTTTATTGTGGGAGCTCAATTTCAAAAAACCTGCGTCCACAGCGCGCCACGTCATCAACCCGTGCTCTGTTTTAGTAAGTATAATAGATTTGGTTTCTATAAAATTATTATTATAATAATAAAAGATTTTATGATTTAAAAAATAGTGTAAAAAATAAAGATTTATTGGCTTTAATTGTGGGAGCTCCATTTCAAAAATCTTGCGTCCACAGCGTGTCACGTCATCAACCCGTGCTCTGTTTTAGTAAGTATAATAGATTTGGTTTCTATAAAATTATTATTTTAATAATAAAAGATTTTATGGTTTAAAAAATAGTGTAAAAAATAAAGATTTATTGGCTTTAATTGTGGGAGCTCCATTTCAAAAATCCTGCGTGCACAACGCGCCACGTCATCAACCCGTGCTCTATTTTAGTAAGTATAATAGATTTGGTTTCTATAAAATTATTATTTTAATAATAAAAGATTTTATGGATTAAAAAATAGTGTAAACAATAAAGATTTATTGGCTTTAATTGTGGGAGCTCCATTTCAAAAATCCTGCGTCCACATCGCGTCACGTCATCAACCCGTGCTCTGTTTTAGTAAGTATAATAGATTTGGTTTCCATAAAATTATTGTTTTAATAATAAAAGATTTTATGGTTTAAAAAATAGTGTAAAAAATAAAGATTTATTGGCTTTAATTGTGGGAGCTCCATTTCAAAAATCTTGCGTCCACAACGCGCCACGTCATCAACCCGTCTCTGTTTTAGTAAGTATAATAGATTTGGTTTCTATAAAATTATTATTTTAATAATAAAAGATTTTATGGTTTAAAAAATAGGGTAAAAAATAAAGATTTATTGGCTTTAATTGTGGGAGCTCCATTTCAAAAATCTTGCGTCCACAACGCGCCACGTCATCAACCCGTGCTCTATTTTAGTAAGTATAATAGATTTGGTTTCTATTAAATTATTATTTTAATAATAAAAGATTTTATGGATTAAAAAATAGTGTAAAAAATAAAGATTTATTGGCTTTAATTGTGGGAGCTCCATTTCAAAAATCCTGCGTCCACAGCGCGCCACGTCATCAACCCGTGCTCTGTTTTAGTAAGTATAATAGATTTGGTTTCTATAAAATTTATATTTTAATAATAAAAGATTTTATGGTTTAAAAAATAGTGTAAAAAATAAAGATTTATTGGCTTTAATTGTGGGAGATCAATTTCAAAAATGCTGCGTCCACAACGCGCCACGTCATCAACCCGTACTCTGTTTTAGTAAGTATAATAGATTTTAATCACTTTAAATTTAGAAGTTAATTTTAATTATTTTTGTTCCAACCAAACTCTACCATTCTAACAAACTCTAGACAAAAATTTTTTTCTCACGAAACAAACTCTAATAAGTTTTTGATTTATCAAAAAAAATCGTAATTGGTTTAATCTAATGAACATTATAATTTTTATGCTAAAAAACGTATAGAACAACATTAAAATTTGATTTTGAATTAAAATTGATTTTATAATTAAAAAACAATTGTAAAATCCAAAACAGTTGAATGAAATCCAAAAAATCAGTATATATGTGCGAAGTTACAAGCAAGAAGATATTTTGCGAGCGGGTAGTATCAGCATTGCGACTTCATCCTCACAAGAAGAGGCTTCATCCTCAACACCGATAATACATATCGAGGAAGAAGATACAAATTAGGGTTTCATCAACCAATATCCACCACACAGCCGGAAAAAAATAGTTCCGAAAAAATCAGTTCCTAAAAAATCAAAACAAATGACTGGGAACCTACAGGCAAGAAGAACCGAAACCGATTGGATGTAAAACAATCAAAAATCAAGAATGGGAAGGGAAACTCAGAAGAAGATTGAGATGAAGGTGTACGTAAAATCAGAGTGGAGGACAAAACTAAAATCAGTCTAACAAATATGAAAACAAATCAATGAATGAATGAACAATAACAACGTATTGAGTAACTTGAAAATTTAGACGTAGGAACTTTGAAATATCCGAGCTTCAATTTGATAGCCCTGGAAAAAAAATGAAGTAATATGATCAGAAGACAAAAACTGAATGGAATAGGATGGGATATTATCTAAATATATAGTTGGAGGATACGTAAAGCGTATTGAAGAAGTTTAGGGTTTACTATCATTAAACATAAGCAAAAGTAGATATTATTAGGTTTTTTAGATTTATTTATTTACAAAATTTCTTAATTATTTTTTAAAAGATTAATTAAAAGAAGATTTTTTTAGATTTTGATTTAGTAAAAAAACGATTTTTTGGCTTAATTTTCTATTTAGTAAAAGATTTAATCCGAGAAAAAACGTGGGGGCGCCACATCAGCATCAGTGTAGTATACTTTAGTAGTATATATAGATATGATAAGCAATTCCATGAAATTGACTCATCGATCAAAAAATTAAAAAATTTGAATTTTCTTAATTTTTCTAACCAACAAAATGATAAACTAAATAGACTAAAAAAAAAAAAGAATGTCTTATTGAGTTCCAATAAAAGTATTGAATGCAAAGAGCAAAATCAAAGTCACTTGAGTATGGCGATAAGAATACAAAATATCATCATATGAAAGCAACGGGAAGAAGAAATAGAAAATCAATAACAATTGAAAGATTAAACGGCACAACTCCAAAAACTGAAGATGAAATGATCAATGAATTTCCCAAAGACTATATAGACCATTGTCAATCAAATCATATTAACGAGGACGGTCTAAATCAATACCTTGAAGTAGTCACAAGCAAAATAACCTAGCTGGAAAATAAGGAACTCACTAAGCCATTCTCAAATGAGGATATTAAATAAAGTTGTCTTGATACTAGTAGCGAAAAATCCTCGGGGCTTGATGGAATAACTGCCGGATTCTTCCAAAAATATTGGAATATCATAGGAAAAACTATTATCCCTGCGGTGTAAAGATTCTATCATACAGGAAAATCCTAAAATAAACCATCCATACCTTCATCACACTAATCCCAAAGACCGATCATCCAACTTTGAGAAACCATTATAGATATATTAGTTTATGCTTAACAAGTACAAAATTATTGGTTTTAAATCTAAAAAAAGGAAAAGAGGGATACTTGGTCATTAAACTCGATATGGAGAAAGCCTATGATAGGGTGAAATGGTCCTTTATTCTCGCCGTGCTGAAAAAAATTGGCTTTGAGGAAATTCGTTAACTTGATTAGAGAATGTATATATATTGTATCGTATTCCATTCTAATTAACGATAAACTTACAAAACTTATATATCCCAAGAGAGGTCTATGTCAGGGCAACCCGATTTCACCTATGTTATTTAACTTAAGTGCGAAACTTCTTGCATGAAACATCCAAAAATAAAGTAATCAGAATAAGAAAACAATTAGGCTCCCAATAACTATAAGAAGTCTAGTTTCAATAGTGACAAATACGACGATATTGAATCTCTTTAATCGATACTACTTACATCTCAGGTCAAAAAGTTAACTTCCACCAATTAGCCTTTCAAACTACAAAATAATATTGGGTCTAGTATGGAAAGACAAATCCAATCGGATATTGGTATAACTGTAATGAATTGCTTCGACAAATACCTTAGATGTTCAATTATCAACGGCAGAGTAAACACGAGTGTCTTTGAAGATGTAATAACAAAATCTAAACAACAGTTAACTAAATGGAAGACATATACATTTTTCCAAGAAGGAAGAACAACCCTAATCAAGGAAAACATCAATGTTAAACCAAACTTCATCATGTAGAGCTTCATGTTTCAACATGTATCCATAAATAACTAGATCAAATAAACTAAACATTCTTTTGGAACAAAGGCCCTAAATAGCATCCCTTATCAGCTAGGATAAAATTTGTAAGCTTGTACAAAGAGGTGGAGTATGTATAAGGAAAGTGATGCGTCTTTGGACACGTCAAGGAAGATTTTCGGATCTAGATCAAGCTAAATCGTCAATTACTCCTGAGTTGAAGCGCGGATGTGTTCAAACGTTTGAATGTGGGTTGTGAAAGCTTAGAGATGGATTCAGAAGTTGAGGGGTTTTGTTCGATCTAGATTGATCGATCAAGTCTTGAAGTGAATCGTTGAGTTTATTCTTAAAGAATCCTCGAATGTAGATGAGTTTGGATTGAATATCCAAAAGAAGAATTTGAGAGGAGGAAGATTTGATGCCCAAAATCAAGAATGAGAAAATACTCTCAATAATACTTGATTAAAAAATGAACATACAAATGAGCCAAACATCCCTTATATAGTGGATGTGGCCAAACCAAGAGTCGGAAATTAAATGACGGAAATAAAAAGCCGAAATTAAAGTTCCGAAAATGAAAAATCTAAAATGTGAAAGGTTGAAATTTAAATTCGGAACTAAGTTTCCGAATTAAATTCCGAAACCAAAAGTCTAATCTTAATTTCAAAAATAAAGTTCCGGAAATAAAGTCCCGGAATTAATATTCCAAAAATGAAAAGACTTATTATTAAAAATGCAAAATACGGAAAATGTATTGAATCGTTGTCGACTTGGCATGTATCATGCCATGGAGGAGTAGAGACACGACATGCTACTGACAGGCCCGTGACAGTCAACGGTGGCAATGGACCTGGTAGCTTTGGCGATGGCCTTAACACGGGACGGGAGAGCGGTCCATCGAAGGAACCCGTAAAGTCTTGTCTTCCTCATCTCGGGACATGGTGGTCAAGGGCGCATCAGTCCCTCATCGTGGATGTGAAACGTCCCCGTTTCACCGTCTTCAAATAGGGGCTCAACATAAGGTGCAAGGTCCTTGACATTGAACGTCGGCTACACACCGTAGGTGTCTAGAAGGTCCAACTTGTATGCATTCGGGCCATGGTCGGATAAGATGAAGAATGGTCCATCACCGCAGTCTGATAGCTTGCCTTTTCGGCAAGATGGAAAATGCTCCTTCCTTAGGTGAAGCCAAACAAGATCACCGAGCTCGAATGAGATGTCGCGGAGGCCTTTGTTGTGTTGTTCGGCAAGTTGTGCGGCACGCAGTTGGAATTGTATCGTAGTCCTCTCATGAAGCTCGATGATGTGAGTGACACGATGTGAAGCGGTGATGTGTTCGCCGTCTTTGAGAAGGCGCGAAGTGAAGTCCATTAGGGTGTGTGGATTGAGGCCGTAGACAACTTCAAAAGGTGATAACTTCGTCGCAGAGTGCCTAGACCTGATATAAGAAAACTCCACAATAGAAAGTAAGGATAGAACGTGGAATTCCATGTAAGCGCACAACTGTGTCAAAGAAAAGTGTAATGACTTCGCTAGCATTTTGTGTGCTCTTACATGCGATAAAACGAGCCATTTTTTAAAAACGGTCGACTGCCGTAAAAATGGAGTTTTTGCCTTGTTTATATATGGGTAGGCCAACCACATGTCCATAGAAAGATCCTCCCAAAGTCCCATTGGTATAGTCAAAGGATAATACAAGCCATCTTGACCTTGGCATTATTTTGCATGGTGACATCTAATGCAACTTGTGCAAAACCGTGTCACATGCGTGCATATTCGGGGCCAAAAGAAGTGCTCTTGTAGAACGACGAGAGTATTGGTAGCACCGAAGTGACCACGACCCTCATGGACCTCCTTTATTAACAAATGGAGTATATAAGAGCGCATAATACAAAGCTTGCCCGCACGGAATAAGTAACCATCGTTAATGAAGAAAGACTCATGCTCTCGGAGGTCAAGGCATTGAGAAAATATATCTTTGAAGTCAATATCCATGACATATAACTCTTTGATAAGAGAAAACCCATGGATCTTGGTGTCCATATGCACAAGAAGTATATACCGTTGAGAAAGGGCATCGGCTTCCACATTCTCTCGTCTTTCTTATGCCGAATGACATAAGAAAAGGTCTCAAGAAACTCTACCGAACTTGCGTGGCGCTGACTTAGCGTTGTTTAACCCTTGAGATACGAAAGAGCCGCGTGATCCTCATGAATCACGAACTCCTTTGGCCACAAGTGGTGTTGTAACGTTTTTAGACAACGAACTAAAACATATAGTTCCTTGTCATAAGTTGGATAGTTGAGTGAAGGACCGGAAAGCTTTTCGCTAAAGTAGGCAATGAGACGATTCTCTTGTAGGAGATGTTCGCTCCAAACGGTGGGTGCAAGCTTTAAATTTAGAACCCTAGACGTAATCTTAAAACAAGGATGCGAACCCGCAGTGTACGGGTCAATCGTAGTAAAAAGCAAGGAATTCCAGGGGTCGATCACAAGGACTTAGTGAAACAAAGTCCAATTACGGTAAGCTTTAGCAATTACTAACCACAATAGCAATTAAAACAATCAAAGATGATATAGAAGTCAATAAAGGAAACATGTAATTCTAGGGATTAAAGCATCTAATTGTGGTTCCAACTCAAGATCTAAAGATAAGCGGACAAAGCTGAGGTTTTTGCATGGGGAAGGTGTTACTAAAGTGGAATAGATCACCGGGTAAGTCTCACTACTCACTAATCCTAAACCATAACTCCTATTACCGGGTAAGTCTCAAGGAATTAAGATAAAGAACTATAACTTCAAACTAACACACCATCTAAGGGAATAGAATCAGCCTTTACTGGGTAAGTCTCAGGCTAACTCACAAAGATGGGATGAAAGCACACTCAAACCCCAATAAAGGACAAACCTTTATTACCTACACTTATGATCTTAGGTACACAAACAAAGGAATTACCGGGTAAGTCTCATCCTAAGCTTGTATTGAACCAGGAAAGGTGTAATAAGAATAGGATTTGGCAAACTCTAACACTTAACTCTCAGTTTCGGTGAAGATAAGTCACCTCGGTCAGAAGAATTCCACCCCGGCCGAGATGTTCATCGACTGAGCGAGATGCTTAGGGTTAAGGTTAAAGACTCGAACTTTTAGGGTCCTACTGGAATCTAAGATTATTCTATCATTGTTTTTCCCACAACCTTTAGCCAATCACCCTAGAATCACACAAAGAGATTAGCCACTCATCATCATGAAAGTATTAATCAAGTATATGGGAAGAAAGTGAATATTTGAACAAGAAAAATTTAATGAAAAGACTTCAATAACTGAATCAAATATCACAGCAAAAGCGTTCCTAGGATAGAAATCCAACAAGGCAAGACAACAAGGAAGGGAATCTAAGATAATCTTACAAAAACCCTTCAAAAGCTATAAAAGCTATAGACTTCAATCTTCCTTCAACCCTCAAAAAGGTTCTTCGAATCTCCCAACTGGAGTATGGCCGCAGCGATGTAGTAGGTGTAAAGCAAGGTGATAGCGGATGTCGGATTTGTGAGAAATCCGACCCTTTTTATAGGAAAATTACTCTCCAAAGATAAGATATCTTAGAAAAATCTCTTCCCATAAAAATAGGTAAAATATATGATCTAATATATAATTCTTCCTTCCAGGAGCCAAGCCCAAAAATATAAGATCTCTTTCCAAAGATAAAAGATCTCAGCCAAGAATAAAATATTCTCGCCGCGTCCCAGGTGTTCGCCTCGGTCGAGTCGACTTCTCTGGATCACCTCGGTCGAGGTGAATCTGTGGTCAACCGAGGTGAGTCACAACTGAATATGAAATCTCTCAAATCTGGTCCAAAGTGAATTTCTAATCCATGGCTATGCTTCCTGGAGGGTTCCTTATGTTCCTAAATATAGCTCCAATGACTCCATAACTCCTTTTTGCTCCTTTTTGATGCAAAACGTGCCATTTTACCTACGATTACAACAAAACTAGGTGTAGACCTCGATTCCCGCAAAGGTAGATGAAATGGTAATATAATCACATATTATACATACAAACATGCAGATTATTGAAGATAAAACGTCCAAACAAACCCCAAAATATAGACTATAATTCATGCTATCAAAATACCCCATACTTAGCCCTTGCTTGTCCCCAAGCAAGTTCCGCATATAGAAGACAAGATAGAATGGATTATAAGTCATGAAAATCGATGAAAGGTCTTCCAAAAACATTTTTATGGTGTGCAACAATCATAGATCACTCTAAGAGAATACTTCATGGAATTTAAAATCAAAATATGATCAAAACATTTTATAAATATAAGAAAGCTGTTCATCTTTGCATAAAATCATAGAATGCATAATAAGTCATAATTATCGAAATTAATCATGCATAATCCAGTTTAAACCGCTAAGTCAATCAACAAGCTCGAGGTCTCAAGGACTTCCCAAAAGAAAGGTCAAGAAATGTGTAGGGTAGGGATGTATGTAAGGTAATGTGGTGCTAGAATCCGGGAAAAGGATATACTTCACTTTCACTTTGACTTTCAACATCTTCCACCAATAAGCTTTGCTTATTTCACACTTTTTCTTTTTACTTTACTTTTTGGGATGCATGGACAGAGGTGCACAATAACCGAAGCCTAGGAAATCAACAATCATCAATTTCTTGAGATGCATCAGACCCTTGATGCACATACCATGACCCGTTAGGAATATCGCTCAATCCGACTTTGGCAAGACACAAACACCCGACTATGTGAATGGTGCCGAGTTACTCATCATCATGATTGACTTCCCCAAACCTATTATTACTTTCTAACACTTTCACTTCCAGCCAACTTCTCAACTTTAACTTCACTTGCTTTCGCCACTTCGCTTGCTTCAAAATTCCCGGATAGGTAAAGGGAGGCAAAATGTATATGAGGGGCTAAGCATGATCAAGAAGAAGAAGAAGAAGAGAGAAGAATGAATTGCCTTGGTCTTTCCAAGAAGAAAGTGAGAGAACTCATAATGCGGTGTCAACCTTCAAATTCAACATAATTTAGATAAAAACAAAGTATTAAACATGCCAATAATTTCAAACAAAGCATTTAGCAACTTAAACATATTATAAAACCTTTCAAACACATAAAGAATTTAAAACCAGTCAGTAAACAAGATCTTCACTGAGATCATATCCAGATAAGAAGCACAAAAATCGTTTTCGAAAACTCTCAGTTAACCCACCTCGGTCGAGGTGTTCTTAGGTCAACCGAGGTGAAACACCTCGTTCGGCCAGAACTCCACCGGTCGAGGTCAAAATTTTTTTAAAAACCAGTTTTCTTTCAGTTTCGACGTTTTTCTCAATCAAATAACCTATATGTATGCATGCAATCTCAGATAAACATATAAAAGCAAACTGAAGCATAAATATGAATAAATATCCGGTCAAATAGAGTCATACATCACATAAGTCAAATACATCAATAAACACCCCATACTTAGGACACACTGTCCCAGTGGGTCAAAATAAGTCTAAGGAATAAAATACTCACCGGATAATAAGCTGAACTGCATAAAAATAAGAAAGAAAATCCTGCAGCCTTCAGTAGTCACGATCCGGTGGTGGCGGTGGTGGCACATATGGATACTGAGACGGGTCGAATGGATAGCCCATAATGCGCTCAAACTGGATCTGAGCCATCATGTGCTGGTAGTGCTGCCTCTCCTGCATCTCACGGATATCCAGTGACATAGCAGCATAAGAATCAATCACTTGATCCGTCAGATCGTCGATCCGACGGTGAGCCTCTGGATCTCTGTGTCGGGGTGTCCTACGCCTAGCAGGTCTCACTGGAGATGTAGCAGGTGCCGGCTCAGTATCATCGTCATCAAGATCAATAACCGGCGCACTAGTCCCGGCAGTATCTGTCCCTGTATCCATCGGGACTCCACCATTCCTGTCATCAGCCGTCTCCTCATCATCTACCTCCTCCTCAGCTGGGGCAACTGCTACCTCTCTATAATCCTCCATCAGTGGGGCCCAAGCGGTCTGCCAATAATGAGGGTCGTAAACTGTAAACTAGACAGACCACCTGATCCCCTGCGGTGCAGTTAGCTCCCATGGCATAGCCACGTATGGTGTAGTCAGACCTCGGGGAACCAGAATCCGCTGAGTGATCATCTCCTGCAGCCCAAGCGGCTTGGCAACCGCCACCATAGTGCAAGCGTTGAGATCCATGTCTTGGTAGCTGGCGATGTGGGTGACAAGTCCTCCGCATCAGATGTCCCCCTTCGCCTTGGCCTTGATCCTATGCAGATCCTCTACCAGCATCAAGCCAAAATCGGGGATCCCTCGTGTCACCATGCAATATAGGCTGAACAGCTCCCCCTATCGGACCTTCTGGGGCGTCTCAGTACGCGCCAGAAGTGTCTCACTGAAGATACGGTGAGCTAACCTAAAAGCTAAGTGGAAGATGACCTTCTCCCTGGAATCTCCAGGGCGCCATCTATTTGCGTGCTCAACCACGTGAGCAATCTGCCCCCAAAACTCCCTAGCTACAGATCGGGAAGGGAAGTCAGCAGCTGTCGGGTCAGGAAAACCAAAAATCTCCCTCCAATACTCCAGTGGCACCAAGAAGTTCCGGTTCATCAACCGGTACTTCACAGATCGCTCTGTGGGGAGGTAGGTGAAGGAGCTAACAAACTCTAGGGTGGGCTCCAGATAGGCAGGGGCTCGGATCTCAGTAAACTGATCTAGCCCTACTGTGGATATCATCCGTCTAAGGTCTCCATCCACATGGAGACAGTCAAAAGCAGACACGTTTAGGATGCGAGGTGCAATCACTGGACGGCCGGAAATACGCTCATAATCAACCCGGTGTTGCTCGTGGATCACCGGGCGATAGGGTCGGGAAGAAGAGGAAGAAGGGGAAGGGGAGGATCTATCCCTAAGGGCAAGGCGTCTGTCAGAACTCATTTTCAAATTTGTCACTGTCAGCTCACCTCGGTCGGCCTGACAACACTCAAGAACACCTCGGTCGAGGCACAACACGTCTGGACCGAGACGAAAAACTGTGATCTAATTCCTTAAGAAATTCCAGTTCTTTTCCCCAAAATCACTACAACTGGTTCCTATGGGGTACTTAATCCTTTTCTCAGCAAATGCAGGGCAATCCAGGCCCAAATCAAGGCGAAAACAGCGAGTTAGGGTTTCGGTTTTGTTTTACCTCGTTCGGCCGATTTGGTTCGATTTCTTCGCAGATCAACGATGCACTGGGATCCTCTACGATTTAATTGCAGTTTGGAAGCGAAAATCTTCAAAAATGAGCGAGAATCGAAGAAGCGAGGTGAAGAAGAGCGCCGCGGTCGAGGGAGGGTAAAAGTGAGGAAAGAGAAATTTTCCCCCTTTTTATACCCTCGCTGGAACTGCTGTCACCTCGGTCGAGGTGGTCTCGACTGGACCGAGGTGGTACGGACTGAGGTGGTTCTTCAGAAACCCTAGTCGCCGCGGTTGCTCAAGAATCATCTCGGTCGAGGTGCTCTGACAGCAACCGAGATGCCTCAGTCAAACTTCGTCTTCTTAAATTCTCGATCTTCTGTCCTTCCAGTTATGCTCCTGGTTTGTACTCCTTCCTTAGATGTCTCTTGTTATCTGTCTAGGACGCCAAAAACAAACAAAGCAAAGCAAAAGCAAAACTATCTAAGCTAGACTAGAAAAAGGGAAAAGAAAGCAATACCTTGGGTTGCCTCCCAAGGAGCGCTTGGTTTAAGGTTGCTAGCTGGACCAAAATGCGTCTCAAACGAGGTATATTGGTGCAACCTCCTCAACCGGAGTTTCCGGTTTGTATTTCTTGAGTCTATGCCCATTGACCTTGAAGCTTCCGCTCGTTTCGCCCCATATCTCAACTGCACCATGAGGAAAAACATGTTTCACAACATATGGTCCGGTCCATCTAGATTTCAACTTACCTGGAAAGAGGCGGAGGCGGGAGTTGAAGAGTAGAACTAAGTCTCCTTCGTTAAGCTCCTTTAGAATGATATGCTTGTCATGCCATTTCTTCGTCCTCTCCTTATAGATTTTGGCATTCTCATAAGCGTTCAACCGCAGCTCCTCCAGCTCGTTGATATCCAATAGCCGCTTCTCGCCGGCTTCCTTAATGTCGAAGTTCAACCATTTGATCGCCCAATATGCTTTGTGTTCTAACTCAACGGGCAAATGACAAGACTTCCCATATACCAAATTATAAGAGGTGGTACCTATGGGAGTCTTAAATGCGGTTCTGTAGGCCCAAAGAGCGTCATCCAATTTCATGGACCAATCCTTCCTCGTCCTAGAGACGGTCTTCTTCAAAATTGCCTTGATTTATCTATTCGAGATCTCGACCTGTCCACTAGTTTGAGGGTGATAAGGGGTTGATACCTTGTGGGTTACCCCATACTTCGATAGAAGTGCTTTGAACTTCCGGTTGATGAAATGCGTTCCTCCATCGCTGATGATGATGCGTGGAGTTCCAAAACGTGGAAAGATAGTCCTGTTTAAGAACTTCACAACCACTTTGGCGTCATTAGTGGGAGAAGCAATGACTTCAACCCATCGAGAAACTTAATCAACTGCAAGAAGAATATAGAGGTTTCCTCCGGAGGATGGGAAAGGTCCCATGAAGTCAATCCCCATACATCAAAGATTTCCACCTCTTGAATGTTATTAAGTGGCATCTCGTTCCTCCTTGATAAATTTCCTGTTCTTTGGCATGCATCACAAGAGACAACAAACGATTGCACATCCTTAAATAATGTAGGCCAAAAGAAACCAGAACGTAATACCTTAGCGCATGTTTTATCGGTGCTGGCATGTCCTCCACAAGGAAGTGAATGACAATGCCGTATGACGCTATTAACTTCATCTTCCGGCATGCATCTTCGAAGCATCCCATCTGGCCCGCGCTTGAATAGCAGCGGTTCATCCCAGTAGTAATGGCGTACTTCTTTGAAGAATCTCTTCTTTTGAGAGTACGTCAATCCGGGCGGTACTTCCTGTCAAACAAGATAATTCACAATATCAGCATACCAAGGTCCTTTATTATCAGAAAGTTGGTGGATGGAATGTTCCACCAACTGAGGATGAATGTCAGAGAAGGGAGTAAGAAGTTTGTTATTCTCAGTAGTCTCAGTTGACATCATCTCGCCATCGACCTCGGTCGAGGCGCAGAGGCGTTGACCGAGATGTTCTTCAGTCGCCTCGCTCAGTCCAGAAAGTGCCTCGGTCGAGGTACCGCAACTGGGACCGAAACTGGAGATCTTCGTCTCCTGGATTAGCTTCTCAGTTTTAGCTCCTGGATCTTCTTCCAGTGCTTTTAAGCTCCGTATATCTGCATCACAAGAAGCATCTATACCTTCCTCCATTAAACTGAAGCTAATAACTCTTTCGAGTGGATCATTAATAAGGATAGAGCTCACCAATTCTCTTGATTCTTCTTCATCGTAGATTTTGAAGATATCATCGCTTAGCTGCTCCCCTTTCATGGCTGCAAGTAATGCAAACTCCACCTCATCGCCACCAATATTGAATTTCAACTTGGCGTTCTTGCAATCTACGTTGCAACCCGAAGTTGCTAGAAATGGCCTCCCGAGAATAATAGGAACAGGATAATCTACGGGAATGTCAAGCACAACAAAATCTATTGGTAAATAGAAGCTACCTAACTTGACCGGAACGTCCTCCAAAATTCCCACGGGATGGGTGATGGAGCGATCCGCCATGTATAGTCGAATCTTGACCGGCTTGGGCTCTCCAAGTCCGATCTTCGCACATAGCTCCAGCGGAATTGTAACACCCCGAATCCGCGGGACTGGGGGCGCTACGGGTTGGGACCTCAAAATGGGTCCCGACCCTTAGCCTTACAACAATTTCACCGGATCTTGCAACAAGGCACAAATAAAGACCAAAACCGAAATACATTTTTATGCAATGTAATGAAAAGAAAACCCGAAAGAATACAACAAAGGACTTCAACCGAAAAATACGACTCCAAGACTAAACGCCAACACGCGACATACAAATATAATAAACGAATAATAAAACACAACCCGACTCCAACCAAAACCCACTCCTAAAATGTACGGAACCCCGGCCGCCCACTCTTCCGGATCTCTCGGCCGCATTCCTAACCTGCAAGGCAATCTACAACAATCGGTATAAAACCGTTAGCTGATATTCGAAGCATTAGAATCAATGGGAAAGGCACAAACACAAGTAAATAACATAACACACCATATACACCAAATCACACAAGTCCGGTTTATTATCTTTTTATTATTAAGTCGTATCCCGTTCTAATTCAACTTCTTTTGTGACACGAGAATCTCCCGAAACTCGCCTCGGTCCCCACTTACCGCATGGAACGGTGGATGCCTCCGACCGTCTAACCACACGGGCTAGTCGCCAAGAACCTCCTAACTCTACGCAAGAGCTAGACAAGTTGTCACCGCCCGTTATCATACACTTGGGCCAAATAATATATAAAGGTCGGTAATCCTAATTCCGGTTTTATAAGTTATAATGAAAGCGATAAAACACACACCACCAAACACGCATCGAATCTAATACATAGAATACGAGCTAAGTAAGTCCGGAGACTTACCTCATCCCAAATGCTAACTCACAAACGCTCTCGCTTCCCTTGGGAAGAAGTATACAACCTGCTCACAACAAGATATCTATCAAAATCCGCTCAACTCAAGAAGTCTTAGACTTCTACACAAATGATCTACGCAAGATCATTTGACTCTCATTCTAGGACCGCATCCTAGAATCCCTCATGCTCACGCCACTCTCAACACAAGCTAGGGACTTCTAGACTCTATGATCTCGTAAGATCATAACCCATAACACATACTAGGATAAACATGCCTAGTCCAACAAACTCAACGGTAACAACACCATGCTAGGATAAGCATATCCTAGCTCATAATCTCAAGAACCATATAACTAGAACCTCAAGCCTCAAATACTCACAAGATCAAACCATATACTCAAATCCTTATATCAATCTCACTAGACCGCAATATCACCTCAAGCTTAGAATCCACATCAATCCATCAAACAATATCGAATCCTCGAAACTCACCTAAGGTTCAAAGCCACTACTTGGCATTAACTCTAAGTTATGCTAGATCCATCCTAGTATGATACTAAAACTTAACATAACTAGATCGGGGGGAAAGAATACTCACACGACGTCAAAAGACGGAAGTCGTTCAACGGATGTCGACTTGGACTCGTTAGGCCTTTATCGGGGCGCTTCCGAACCTAACACCAAACTAAACAAATTAGCTTATAAGCTAAATTTGAACGGAATAAATAACTTATATAAAATCTAAGGTAAAACTCGTTTTCATAACCAAGGTTAAAAACCGCTTAAATATTTTTCGGGACAAATTATACAATTATATACACATGGGTCATAATATATAACAAATATAAACTATAAGAATAAAACCCGTTATAAAGCTTTGGTTGAAAGTCCGTAAAAACATATTCCGGGCAACTCATGAAGTTCCATAAACTTGGGATATATTCTGTAAATAAAACTTTGGGCCAAAATTTGTAAATAATTCCAGCAGGGCATAAAAGCAACAGTCCAAAAACTTAAAGTACAAAACTGTAATAATAAACAGATGAGGGTACAAATTGCAATTAAGTTACAAATGGGGCCCGATTTTTAAATAACAAAAAGGGTTTTTTTTTTAAACCCTACATTGTCACACGCAGGGGAAGGAGGAAGCAGCCGGCGGCGGGAAGGCAGGGTCCGGCGAAGCGAGGCGGCGAAGCAAGGGAGAGACGCGGCGGCTCCTCTCCGACTAGATGAGGCCCAGACTCCGGCGGCAATGGCTGCTCCTTGGCGGCAGTGGGAACATAGAAGAATGGGAGAGAAGAAGGCGGCAGGATCTCAGCTAGTTGGTGGCTCCGGTGGCTTCTCTTCCTCCCGGCGGTTGCACAGCTGCGAGAACGGACGGAGAGAAGGGACGCAATAAAGTGAAGCACCTTACCTGCTGGGAAACGAAAAGGAGAAAGAGGGGTTGGGGCTAGGGCTAGGTCGAAGGAGACAGACGGGGAAGGAGGACGCAGGTCTAGAGATGGGTCCGATAGCTTCCTCCACTAGCTGCCAACGGGTGCACATGGGAGAGGAACGACTGGCTTCTCCGGTAAGGCGGCATGGCTCACCTAGTGCAGGAAGGGGAGAGTGAGGGAGGAGATAGGAGAGCATCACAAGGAGAAGGAAACAGAGGAGGGATGTGTGGGATCTGTGAGAGAAGAGGAAGGGTCTGGTGAACAGATGAAACGAGAGAAGGGTGAGTCATTGCACTGCTGTGGTGGTCGAGGGGTCGGGGTGCAGGTTGCTTCTTGTTGTTGCCAAAGGAGAGCAAGGGATAAGAAGGAGAGGCGAGGGGTCGAAATAGGTGCAGGGGCTAGTACCAAGGCCAGGCTAGGTGGCCGGTATACGGTATCACAGGAGAGGCTGAGCGGGATTGGCACCAGCAAAGCAAGAGGAGGAGTGTGATAGAAAAGGAGAAAGAAAAGAAATATAATAAAATAATAGATAAATGAAAAGAGTAATCGAATAACTCGCCCAAAGAGTTCGGAACGGGATTTTGGATCGGAAAAACTTTTCCGAACTTTTCCACAAAATAATATAATGAATATATAAACAAAGTATATCCTTGTAAAAATATAGTTACGATACATAAATTGCTCCCGTAAAATATTCTTGATAATAATATGATGGTATAAATACGGATAATATATATATATATATATATATATATCAAAACTCGTAAAATTAGAATTAAGACGTAAACATACTCGAAAAAAAAAATATATTGAGGCCATTAAAATATTAACAAATATACGGAAAAAATATCGAAAAATGCACCCAATAAACAGGTCATTACATTAGGTCCTCCTAAAAACAAGTTTCGTCCCGAAACTTGCTATACGTCGAACTTCTCGGTCCTTAAGGCTGAGGTTTGAACTCTCAAACTAAGAAGGCTTACCTTCTAATCTATATACACAATCTATTCAACTACCACCGCAAGATAAATCAAATCATATAACACATTCCTACATAGGGCACAAACTACACATAACATCACACATGCAAATAACTCAACCAAAGATATTGTCCTACGTCTTCTAGTTAGCCTCGTCGGTTCCTCGTTTGCCCCTAGATCATCATGATGGACACATGTCTCAAGTCATGTACGTACGCTCCTGATTGATACACATGAACTCCAGGTGAAGACCCTCTACTCTCGGTGGTCACGCCAACCGGTAACCCACTTTCCAAACTCGCGCTAAGGTTTCAAAAAGATCCGATATATCGGAACTCAACTTCCTTTTTCGGGTCCTTCTCAATATAGCACTTCCATCATGGTTCTTATTTGCTTGTCTCTAACCAAGAAGATCGAACTTCCAATTTACACCGTTGGATTTGGTTCTTGTCGAACAAAACTTGATATTACGCTTCCCCAATTCTTGTTGCAAGTTCCAAGTGATGAAGGAAGTACTTCACTTCACACTGCTTCTACTAACGAGACACGTATGCTATTACTTCTGCATCGCTCCGCAATACTTGATCAAGACCTTGTCTTGAAGAATCACTTTGTACACTTCAAACTCCTAATACCTCAAGGTAAACCAAAACAATTGCACCAATGAATCCCCTCTTAACTCTCATCAACTCTACTGCCAGTTCTTCATCTCAATCAATACTTCATTGTCATCTGGAGTAGGTTGTCATAATTGGTGTTATACAACTTTTCTCTTCAAAGATCTGGTAAGGCTTAGTACATCTAAGAAAACTGGTAACTTCTTTCACCTCTTTCGGGGTTTTCCATCCCGAGACAACTTGCCATACCTCTTCTCCCTTTTTCAAGCGTAGACCAAAATATCTCATTCGGGACATTAGTAATCCTATATGGAATCACTACAACTCATAGTGACCATGGTTTGTCTGGAATGCCGCATTTACAATATCCCAAATCTTGAATTCTCAATTGATGACAACAAACCTTAAATCATTCTTAGAAGAGACTAACGACCGTTGCAACTGGTCGAGTAGATCGTCTATCCATGGCGAGGGATACTTGTTCTTCATTGTTATTTTGTTCAACTCACGGTAATCGATGTACAAACGGAGGTAACCGTCTCTTTTCCCAAGTTGGTGTTCTCCATAACAACTCCAAATCAAGAGTTTAAGATATATTCCAATATGAACTTCAAATCAAAATCTCAAGATAACATTCGGAGTTCTCCATAGCATTTCACTAATTCTAATGAACTCTTATCAATAAGTTCTTGCAATTACTCATCCAATCGCTTCCACAACTCATGTCTATGCACAAGTGTTACTCCATACG